>CALNVZ010001721.1:37157732-37231518 GCA_940671915.1 Paracentrotus lividus
ATGGCGATTTGAGGTCAAATAGCAATGGTAGGCAAATGTATATTTCCATATCGTAAATAATAAAATTAGAATTTAATTTTTATGATATACTTTACACTGTTTTCTATAGGATTTATTAAAAGCAAAATTGTGCTTATGATGTGATTATTTTCGAAAGTTGCAACTAATTACCATGATGTAATGGTCAATACTCAAATAAGAACTCAAATAAATACACAGGAAAAAGATAAATGTAAAATGGAAATAGAGCCAATCATGGATAGAAGATACTTATTGTTTTATTTGGTTGGAAAAAGGGATATATGAAGAGTAATGAATGGATTAATTACATGTAGACAAGAACAAGGGATCAGTGATATTCTGACACAACTCAAGTGCTTTGTCCACTATGCTTCTATAAACTAAACAAGACCCCCATGTCAATTACCAGTAATTGCTAATTGTCCTACAGTTATAAGGCTGCTATGTCATTTTTGTATTAGGCTAGAAATAGGCAATTCCTTTGTAACAATGGTTACCATGCTTTTTCATATTCAGACCTTTTACATTGTATTTTTGTAGTTGAGCATATAGGTATAATTACTAGAACCTCCCAAATGTTTCATCTACATATTAAACTTCCAATAGAACAATCTAATGATCAAAGTACATGGTAACTGACCTTATAGTTGAATTGCCCAAAAATTGAATAAAAGCTTAAATTTATCCTCAAACCACGCTAGGTCAACACTCTTATTTCTCTTTAAATACCAAAAGGTCAGGCTAACCCGTATGGCAGAAATTCTGACAAGATTGATTAATTTTATCTGCCCACGCTTCTCCTCTCTCTCCCACTCTCTCTATTGTTCTATCATGAGATCATTCTCAAAAGAGGAAAATTGGGACCTGTCTTTTCTGTCATATGTATTGTTCATGAATGTAATTAAATATGTTCTTTATTTGCAGATGCTGAAAAATATAAATAATGTATAATGTAATATGGGATCATGATTAGTTTACAAATGGCCCTGTACATACTTTTGAAATAGGAAACTTAAAAGTACATGTTTGTAAAATGAGCTTGTAACATATCTTTTGCTTCATTATCTTGTCCAATCTGACTGCTTTTTGCAAATACTAGTATTGAACATGAGCTTTTCTCAACATTACACTCTCAGCTACATGTAGATTCAATATCATACGTATGCAACCTCCCTTTTGCATCAGATTGAAGACCAGACTTATAATGGAAAGGATAATTCCCATAATCTGATCATTATTTCTGTTACCTCTCATTATTTCATATCAAGGATTAAGAGCATTGCATTCGTACATTTGTACTCCAAATATGTAGATGTGTTAATACCATTATTTGCATTGCATTTGTCAGTGATTAATGCATATTAACTGTGTGTGTTTTTGAGTTTGTGTGTGGATGTGTTAGAAACAGTGGGTGTGTTGTGTGTGTTCAATTAGCATTTATATTGGGCTGAAATCTCACACCATCAATCATGCATGCCTCATGACAGGTTTCTTTACAAGATTTATGCCTCAGCAAAACTAATCAATTTCTAAAGAAAGTCTCCCTTTTCATGCTGTTGCTGTGATTTGTTTTCAATAATAAATTATGTGTTGAATTCTTATGTTTAAAAAAATGATATTGAAGATAATTTATTTTATTTTATAAAATTTCAAATTTTTAAAAGTATTTTGTCAAGTTCATTTTAGTTTAAACTTATTTGGCTATTTTGGATTGAATTTTGTGTTCATTCTAGAAGATGCTTGGGTGATTTAATTTAAAAACATAAAGTGATTTCAATCATTTAGATGAATGATTAATAAAACCGTACTGCAAGTATGGTACAGTATGAAGAAAATATACACGACATGCAAATTTTATAGTCAGGATTTGGAAGTTTTTCATTTTATTTGACATTTGTCTATAATGATTATCTTAGGGATTTTGTTTTAATAGAGACACATGTGACATGTGATGCATCATATTTTGGCATGTTGTTTTGGAACAAAGTTCTTCTTTTTATTTTGTCACATTGAGTATGTCAGAATATAATGATTCAATTTTGTGTTCATTTATGTAATTTACAGGCTTTGAATTCTTTGAGACAAGTGTGAAGGAGAGAATCAACATTAAAGAGACATTTGAGAGAATGACCGACATCATGATCTGTTATAATAGCAACACATGTGACATGTGATGTGTTATATTTTGGCATTTTCTTTTGCAACAAAGTTCTTTTTTATTTTGTCGCATCCCAGCTAACAATTGGACGTTCTCTGAACGTTTTAAGAACGTTCCAAGTTCGTTCTATGGACGTTTTGTCAAAACGTTTAGAAAACGTCCTTTTGTGGAAGGTTTTGGACGTTAATAAAACGTTCCAAATGGATGTTTAGAAAACGTTTTCTAAACGTTTAAAAACCCAAAAAGAACCTTTCGAAAATTTATAACGACCTGTAGAAAACCTTTGGAACCTTATAAAAGTCCAAAAACCTTTTACAACGTTCTGTGGACGTTCTACGGACGTCCAGAAAACCTTTAAAAAAACCTTTGGAACGTTCCGAAAACGTTCTGCGGACGTCCAGAAAACCTGTGGAACGTTCAGAAAACGTTTTAAGAATGTCTATAGGAACGTTTGTAGAACCTATTAAAAACTTATGTAAACAATGTAATAGATAAAATAATGTAATTGCACCTCAAGCTCCTTGGCCAAATTGTGGAATGGCACTTAGGAGTGAAGTTCCTCCAATCAAATCATGCTTAAAGGGCAGACTTGAGTTGGATTTATTTTGATTTAACACTAAATAATGCTCCAGTAAATTTATATTTATTGAAAGTATCGTTTGTAATGGTTAGTTATTACTTTATTTGTTATGTTAGTACATTCCAATACCGAATATAGTGTTTTTAATCTTTATGTGTGTTTCTGAACAATATTACAATAAACGAAACACCAAAACATGAATTTATTACTGCTAAATAGAAAAAAAATCATTAAAAACGTTTATTTCCATATGTATAACGTATTATATGCAAATTACAACTCATTTGCAAAAAGTCCTATTTGGACGTTTTAAAACGTTCAGAAAACGTTCAATAAAAATATGTCTCGTTATAAGGTTCCAAATAAAACGTTTTGTGAACGTTCCATTTTGTAACGTCCAAAGAACGTTTAAAACGTTCTTTTTGGAACCATTATTTTTTTACAAATTGAAAGTCCCAACTTGGACGTTATATGAAACGTTTTCTAAAACGTTCATTCAGTAACGAGGACCTACGGACCTGAATAAAACTTTTTAAAAACGTTCTTGAAAACGTTTTGGTGTTTGCTGGATGTAAGACTCCCCATCCTACATGTTTTTCTTCTGCACAATGTCTGGCTTCTTTTACTTGCACGCATTACGCACTCACACACTGCCATTAGAAATCCACCCTGGACAGCTGTCAACGTAGCTTTTTTGGATGCAACAAATTCAAGATTCAAGATTGAGAATGTTAGAATACAATTCTATTTTGTGGTCACTTCCATATTTTTCAGGTCTAGAATTCTTTGAGACAGGTATGAAGGAGAACATCAACATTAAAGAGACATTTCAGAGACTGGTCGACATCTTGGTTTTTTAATAGCAACACATGTATGTGACATGTTATGCCTTATATTTTGGCATTTCTTTTTGGAACAAAGCCCTTTTTTCTTTATTTTGTCATATTGAGTATGTTAGAATACAAGTCTATTTTGTGGTGATTTCATTTGTGGCCGGGTAACTATAAGGGCCTAGAAACATGAAGGTGGATATATTTATTAAGTGCTATATAAATGTAACTATTATTATTATTATTATTATTATTGTTATTATTATTATTATTATTATTATCATTATTTCCATATTTCACAGGTCTTGAATTCTTTGAGACAAGTGCAAAGGAGAACATCAATGTTAAACAGACATTTGAGAGACTGGTTGACATCATATGTGATAAAATGTCCGAGACAATTGACACTGACCAGACGCTACGACCTTCCACTACCATCACGCCAACAGACCCTGGACAACAACCAGCTAACTCATCATGTTCTTGCTAAGAGAGCTAAGGGGTTAATTGCAAGAGGGAGGAAGGGGGCAAATGGGGGTCCAGGGGGGCAAAAAAGAAGTTGAGATGGGGGTGTGAGAGAATGGTAGGAAAGTAATGATGAGATATTCATGAAACCGAGATTTACAGCGTAAGAAATTCTCGAAAAATATATTTACTCTCACCTATATCTATTTATAGATGGAGACATGTAACTCTATTTGAAAGGAAATAATGGTTTATTACATTCATAAAAAAATAAATGGCTGTGCATTGGAGATTCCATTTTACTTAATACCATGGATGGATGGTAGTGAGAAGTAGGAAAAACACTATGATTTGAATCTCAAATATATTTCGTCAAACCATATTGAAACCTGGATAAATTTGATTAACTTTGAACTTAATCTGAAATTTTATTTTAGAGTTAAATTAAGGAGATTGTAATCGAATGGATATTTTTATGAAATGGGTAGTTTTAAAGGAGATTATGATATCTGTATGAAATGGTGATTGAAAGAACCTCTTGTATTACCATAGATGTCTTTACCATCAATGTAGAAATCAGCTTAATTCTTCTCTTCTCTTGTGTCTTTTCTCGTGGTTAAAATCTTACACATCCTCTTAGACACATTGTACTTGTAACTACAGGGGAACAAGATTTATAGAGACATCCAATACCCTTTGTTAATATGGTAGAACTACAATCCAACCTGCACTATGTCTTAAAACCTGTACGTGTGGTCATTGACAAATTCATTAAAAGTGGTCTTTTTCATGGTTGTCTTTCTATTATTAAGAGGCTGTGAATTTGTAGACATTGTACTTGAATGGGAGACTCCGTTCAACAAGTTCCTGCTTATGGTATTACACGCAACATAAACCATAAATACTATATTTGGTAGATTTTGTGCTTGATACGTCATTGCCATAAGAAAGTTCTTGCTTTTCCCCAGATACATGTAGGCAAACTGACTGCATTCAGTAAATCTTCAACTTTCATATTTCCAATGTTATAACATATATAGTTTACATGTTTTATTGTGTATTACTATAACTTCTCTGTACCAACCATCAATACTATTTCATGACATGAATGTTGCATTGGAAATTACATGACAGCTATTTTGGTGATGCACCTAAAAGCCAAAAAGTGTTATGGTTACAACTCACATAGATAGGCCAAACAAATTTGTTCAGATTGCTCTGTGCTCTGCATAAATTATCTTTATCAGGCTGCACTTGTGTGAAAATGATCATTGTTTTACTGAAAGATTTCAAGTGCTAAAGCTTTTCACAAATGATAGATTGTTAATAAACCATTGTAGATATTCAAATAATGTTGCTGCCAACACCCATTTTATTACTTTTAATTTCATTTCATTTTATCGTTAATTGTTCTATGAATTTTAGGACATTTGAGGACATTTTGCCCAATCTTTCTGTCTCAAACATGTGCAGCAAAGACATTTTGTAAACAATGGCATTTGATTTGGACATGTGGTTGCATAATTAGCTAATGATATATCATGCCCAAAATGTTTTATTATGTGCTTTGCTACATGATATTAAATATAATGTAGTGTGATACATTTTCTGAAATGGGGTTATTACTACCAATATATAACCCTATTTCATATTCAATTATATTTCTTACTATATTTCAAAATGGGGTAAAAAAGAATACTTGCTATTGAAAATAATTGATATCTTTGATTTAAAATGTGATGTATTAAGTCCATACACTTCAGTTTTTAAGGGTTTTATAGTCAACTATGTTTACAAGGGATTCCCTTTTCATATACAAACATTTGATGTTAAAATAACAAGCAATACGTAATGCTAGAGGTCTAGACAAACTGCCTTTTTTTAGATTTCCAGAATAATCAGGATGACTGCATGGAATTAAAGATAACAATAAATACTTGAATAAATCACAGTTCTAGTTATCATCACTATGCAATCAAAATGAATCGTAATGGGTCATCAGTTTGATTCCTTACTAAACTTTATTAGATTTCCTATTCAGGCTCCTGTTTACAATAAGAAACTTGTCTTTGTTGTGCATTTAATTGTTCAATCATTTGAGCTTTTTATTAAGATTCTCATGTACTCGCATTGAGAGAGCAAGCATGGTTTATTATATTCATATAATTGATCGTTCTGTAATTTATCGTAGACCTAAATGAACAAATGCCAATGCCTATTAATTTGAGTTTCATTGGCATTCGGTGTACAACGTTTATTACTTTATGGCTCTATAATACTATTCTTAGAAAGTTTATTCATCATTTGACTGTTAGCAAATGGTAATCATACATATGAGGTTGTTAAAACGAGTATGTTTTATCATTCTTTGGAAAGAATATTGGGGCATAATGAATGTTGCTATTATTATTATTTATCATTTTAGAAATAGGGAATGTATTGCTCTGAGAGGTAAGAAAAGTTATTTGTATTCTATGGGATTTCTTCTGTTCAGCCCTTATTACAATTGATAAACAGCATCCAATGTGTGCTTGTACTTAAAATAAGTTGCTGAAAATATTTATTTAATATCAGGTACATGGTATTTCAATATTTCTGTATCTCTGACGAAAACTAACCTTTTTGTTTATTGAATATCTCTGTATTCAGTTACTCGTATTTCCTGTATAACCTTTTTAGAATTCCCACCATTTAAAACTGATGTGCAATATATCATACATAGTTATATGTTTAATGGTAGTTCTACAATATACACACATTCCTGTGCGCTTTCTCTAATCTATATCTATCTATATTATTGCACTATTATTACACATTATTACTTTATTAATTTTGGTTCATATAGTTATGTCTCTTAGGAAATCTTATCTGCAATAAGATATTGCAGGTGTTTCATGGGCGCCACCATGTTGCTCTTATGTCTAGCTTGCCTGTGAAAGCATATATCAGGGGCGCCATGCCACTGTGACATTACCAGAAACGTCTCTCCTCTATAGCTTGCATGATTAAATCATCCTCCGTTGCCATGGTTGCAATGACGTCAGCTTTACTTGCGGAGGAAAGCAAGTTAGTGGCCGCCAAATCCCTACGTGTGATGTGATACTGTGTGAGTGAAATGGGTTAGCCATAAATGCAATGTATTAAGGCGGGTACAAGAGCACCAACCAACAGTAACATCGTTCAAATTAAATAACGATGCTTATTATTATGTGCAAATCATATGTTCTGCATTTGATTGAATAGCTGCATGAACAGGCTTTCTATGTAGTGCTTTTGTAAATATTATTTAGGTCTTAATAAATAAATAAATAAATATAGATTGAAAAGGTAACGGCACACACTTGAGGTCAATTCGGACGTGTGTGTTTTGTAATTAAGTGCGTGTCCCGCCAGGTAATTTTTTCATCCCACATTTTGTCCCTGGCTTATGTATGCTTTCGACCCCCAAAAGGGGCACCTTCTTCCTTGGATTCTTTTAGGACATTAGCTGTCGACGTAGGCGCTAAATGCAAAGTCACATGTATGACTTGATATGCAAAGTGAAATATTTGTTATATTGCCTCTCAGTATACAATTGTTGTGTTACCTTGCCGCAAAGTTACTATTCCAAAAGATACATGTGTTTATATCATGTTATAAAAAAATCGAAAGAGTCAGTATATGAAAAGGAACAATTTATTTATATTAAAAAAAAACACACACACTTGCCTGTTGAAATAAGATAGAAACTACAGTTTGTTCAACAAACGAACAGAATAAACTGATATCGTTCGTTTAGGAGTTTTTCTTCTTTTTTTTTTTCCTCTCTCTTTGACGGGTAACGTCCATGAGCGCCGTTTAAGACATTGCTTTATTGAAGTTTACTGGACAGTAATAATGAAGGGTTTTGAAATTTAAAAACGAATTCTTTTAGATTTTATTTACTTCATTTGTTATCTCTAATAGAAAATTGTAATTTCCAATCTTTTTGCCGTCCATTCTGTTCCACAAAAAAAAAATGGACGCGTTGTAAAACTATTAGCGTGGCGAAGTTATCTACAGTATGTGTCTTCCTGATAACTTTAAAGCATGCGTGGATGGTGGTTTCTATCCGTGTCTGAAATACCCGTCGGTAAAAAAAAAAATTTATTATTCATGAAGATCGATTCAGTATAGTTGGTCTATACGAATATAATAGATATTGTATATTTGCATTTTGTACACCATTCCATTCTTCGATAATGTTCATGTAAACCTTTTTAGAACAGATATGTGACTGTATAGTTTTAACCCTTTTCATGTTAGGTGTAGTGAATTAATGTTCTATAAGAAGCCATAAACCCGCTGGTATATCCTTGTAGAACCCAGTTATTTATTTAATGTTACAAACTATTTGTTTGGCACCTACATTGTTAAGTAAGTGTCGTAAATGAATCAAGATTTAATGTTTTCTGCTTTTATAATATTATGTATTATTATATTATTTGAATCCCTGCCTCTTAGAGTATATTGATGAACCGGTAGTTCATACGAACCAATTCTATGATGTTTGTTAACCTCCATGAATAAGTGGCGTTTGTATATTGTGGTGACAGTGATATTATTACTATATTGTTATTATTATCAAGTAGCTATGGAGATATCGGTATATTTAATAAAAGCAACCATTATTGAAAAAAAAATGTTTCAACGACTCATTGATATTCGGTGTTACATTTTTTTCTTTCTTCTAATGATAATAATTTTATTACACATTTATACCTTTCGAGAAATCTGATACTTTGACAAAAGACGGATAATGTTGTGTAACTAATCATCAAAACAGATTTTATTTCCATCTAAAGAAAATATGTTTTAAAATCACACAAACATATGTAAACGGACGTAATATACTACAGCCAAATATGAAGAAAAAATATTAAGTTGGCCTAAAACAAAATTTAGTCGATGAGAAATATAAAGAAAAAGCAAGAAATGATCGATGGAAAAACGATCTTATGGTGGTATCTCTCTTCGAGGAGACGTCTCTGCAACTCGGAGACGTCTCCGATATTTTTTTTCCGTCGCGGAGACGTCTCCTCGAATAGTTTTAAAACCGTATCAAACCAGTCTCAAAGTTGTCCCCAAACCGTCTTAAAGTTATCCCAAATCCGTCTTCTATCTGTTTCAGGGCAAGTGAGATACCACCATTAGGTTATACTTGGATTTAAATGGTTTGACTTTTTGATATCTACAGAGTGAGTCAATAAAAATGTCCCATCATTTTGAAGGTGTCTTGTGAAAAATATGAACATTCAATTACGGGTTTCATGATATGTCTTGGTAAAGTCATCTTCCTAGCAATAGCATAATTATGTTGGTACCATTTTCATTCGGATCTTTGCACGCATGACTGAATAACATACAATCTTCAGAAGAGGGTAAGATCTAACTTGCGCCAAGTGGCTGGTTGAAGATTAAAAGCAAATGTTGACAGAATATATATTATGTGTAAACACTTACTCACACTCCCTTTCACTACACAGACACACCCACACACACCCATCCTCCCTCACACACACACACACACACATTAAACAATTAATTCACAATTAAATGTCCTATTTGACGTACTGTTAACCAAAGCCATCACTGAATGTTTGGGACGTAGTAATTCCCTAACCCTGTTTGTGGGTGTGAGTGAGGGTGTGTATGTGTATGTGTGTGGATGTGTTTATTGAGGGTGACGTGTGTGTGTGTGTGTGTGTGTGTGTGTGGTGTGCTGGTATAGATGAGATAGGGTATAAGCGTGTGTATGCGTATGTTTGGAGGGTGTATGTGGTTAGGGTGTTGGTGTGTATGTCTTCTGAAATACCGTCTTCTGAAATTGTCTGTTATTCAGTCATGCGTGCAAAGATCCAAATGAAAATAATACCAATATAATTATGCTAGGAGGGTGACTCTACCAGGACATATCCTAAAATCCATGATTAAATATTCATACTATTTACGAGATAGCTTCAAAATGATGGGACATTTTTATTGACTCACTCTGTATAGGCCTACATATAAGCCTAAATACGCTTTTCTTTTTATCAAACAAGGTGAACTTCAAGGTCGATTTTATAATTAGGCCTACATCATATAGGCCTATAGTTTTGTCTTAGAAATAAAAAGCAACAATAGGCCTACTGCAATGATCAAAGCACCGCGTTTTGAAGCGCCAGAAATGGAAGAAAAGAAATTTGAAATGTAACATCTAAAGTTTAATGAAATTTATCAAAATTTATAAAATTCTGTCTGCCACAACATAAATCCTAGATGTAAGCCGACAATGCATGTCAAAATGAAGGAGAAAAAATACTTGAAAAGTGGCTTTAAATCTTGATATTAACAAAATCTGTCTGCCATGACATAAAACCCACTATATTTAGAAACTAAGTTTGTTTACTGCTCCTGATTCTGAGAAAGATGACGCAATGGGGATGGAGTAAGCCCTTAGCGACGTTCCACTATACTTTCCCGATAATTTATCCAATTGCTGTTTGATTAAGACCATTTTCTCAGATGATAGCCATGAGTAAAGAAGGCAGCCTTGAAATCTGGTTTATAACTTCAGCAAACACCCAAAGCCCTGCACGATTACCCACATGCACGAACATTTGACATCCTCCTTTCATGACGTCAGAGGTGTGACGTCAGAAAATTTGGGTGGTTGGTTTACATCTCAGGGAGATGGTGAAAGTTTCTTGAATGCGATGTCACAAGCTGCATTGGAGCTGCCACTGCCTGAAGGCGCGATCGTGGCATTAGGTTATTTTTGTCTTGCGTGACAAATGCATCACGATGGCGCCTCTTTCAATGTTTTCATATCTCCAGTAGATGGCGCTACATATAAACTCGGTGTACAAATGAAGAGCTCTGCGTTCATTTAACTGTTTGATACATGACAAATATTTAAACTGACGATTATAATTAGAGGGATCTCGTGTAATGACCGTAAACAGTTTTTGACAAAGAACTTTTTCTAAAATTTTCTACGCCTATCCCCACCCTCTCCCCGACTGAGAGAAATCTGTCCACATTTTGTTCGCAAATTTTGACAATCACATTCCTAATATCCAAAGTCTTCAATGTTATCTTTACGACATTCTCATCACTATGATCATCACTACCACCACCATTATCATCATCGCTATTATCATCATTACCACCATCATCATCATCATTCACTATCATCATCATCCACTATCATCATCATCATCATCATTCTCAACATCATCTTCATCAATTTCATCTTCTTCTCCATCTCCTTCATCCTCCTCAGCATCATCATTATCATAACAAAAGCTTCATTCTCCTCATTATAAATATTTGTATGTTTTTTACAGCATCATTTTCTCTCATCATCCTCCTCATAATTTCATTTTCGCCCCCCCCCCACCTCATTCTTATCGCCACCATAATCATCACCATCCTCACGACCATCATCATCAGTATCATTTCCATCATCATCTTCATTAGTATCATTATCATCTTTTTCTGCATCTCCTTCATCCTCATCATCATCCCCATTGTTATCAGCACCATCATCCTCATCATCATCTTCATCTTCATCACCACCATCATTCTCATCATCATTATATCCATCATCACCATCATCTTCATCACCACCATCATCCTCATCATATCCATCATCACCATCATCATCATCACCATCATCATCATCATCACCAGCATCCTCATCATCACCATCATCATAATCATCATCCTCCTCCTCATCATTATCATCACCATCATCGTCATTACCATCATCATCATTATCATCATCACCATCATCATTATCATCTTCCTCATCATCATCATAACAACAGATTCATTCTCCTCATTGTAAATATTTGTATGGATATTTCGGCATGATCATTATCAACATCAGGATACTCTATAAGCTAATATTTCGAATACAGATATTTTTGCAATTTTTGTGATGTTTTCATTACTATAAATAGCCGTAGAAGTGGAAATTTTCACGAAAATAAAACCACTGCAATAATAACCACTTATACAGTAATCGTCATAGCAATCATAAATCACATAAATACAGTAGGCATAATAATCATGTTCATTAAGATCGCTATGGTCATATTGAGAGCTTGTTCAAGCTTATTTATTGCACAAATTGTATCAAAACGTAGATGATAACAGCATATCATCTCCCTGAAAATTAAACAAATTTCATTATTTCATACAATCAAAGGGATTATTTTCAACACACCTCTTTTAACACTCGTTATAATCCCAACACAGTCCAGTCAATATGACAAATAGTGTTTTTTTTTTTAATGTAGAATATCAAAGACCAGTTGATAGGCTAATTATCTTATTATACTATGTGCATACATGTAGACAGTCATTAAGGGGAGGGGTCAAATGATAGAATTCCTCAATAATAATGAGGCAATGGTTCCCGAATTGATCATATTGATTCTGAAAGGACAAGTGCTTAGGTCTTCAGCCCTCAAAAGAAGGAGTCGAATGATAGAATAACTCTGTCCCCAGGCCTCAAGTGGAGGAGTCAAATGATAGAATAACTCTGTCTCTAGGCCTCAAGTGGAGGAGTCAAATTATATTGTAAATCCATCCTCAGCCATCAAGAGGAGTCAAATAATAGGGTTACCCTACCCCCTGCCCTCAAGAAAAAGCCAAATGATAGAGTAACTCCATCCCCAGTTCTCAAGGGGAGAAGTTAAATGGTAGAGTAACTCTACCCGTAGCCCTCAGGTGGAGGAGCCAAATGGTAGAGTAACATCTACAGCTCAGTCCTTAATGATGTTGGAGCAATGGTTGCCAAATAGATCACTCTTGTGCTTGTGAGGGTACGCGCCTTGGCACTCAAGGAGAGGAGTCAAATAATAGTGGCTCCGCCCCCTGCCCTTGAGGAATGGAGTCAAATAATTGGTTAACTCCTCCCCCACTTCTCAGCAGGAGGAGTCAAATGGTAAAGTAACATCCATGGCAGTCTCCTTAATGATGGTACATCAATGGTTGCCATATACAACTGTGAGAGGATGCGTGCTTTGGTCTCCAGCACTCAATGGGAGGAGTCCAATGATCTGGTAACTCCTCCCCCAGTTCTCATGGGGAGGAGTCAAATGGTAGAGTGACATCTACAGCTGAGTCCTTTATGATGTTGGAGCAATGGTTGCCAAATAGATCATAGACCATACTCTTGAGTTTTGAGAGGATGTCTGATTTGGTCTCCTCGTTCCCACACAGGTTGGTACTTATAGACTGAAGCATCTGTAAACAGTGAAAGAAAAGAAGGGAAAATGATCAGGATATAAATTGTCGTAATGGTTCGATCTCTCTTCTATTGTTTCATACCATGGGTAGAAATGCATTCCACTCCTTTTAAAATGAGAGGCTCATGCAGAACCACAGGAAACACCGTGTTATTACAAAATCTTGTGATACTGAACAAATAGGAACACACACATAAGAGTGCTCACATGTTCATTGTCATACCACATTTTTTATGAAAGGAGTGGACTGTACATGTACCTGAATGAAAATGTTCTATAAATACATTTTCTTTTTGATTTCCTACAAACACATTTACAAACAGTGATTGATAAGATTGTATGATAGATATAATCATACCACAATCATATTTCAGTTTCTTGAAAAAAAAATTATTACAAGTTTTACATTACTTTCATGACCCGTTGCATATAAAATACAGAGCCTATCAAAGCACATGCAAGTGTGTCTGCTTGCAAAAAAGTAGCAATTTCCGCATTTTATTTTGGATTTATTAAGGATTATGCATTTCATTTTTTTTTAAATAATGAAAGTCAAATTTAATAAGAACATAATGATAAATTTGTGTGGAGGACAAGAAATCAGTAAGAAGAACCTAGGTTTGAAGAGAGGAAAAATAATGAAATAAGAAATTTCTTGATTACATCTCACATAGATTTTAGTATAGACACATATTTTTTAAAGAGCCATTATGCACCAATATCTTTAAACAGATCTCGTAGTACACATACTAATTGTAAGAAATGTATGCTTAAAACTATTTCAGGCTTACCTTTCCAAGATAAGTGGTTCCTGACTGTCCAGGACATACCCAAAGCATCTCAACTCGGCTGAACAAGAAAAAGAAGAAATAAGGCAAGGTAAAAAAGGGTAACAAATGTAAACAGTTACATGTAGTTAGGACAAGTGAGACTGTATTTTCCAGTCATTTAATAATAGCCTATTACCTTTTACCTCATTACTTAGAAAGAAGTCAAAGAAATCTGATTGACATCCAACATGTAAGATCTTTACATAAAAATGGTTCTTGAGATCCCAATAAAGAGGCCAAGTCCTGGAATATTTCAAGTTGACCTCTGCAACCCATGGCCTTTAACCAAAATGTACATACCAGTACTGCAAATATTTAATGAGCTCATTTGCCTCCTGTGATCATCAGGCCGTTCCTGAGATACCTCGATAACGATCATGCCAATTTATACTGTGCAAACTGTGTTATAACCTTGGATTATCCAAGGTTATTTAGATTTAGACTCACATTCAAATTGGGATAAAATGTAAGATGTTATATACTGTGATATAAGCTGGGATAGAGGAATCAGATTTGGACTCACTATCATAAGCAGGGATGAGACTCACTATTTTGTGAAAATGTAATATAAACTGAGATATAATAGACTTACTATTTATAATGTGCAAATTGTGGTATATGCTAGGATATATGAAAAGCTTAGTTCCAAAAGGCACTACATCCATCGTTGTTACTTCTGAGGAAAATGCATTTTTGTTTTCAATATGTGACTCATCACATCAAAGTCAGACACAAGTCGCCAAAAAAGAGTCAAAGATTTCGGCAATATCATCCATTTTTAAAAAATACTTTCCCATTACTGTTTGTACTCAATTTTTTTTACAGAGCACACATGAAACATTCAAGATGCAGAAAATAAAAAAATATCATCCCCCAAATAAGACTATTTAATTATTTTGCTGATATCCTCAACCCTTTGCTGAGTTTGCTCGGCGACTTGTGTCTGATTTTCATGTGATGCATCACATATTTTCGACACGCGTCTATGGAAAAGTGATACCCGGTTTATTACAAAGGGCATTTTTTAATGTTTGCTTTTAAAATTGAGGTGAATAGTTTCATTCAAAGAAGGGTGCCTACCTGAATGATGGTGTGATATCAATAACTCCATTTTCATAAAAAGTGGATGTAGTACCTTTTGGAAGGGAGCTCTTCATATTAGACTTACTATTTGTACTGCGCAAATTGTGATATAAGCTGGGAGGCTGTAGAAAGAAGATGATGGTGAGACAGATCTTCATCCTTATCTTGGTACACAGAGAAATCAAACGTGTATGGTCTCCCTGAAAAAAAAAAATAAAAATAAGAAAAGGAAAAAAGATGACACATAATCAAGTACTTCATGACGACATATGCAATTAACCACAAATAATTACATTACTCAAAATTCTGTCATAAAATGTTGGGCCAAAATTGAATATAAAAATACATTTAACATGTGTTCCTGTACAAAATACCCAATGCTGGCTTATGATTTACTTACAGCATTGAAGATCATGTGACCATTCCTTATTCAATGTAATGTTACACATATGAAATAAAAGGTTGGGTCAAAACTGAACCCCAAAAATACATTTTACATAATGTTTCTGTACAAAATACCCCTTCTCTTAACCCTAATCAGGCCGGGGGGGGTTGAATCAACCCCCCCTCGACATTTTCCGCGACCATGCCGCCACGCAAAATTTTTGGACCGCGCCGCTCAATGACTTTTTACTTTCAAGTCTTGCGCATCTTTTGAAATCGTTTTCGCAAAAATCGGGCATACGGTGACGACGCTGCACGATTTTCAAAAATATCCGTCAGACCGAAAACCGCTCAAAAACGTGATTTTGTGTACAAAGTCAATGCAAATAGATTTTTCTCATGCAATTCATAATCATATGATTATTTTCACTTTCATTGGCTAAAATCAATTTATTTTAGCATAATTATGCTTCAAAAAGATTCTGCAATCAATTTTGACCAAAAAACAAAGAAAAACAAAAGGTTAAAAAACAAAGAAATACATAAGAAATTCGTAGAACAATAAAATACATAAGAAAATATATTTGATACCAATTTTTTTTTCAAATACAATTGTTGGGAATGGTACAAAGAATATTTAGACCAAATTTTAGCATTCTAGGAGCTTTATTTAGTAAATTAGAGCAAAAAGAATAAATTATGCATAAATTAACATAATTAATTGATATAAAATAAAATAACATTATTTCAGGAAAATTAACGATGCTAACTTGTAGATTACATTGCACACTACCATTGTGCAAAATTTCGCGGCGTTCGCGCGATCGGCGGCCGAGATCTCAGGGGGGGGTTGATTCAACCCCCCCCGGCCATAGGACAGCCAAAAAAGCCCGGCCTGATTAGGGTTAAATTAAGCAGTTATAGGTGCCTTCTCGGCCCTTTGCCTGCTCATAATTCACTTACAGCATTGTAGATCCTGTGTCCATTCCTTATTCATTGTAATGTTACACATATATACTAAAATTTTGTGTCAAAACTGAACCCCCAAAATACAGTTTACATAATGTTTCTGTACAAAATATCCCTTAGCTTAAATTAAACAGTTAAATGTGCCTTCTCGGCCCTTTGCCTGCTCATAATTCACTTACAGCATTGTAGATCCTGTGACCATTCTTGGCTCACTGTAAGGCAATTGATCTTAGATGTAAGAAGCTGTCTACTATGATATGGGCTCACTATCACACCAATAAAGGGAGTCTTTGTATCTTGGCTAAACCACTCCTAAAAGAAAAATACACAAATAAAGCAATTTGAATGTACAAAATACAGTCCAGTCCTGTAATAAAAGAGCACAGATATATTACAAGAATTTTATTACAAATATGGGCTCACTATCACACCAATAAAAGGAGTCTTTGTGTCTTGACTACACCACTCCTATAACAAAAAAACAACAAAAAAGCAATTTAGGACTTGAATGTATAAAATACAGTCCAGTCCTGTAAAATGGAGCACGTATATATTACAATATTTTTATTTCAAATATTGTAGCGATCCTCTTGATCCCAATTTCAAATATGTGTAAACATACATGTGTGTGTTCCACTTTCATCTCATAACCTGATAGTGGTTTCATGAAAGTTGCTTTGCGGCAATCCATATAAATATCAACTGAATAACTGACTTCAGCCCTGGAATAAACACTATATTATACTCTGTTATTTTGTAGACAAAATAAAACCTAGAGCGATTGTCGCCCGAGAGCAATAGAGGTCATAAGATTTTTACAATACTTCCGGCTACCAAACTCTACCAGATTTTTTTTATTGTGATTTTTATACACTCATAATTTCATTTTTTGTCCAAATCATCTTCAAATCTGCCCCATTTGAATTCCTTTTCTACTTGCTACTACGTTAGGATATCACATTACCTGAAAGTGACCTTGTGTTTCAATGTCTCTGATGGAAGGGTTGGGGCTGAATGTTGGATGACTGTGGTACCAACCTACCACTCTACAACCAAGAGACTGGATATCTTCACATGCCTCTGTTTGTGATACTAGATAAACAATAAGAGATGAATAAGAATTGATGCTGAGATGGGATAATCTACCACACTAAAATTAGCCTAGCAGACTGTATATCTTCACATGTCTCTGTTTGTAATACTTGATCAACCATGAGAGATCGAACAGAATTGAGGCTGATATGGGACCACCCTACCACTCTACAACCAGCAGACTGGATATCTTCACATGACTCTGTTCGTGATACTGGATAAAAAAATAAGAGATGAAATATAAGTAACGCTAAGATGGGATATTCTACCACTCTACAACCAGCAGACTGGACACGTCACATGCCTCTGTTTGTGGTATTACATAAACAGTAAAAGATGAAATAGAACTGATGCTAAGATGGGATCACCCTACCACTCTACAACCAGTAGACTGGACACTTCACATGCCTCTATTTGTGGAACTACATAAACGGTAAAGATGAAATAGAACTGATGCTAAGATGGGATCACCCTACCACTCTACAACCAGCAGACTGGACACTTTCACATGCCTCTGTTTGTGGTACTACATAAACGGTAAAAGATGAATAGAACTGATGCTAAGATGGGATCACCTACCACTCTACAACCAGCTAGACTGGACACTTCACATGCCTTGTTTGTGGTACTACATAAACGTAAAAGATGAAATAGAACCTGATGCTAAGATGGGATCACCCTACCACTCTACAACCAGCAGACTGGACACTTCACATGCCTCTGTTTGTGGTACTACATAAACGTAAAAGATGAAATAGAACTGATGCTAAGATGGGATCACCCTACCACTCTACAACCAGCAGACTGGACACTTCACATGCCTTTGTTTGTGGTACTACATAAACAAAAAGATGAATAAACTGATGCTAAGATGGGACACCTACCACTCTACAACAGCAGAACTGGACACTTCACATGCCTTTGTTTGTGTACTACATAACAGTAAAATGAAATAGAACTTGAGCTAAGATGGGATTCACCCTACCACTCTACAACCAGCAGACTGGACACTTCACATGCCTTTGTTTGTGGTACTACATAAACAGTAAAAGATGAAATAGAACTGGTGCTAAGATGGGATCACTGAGGAGAGATAGCGTGTACATCCAGCTTGCCGTGGAAGTAATAGTTTGCCTTGTCACTTGGATCAAGAAGTGATTATTTGCCATATATTCCACATCTGAAACATTTTTAAGAGCTCGGGGAGAACCAATATTTTGATTAAAAATGAAAGATTTCCTAGAGATATTTAAAAAGGAAAATTCACTTAAGTCATAAATACCTGCGCTTGTAAAATAACGCATACAATTAAAGTGCACGCAATTTACTTAGCGCGAAGGCCTAGCTCAAATGGGCTGAAGTGATCGTTACGTAACAAAGAAATTAGAAAAATGAATTGTTACGTCACAGATGAATTTATCTGGCGCTGCATGTGATGGTAAAATGATAGTACAAAAAAAACCAAGTGACAATGCACTTTTTTGCGCGCATCCTAAAAATAATTGATAACGCATTATGGCTCTACATGTTCTATGGGGCGCTAAAGTGATCTGCGAAACTCAAAAGTACTATCACTGCGAGTGATGATTGATGATGGAAAAACTAAAATATATCACATGATTGACTTTTGACCAATCCTGGTGCAACATTCTTAGTATGTGGAATATAATAATCAAATATATTACCTGGATCCATTTCACATTGCATGCCTGTACTAAGACTTCTACATGGTCTGGCTAGCCTTACATCAAGCACTGATTGTTCTGAGTCAAAGACACCTCCTAGTAGTCCTATCACCTCAGTTGTAGATAGATGTGAATGCTGGAAAATAATAAAATATGGAGTCTTTGAAACAATAATCAGAAAGGATAATTCTATACGTTCCCAAACAGATTGTAATTATCATTTATAAGACGGGTTTGTGCTTGTACGTAGCCAATAGTTATGCATTTATCGTTTCTTCTTTTTTTAAAAGACTTTTTCCAGTCATGTGCAAGTCACCACATTGCAGTCACCTATTTTGGATAAATTGTGGTGATATTCTATATCATCTCTGGAGTCTCTGCGACCAATCAGTCGCGGCAATCTCGACTACACCTCAGATAGTGGGATAGGCCCTTAGAACAGTTAATTAAAAACAAGGTAGCTTACCACATCCATGGTAACGATTGCATCTCCTTTCAGTTTTACACTGAACGGTGCCTAGGAATAAAGATAAAAGAGATCATGAAAGTCCATTCTCATTGAAATATGGGTCAATAGCTCATAACAGCAAGACAGACATGCAATCCGAATTATCACATAGACAATAATAATACTGATAGTTCTTACATTAAGGTTGATTTCTACAACATTCTTCAATATGATTTTTGCTAATTTCTGATTTAAAGATCAGACTCAAATGAGTACCAAGTTCTACCCCTATCACTGGCTTTAAGGGCTGCCGTTTTATGTAGGTTATGATTTTCTTTAATCATAATAATTCTTTTGTACAAGATGCACTTAAATTTAATTTTTTAATTCATGTACCTGGCCATTAGAATTTTGGACAAACTTTTTACGCCTGTATTATCTAATTTGCCATTGTAATGTATTGAGTACAATTGTTTGCTCTGATATATTTATGCATATATCTTTTTATAATTTTACTTCAGAACTCTTACCGGTAATGTACTGGAGAACTTGTGGCAGTCGATCAGCTTGAACGGATCATAGGCCTGTGCAATGGGCTGTCTAGATCTTGGTCTAAGCAATAGAAAAGAAGAACAATATGACTAAACTTGAAAAGCGTATTTTGAATCCCCAGAACAAGTAATGGCAGTAACGGCAAGGACAAGTTATCGTGCCAGGGATTAAACCTTTGCACCCACAGTCGAGGTAGTTGTTACTCAAGGTTGCTCTCATATGAACAAAATTTGAAAATTGGGTCGGTCGGTCATGTTTTTTCTTTTTTTCTTTTTATTTTACCAACCCTCAACTTCATACATAAGTACAGTTGTTTTACGTGAGAACATGGAATTTTCCAATGATTTTGTTTAAAGTTTCTAAATGGGGCGGAATGCATTCAAAATACATACAAAAGTGCTTTCTTAAAAAATTGAATACAAAGCTTAGCAAATTCTTTGAACAAATCTGGCATTTTCTCACAAAAACAGTGTGTTTGTATATTTTGGGTCTGCTACAAAAAAAAAAAAATTCCTGTTTTTTTTCTAATTTTACTGTCGGTTGGTTGAGGGCAACAAAACATTTGGGGGAGGGCCTAAGCACTGTGCCAAGTATACAACTTTCTACCATTACAACCCCAGTAAAGAGATGGACCTTACTGGATACCCGTACACCAAGTTGGTCCTTACTCAAGGGCGTAAGCACTGCGCCAGGTATTCAACGATCCGGGCTGCGTTTCATGGAAGTGAGCCCTCTACATGCCCGCCATATATAGCTGGGGGGCTTCCATTGGGTTTGCATTGAGCCAGGTACACGTAAGTCTGCGCGTATGTACACTTTCCTTTGTTACGCATAGTGGAAGCCCCCCAGCTATGGCTGCCACAAGACAAAACATCACGCAAACCGAATTCGTCTATACATCCCCAGTCACCTGACTGACATTACCGAACATCACACCAAGTTGGTCCTTGATCAAGGAAATAAGCACTGTGCAACGGATACAATCATCTACCATTACATCCCTATTCAAGTGATTCAACTTTGATAAAGGACGTTACAGATTAAAAATATAACAGTTTGTCAGCTATTACACAAATCTAATACACAACTTACACCTGTGGCATTTAAAATTAGACCAAATATTTAAATCAACTGAAAATAATTATCGTCTCTTACTTTTTCTGTTTCTCAATGGCTAAGCTTGGTTTCTCATCATCTTCCAGCATCTTCTTCTTGATCTTCCGTCTAGGTCTCTGTTTATTAAACATTACAACAAACACCAAAAAAAAAGACATATAGATAATTGTTGACAATCCTAAAATGAAATGGAAGGCAAGCTTTGACAAGCACTGCAACCCCAGCGGTGACATCTGATAGAAAGCTGGCATTGGGCATAAAATAAGCCAAAATCCTTCAAACAGAGGACATATCAATGCATGAACATAGTAGCTTCACATTAGTAGTGAATTATGGGGTACACATAGCTTGAAGTTAGAATGGAATATAGACGGCAATAGGGTAACAAAAGTATTCTGTAACAAGTTTAACAATGTCTCTGTTAATTGATCCTTATATGGGAATCGAGTATCAAATTCTTCAATTAGAGTGAGAGGGGGGTACCTAAGCTTTTCCAGAAAGCATTAAACCACGCTCAAAACTACCACAAGAGTACCCTTGATTTACATTTTTAATTGGTGATAGCAAAAACTGCAAATACTCACCATTGATTCTAGCCTATTAGTCTTAAATTCAGACTCAAACAGGTGAGACAAACGTTTTTTAGTACTCTGCCTCTTCTTGCACTTCTGTTGGAATTGATTATCTGGAAAGAAGACATAAAAATGCTCAAGAATCTGTCACGCTCCGAAGCTCCTTCAAAATCATAGATATCACTTAACTTACAAAATGTATGCCTTGGGAATCAAGGCTCCACTAAATTATTACTAATTATGCAGAACTTCTGTGAAAGTTTATTCTTATAATATCTCACTTGGTTCATGTCTGGCAAATGTATGTCTTTTAAAGGTTCAATCTTTCCGGCCCAGAAGGTTAATTTGCCCCCCCCCCCCCCCCGCGCCCTCAAACATTTTCTCTTAATAATTGTTGTAAATAAAAGCTCTTGTTATAATGTTCATGACTTTAAGTCCCACGCATCTCCTGCTCAAAACTGCTCAAAAATACAATTTCAAGTTTGACGCTAGATGTAATCATGTTTGAAAATATGTTGCTGACAAAATTTCATCAAAAAAGCAATAAAAAAAGAAATTTGAAGAAACATAGAAATCAAGTCATGGACAATGTTCGTGTCTATCTTCACAGTCAGTATACAAGATCTCATGGTGAGCAAAATTAACCCCTCTCCCCATGGCTACGCAGGTTCAAAAACACTAAAAACACAGGCAAGATGAAACAGTTATTCATGTCTTACACAATGACATATAATTGTATTCAAACATAAAAATCATAATAATAATAATATAAATTTATAAAACACAATGATTATGTACATGTAGAAACATTCTTACGCGCTGCAAGAGCTCCTAGTTGCTGTGATATTCTAAATGAATAAATGATTTTTCAATTTTGATTTGAAATTCTCAAGTGATGTTTTCAATCATAAAATGTGTAATTTAATGTAGTGACCCGAAAAGAAGATTCATAATATGTAACCTACATGCCCCAAAGTTGATAGCTCCTATCCCTTCCAAGTATTCATGTATCTGCCCTATCAAGTTGACATCACCACCGCTCCTTAATCCATTCCTTGCTGCTGTTTTGTTCAGGTATGATGGTTTCATCTTCAACCTGTCAAAGAAAAGAGAATAATTTAGAACATACATTATGGAACCTGCCAGTGTCCTATATGATCGTTCCTCAAAGCTCCTCAAAAGTTCCTCAAAGCTCGTCTGGAACCAATCGCCTGGATATTTACCTGCCGATTTATTCAGAGTTCAATGCATGCAGTGTGCATACATTGTATGTACTGTAGCAAGCATAAATGTGTATGGTGGGTTATTTATTTTTAACATAGTGGGTCAAGCCCAATAGCTATAAGTTATAAGTTAAAGTTATAAACCTTGTTTCAAGTAGTATACAATACACGTAGGTTTTCATTGAAAAAGTGAATACAAAATTGAAAAAATGATGCTGAAATGAATTTATGTCACAATTCCAATTAATTCCATTAATCAAAATATATGCGACTTTAAAAGCCAAAACGTTCAAACATTGTTAAATAAGAACGGCAGGTTTGTTATCATCAAATCTGCAAACGAATCCAGTCAATTCATACTGTGTAACCAATCCGCAGATAATATCCAGGCGATTGGTTTCGCGGTACCAAGGAACCAAACACCTATGACACTGGCTCAAAACCACCAATAAGTTGTGAGAATAAATAAATAGAATTAGGGTTTGGGAGAACTGCTTTAATTAACAAAATTGCATTGTTGTATACATGTTTTGCTATGATGGGAATAGACTACATGTACATGTATTTTAACACGGTTGAATGTTGAAAAGTTTCTTAACACATTTAATATGTTAATTCTTTAATGCCAATATATGTCGGTGTCAAGGCAGTGCTGCATAGTCAACCCTCCCTCCCCCCCAAAAAAAAAAAAAATAAAATATATATTTATATATATTTTGCATTTCTCTCAATAATAATATTAAAGAATTATATAAATTGACGGGCCATTGAGGGGAACATCAACAGTATTGCCCGCAGCAGAATCATATGGCCAAGTCTTTAGACGAGGGCAATATGTTCTTTTAAGGGTATATTACATTATTTGATGTTCCCAAATATAGCATTCAATATATTTTATTATAATTCCAAATCAGATATCAGAGCAAAATCATGAAAATGTAGATATTCTGACCCGGAAATGTCTACTTTGTGCGTGTTTTATCAGGAGGTCTTGCTTTACCATGTGACGTAATAATGAAGTCGCGATCTATTCTTCATCAACATTAGACGTAATTGTTGCTGCGGCGGAGCAATATGACGTACTATATACTAGATCTCCTTTATGCGTTCTCAAGATGCCGCGGATGAGACTAGGGAAATACAAAGGTATATTTTGGTCGTCTCAGCATGCAAGAGGTGGGTAAGCCATAGAGATGAGGAAAATACAAATAATAATCTATCCTTCCAGATATTCCATTGAAACTATAGCAATACGGTTTGGTAAATGACAGTTCAGATGTCTGATTACGGGTTAATTAATAAATATTAATTACCTGTATGAGGCATTTGGAGACAAGATATAGCGCGTATTTTGTCTGGCCTAATGTGCCGGTTCAACAAAGAAAGTACGTCACAGATGGATAGAGTTGTACCACAACGGGCCGTAATTAATCTACCCCTCTCCGTGATTCCCTATTGGGTTTGAGTACAAAATTGCCGGTCCGTAATTATCCATAGTTTGTCTGGTCGGGGGTCCTACGCGTAATTGTATAGTAAAGATGGCGCGTTAACAAAGAGTAAGACATGGATACCGACAAAAAGCATTATCTCACAATGGTAATCAAGAATGCGAGAAACAACAGTAAGGGAATAAAAAAATCCCCGACAATCCCATGTTAAATCACAGTAAACTTATTTATTCTCTTTAAAATGGGCTAATTGAGGTTAACAGGTAATAATAATAATATTGACTAGCTTTACTCGGGAGATACTCCTATATTCCTCACAGACCCCATATTGCCCCGTCTTCGACTCGAGCAATATGAGACTTTTGGGAAATATGTCTGCGGTATCTCCCTCGGCCAGCATATTATAAATATAACTAATTCTTACCAAGATTGACATGTGATTTCTTATAGCGAGATATCTCTCCTGGTTTTTAGCGCTGCGTGGTAATCAAAGTACATTGATGAGCTTTCCTTCTCACCATCTGTCACATGACTCTGGGTCAAGGTTATCTCTTCATTGGGAGTTCCATAGTCTCCCCATCAGACTCTATAAAAAGATAAAGTAATATTGCAGAGTTCTGATATGAGGGGTAAATTAGTGTCAAAGAACTAAACAAAACTAAAGTTATTAAGAAGGGATGATTTCCATTAAATTGGTTCTACAGATAATATATGCATATGTTGTCAAACAGATAGCATATCACGAAAAATCCTCTGGCTTCTCAATATTCTGGTTTGAATGTTCATGAAATTAGCCTCTCAGCCTGGCGCGAAAGACTATGTACTCTGTACAATCTCTTAAGGCGTGACGTCACGACCGGGTGTGTGTATATCGTGCCTGGATGTTGAATACAGAATGATGTGCAGATAGATACATGTAGATGATTTTACCATTTTTTCAATGAAGTCAATTCAAATAATTAAGGATCATACGTACAAATCTTTACTATCCCTACATAAACAATAGTATGAATAGCGATTTCCAAGTCTTAAATTGTGAAGTTTATTGCAAACAATGAGTTAATTTTTGATATTTTCACTATTTATATATTTTTTAAACTCCGAGTATACGATCGAGTTCTGTGAGGTGACGTACATTGTAGATCCGGTCGCGTCACACAGTGCACCACGCAGACTTGAGCAGCTGGTTCCGTATACGTGTTTATTGTGAGTTTATTTGTGTGTGTTGCTCGTCTTATACTATACTGTGGCATGTCTGTGGCTTGCTTATGATGATTTCGTTATTCCTTGTTGACAAGATATTCAAGATCAAATAGGTGAAGTTTGGATCAAAATGACCTTTCTATGAATTCCAAAGACATATAGTGAAAGATGATGAAGCAAACTCACAAAGAAATTGATAAACAATTCTACTTACTTACTTCGAGGCCTATACCGACTGATTTTCGTATAAATTGTAAGGCAAAACGAATTCATGACATCGGTATTATTTAAAAAGTGAAGCACAAAAGCGAACACTAGCACATATACATGAAGCTAATGTAACTAGCCAGGCCAACCGCGCCGGCGGCAAGCGCAGACCAATTCCGCTATATAGCGACTTGGTTTTTCAAGAGCCGGCCGCATCACACGCGGAAGAATATCTTAAAATAACACGAACGATTAGCGTCCGCTACGCGATTGACCGGTGAGCATATCTCGATCAAATCACATATTATTTCTCTTGAAATTAACCTATAGATCTATCGTATCATTTAGAGAGCAGTATTTTGGAGAATGAGTATGTTCATAAATCTACTTTTATAAGCATTTATGTTTCGCAAGTTGATCAACTGCACACCACAAATACCTTATTTCCATACCGTAACACTATAACAGTCAGTATTTATTGACTTGTTTTGCCACGGTCCTCGTCTTAAAATGCTACAAATAAGAATATTCTAACAATGTAGAGGCTTATTATTGACTGTATGACATTGCTTCATTTTTATTTCTGTTTTAAAATCATTCACATAAACTTAATAACGATAAAATAAAAGTTCTGACACACAAGTAGATTCATATAAATGTGTCAGTGTGTACGCACGGCATGCCTTGTGTTTACTTCGCCAAGACCGAATTCCCGTTTGTGACGTTGACGGAGAGAACACTAGTGTTAGTACGCATCCCCAGGGAGCGAACTCAGAAAATATGGGTAGGGGTACATCGTTAAAATTCACTATTCTGAACTTATTTTGGGGGTTGCAACGCCACTCAATATTTTCTAGTGGGTTGTAAGGATGCTATTAATATAAATATCTCAATATTTGGGATCGTCTTCTTAATTCAACTTCAAACTGAATACTGTTTAAAGCAACAAATAATTTAGACGTGTAAACCTTTTTAGTAGAAAATAAAATGACAAAAGAAATATTGGTCATCCTTTTGTTTTGGGTGTTACTTGGTATAATATAATTTCATGTACATCTTGAGTACCGCCCTAAAGTTGATGTTACCTGTTTACACACTCCATCAATCATTACATGCTTGATGAAGTGTTTAAACAGGTAACATTAACTTTAGGTCGGTACCGTAATTTCCCTTTTTTTTTCTGATTTTTTTTTTTTGGGGGGGGAAGCAGAATTAAACACCCTTATATCAATTGCGATTTGCTTTAGTTTGTACGCAATGAATATCATCACAAAATATTTTCTTTATAAAAATCCACAAAAATGTAATTTATGCATGGGTTCATAGTTTTGTCTAATGTGATTTATCTGGAGTTACAAGTAGATACATTTAATACAATATATGGAAGATAAATGTATGCTCGTAAGTATCTACCTTCACATTTCTGATCCTTAAATTTAAAAAAAAAATAAAAACTGACCAGAAATATGTGATATGAAAATACGAGCAAAGAAACTGGAACTACATCAGAATTGGAATCCGAGACCTCCTGATTTCAAGACAGGTGCTCTACCGACCGAGCCATGGCAAGCTCTCAAATGTTGATGTCCGTCCCAGAGAATCCCTTAGCTTTCAATGCTCAGGTGATCGGAAGTTGCTTTGCTCATTTTTTCATTTAACTCTGATCCTTGATATTTACTCACCCCTATTATTCTCCTCCTCATCATCATCATCATCCTCATCATCATTGCTTTTATCTTCTCCTGCTGGTGGTCTAGGATGATTGCTTGGCTCATCATCCTTTTCTTCCTCATCATCTTGTTTGTGCTTCTTGGTACATTTTTTATCTCTGTCGTAATCATTGTCACTCACTGTAGCGCGACACTCATCACTCATCGGTAAACCTTCCTTTGTTGATATTGTTAATATATCGGAGCTCACTTGATCTTTGTCATCCGGATGAAGAGTGAATTTTCGTTTTTCATTGTGACTTCCTTCCAAACTCTGATCTGAAGCACAGTCACTGATTTTATCTTGTTGCCTACTGGGTTTGTCTAATGATGCATGCTGGTTATCATCAATGGCTGAAGCATCCCCTTCAGATTTGAATATTCTTTTTTCTTGCTCCTTACTTTCAATGTCTAATGCATGCTGGTTATCAGCACTGGCTGCAAAATCTGGTTCAGATTTTATTTCTTTGACAACAGAATTCTCACAAAGGCTATTTAGGCATAATTCTGAATAATCTTTGCTTCTCACAAACACAGATTCCATACCAGAGGTTCCCAGATCTTCTTTGTAATCACTGATATCCTTCTCTTTCTTCACCACTACTTCCATGTAGCCTTCTGCTGGATGATCTGGCTTTTCTTGCTTGATCTCCAAGTGCAATGCTTCCTCCTTTTTCACACGGACTGGCTCTCTCAATCTCTTCTTCCACCTGTGTTCGACTAATTCCTTCATTTTTTGCTTCATTGTCTGTTTTCGGCCAGATTTCAAGTTCCCTGGCAGGCTTGACTCTGGAGTTGTTTCAAGACTATCGCTGACTGGTTCTTCTGTTAATGTGCTACTTTTATTGTCTGTGATGGTTTCTTCTAGCATTCTCTTCCTAGATCCCTTCCCCCTTCTCTTGGTCCTGTTGTTTCTCCTCTCCCCTGGTAGGCAAATGGTCAGGCCTTCATCCTCCTCAGAAGAATGGTGATGGTTGGTTTTCAATGAAATCTTGGAACCCATCAGGGCAACTGCGCATGAAGAAACATTGACATCTATATCCTCAGCTTCTATCTCTGATTTAACATTCGTGCCAGAATGAGATTGACTGGGGTCTTCTAACTTGATGTTCCTGGACATTCTTGAGGTTTGTTCTGTATTTACACCATCTTTCTCACTGTTTCCTGGCAAGATGGATCCTTCATTTTGCTTATCATCATCTGAGCTGGGATGAACAGAGTGCCTTAGAATGTCACCAAAGAGCAGTGTAGACTGGAGACCTTGGTCTGAATGAGAGAGGAGAGATATGGAAAATAGTTAACAATTTTTTTTTCAAAAGGGTACAGTGAAAAAAAGGATGTGAGTCTATAACGTAGTCGAGGGTTTAACCCTAATACTCCCAGGGGGGGAGGCCATAATGGCCCCCCCCCAAAAAAAAAAAAAAAAAAAAAAAAAAAAAAAAAAAAATCATTTTTCGTGATAAATCCGCCGCGCGAAATTTTTTGACCGTGCTGCTCGCTGACTTTTTACTTTGAAGTCTCGCGCAACTTTTGAGACCAAATTTGCGACGTCCGGGTACGTGGTTACGAAGTTACGCAACATTATGTATTAAAGTGCTTGTCAGACCCAAAATTGCTCAAAAATGTGATTTCATGTACAAAGTCAATACAAATTGTGTTTTCAGCTTATATTCATAAAGGAGTGATCATTTTCACTTTCATAGGTTGGGGGGGGGGACCATAATGCCCCCCCATAACATTTTTCACGATAAATCCGCCACGCGAAATTTTTTGACCGTGCTACTCGCTTACTTTTTACTTTGAAGTCTCGCGCAACTTTTGAGACCAAATTTGCGACACCCGGTTACGCGGTTACGAAGTTACGCAACATTATGTAAGGATTTGTCAGACCCAAAATTGCTCCAAAATGTGATTTCATGTACAAAGTCAATACAAATTGTGTTTTCAGCTTAAATTCATAAATGAGCGATTATTTTCACTTTCATTGGTTAAAATTAATTTGTTTTAGCATAATTATGCTTCAAAAAGAGTCTGCAATCAATTTTGACCAAAAAACAAAGAAAAACAAAAGTAATTCATAAACAATACAATACATAAGAAACTGCTTTTGATACAAAATTTTTTTTCAAGTACAATTGTTAGGAATGCTAAAAAGAATATTTAGACCAAAATTTAGCATTCTAGGAGCTTCAATTAGTAAATTAGAGCAAAAAGTATGATTTCATGAATAAATTATCATACCGGGTAATTAATTCATATAAAATAAAATATATGAATTGAGTGAAATTTACCTATGCAATCGCATAGATTACGTCATTCTCTACCACTGTGCAAATTTTGCCCAATGGCAAGGATCGACATACCCCGAGAGTGTTAGGGTTAATAACTTGAACAGCATTTGCATGTGACATGGGTTGAACCCAAAATTCCTGCATCATATATCATTCAAAACCTTTTTTAAAGCCAGGATATATGAATTACAAATGTGAAGACGTTTTTATCATCTTTGCCTGAAGAGGCCTTTTCAGCTAATAGCAACAAAGAATAAATGCACCATCAAAAATCTTTGTGGCAAAATAAAGATAAGAAGTGATATACTCCAGTGGATAAAAATAATATTTACCTCTTTGCTCACTGTCAGACGTTTCCTCTACATCAATATCAACATCCTCATCATCATCATCTACAGATAGAAAATGCTGGTCTCTTTTGGAAACATTCTCCTCCTCCACCTCCTCTTCATCCAATGATCCCATTCTCTGGTCTCCCTCGGTGACATGATCCTCCTCCTCATCATTATCATCCAATGATCGCAGAAGGGGTAAAGTGTTTTCATCTTCTTCCAGCGTCTCTGAAGGTTGACTGTCAGGAGCCTTGACAGAGCACTTGCTGGAGAAATCTTGCCCATCATTAGCCTGTCAATAAACAAACATGATAATAATAGTAGTACAGTTCTTAGAAGATGCATAACACAAAGTTGTATTGGGAAATTCCACATGCACAGTAACGTCAGTTAACAGGGTTTTTGATAGTGCCGTGCCGATCCGATGATCAAGTCCCCGATCCGATCGATTTTCCCCCTTTTCTTAAATCTCGTTCGATATTCGATCTTAACCCACGTAAAAAAAATCGAATGTATATGATCGAATGTTTATATTTATCGCGCCAGAGCAGTGCCACACAACCCGCTCGTAGCCTGCTGCATGCCGCGCCCCGTCGACATTCTAGTCAAACTTTTTTGTTTTTGTTTTATTCTTTTCAGTCCCTTTGACCAATATACATGCTGTCAGGTTAGCCACAAATCGTAATATTCACACAACAACAATCAACCCCACACGCCTTTGAAGTTTGGAGTTCGTGAAAGTAGGTCACATCAAGGCACGCTGAAGACGCACATGAACATGTAAACATAAAATCAACACAAACACGCACCGACCACGTGCGTTTGTCTTATAGTGTGTACATTATCTCTTGCACCGACATACAAAGCTACATGTACTGCGCACTCAATACGAGTGCGGAGTATAATAACGTTATCATGCATGTCAATTCCATCGTTGTGTTAATTCTCTTGCAAATTTGTATTCGCGCTGAGTCAGCAAAGTGTGCCTTGGAATTCTGAGCGCATATTTCACGATTTTGACTACAGAATTTTAATTTTTAGATGGAATAAAGCATGAGTTTAAGTGCTGGTAAGAAATTTCATTTTTCGTGGCTAATACTAGAAAAACTTAGGGAGCCAGCCGGGCTTTTTTAATTACTTTTGATCGATCGAGGTAAAATTATTTATGTGAAACTATTTTCAAATGTTTTGTGTTTTCGTCAGAGTTTTGTTTACATCTCACCATCGCACTGTGGTTTGCCTCAATTCAAAGGACTGCATGCGTGCAGCGCACGCAGGCTAGGGCCCTAGGCATATTTGCCAGTGCTTTTGGCGAGTGCGAACTTTTCGCGCATAATGAGCTCTTGTTTTTTTTTCCTTTTATAAATAAATGTATTATTCTTTCCGATCGATATCCGATTCCGATCCGATCACACTGCCAAATTTCCGATCCGATCATGATTCGATTTTTAATTTTTTTGCACAGCACTAGTTTTTGATATTTAGATTATTTGCATCATACATAGTTGGGTGAATGAAAATGTTTGAAAAATCTCACTAGAGCTCATTTTATAGTTACCAGTATATTTGATTTGATTGTAAAATGCTAAAGCCGATACTAAATCTTTAATCAAATTAGAAAAATAACAATGACACAGTTAATTCTGATGAGTTGTTTGTGTTATTGAAAGTATTGGCAATTACAAGTGAATCTTGTACCTGGTTTTGTAAGTAATTTCGAGCATAGTTCTTGACTTGAACACGATTCCTTGTCTTAATCATGTCTGCAATCTCCTTCCACTTGTGACCATGTTCATCCTGTGAAAAAAAAATCAAAACAAAGAGGACTTATTCATCCAGTGAAAAGAGAATTTACATTGGACATATTCAACAATCAAGTTAAAGATTGGATTTAATATTAGTGTAATGTAAGTCACAAGGACAAATAAAATAAATTTCTTTTAGCATCCCTTGCCTCTTCTTTTCTTTTTTTTTAGTGGTAGGGCAGCCAGGAGGGGTGCCAGCTTATTTTCCAGGACATACTTTATTTAGTGACATCACTTCTGCCCCTTTTATACTGTTTCCAACCTGAAATCTTCAGAGTAAAAGAAAAAGCCATATTGAGAAATGGGCCAGTTGCTTTAAAATTTTTCAGAGAAATATTAGACTCCACTTTTATTTTTCCACATCGGCATGACCATAGATGTATATATTTTCCTTGTTCAAGAATCCCACATGTATCAATACATGTTACAGTAGTGGATCCAGCCTTACATCACACAACTGAAAGTATTGGCCCATGCCCAAACATAATAGAGCCACTATTGTCCCTAGACAATTGGGCCTGTACAATATATTGAAATTATGAATCCTGGATTCGCGTCTGTGTTATACATGTGATTGATAATATTAATAATGGAGTTTCAATGATAATCTAAATCTTTTAACTAAAATGGGGCTCCCATCAGCATCAGAATTTTTTTTTTACAATAAATACTTACCATACCCTTCTTGAATAGATCTTTCTCTTCTTGCGTCCATCTTGTATAAGGTAGTTTCCTCTCTCTCCTGTAAAAAAATAAAAATAAAAAATAAAAAAATGTATTATAACCGGAAATGCAGACTAAACAACAAAAACACAGACTAATATTATGAAATATTTTTTTTGGAAATTTCGAGTACTATGCATTATGTATGGTATACTTGATTACTATGGAACAACATGAAGATCAATCGCAATTTTGCAGTGCACCATTCTAATTTGTTCAGAGTGAGAGTTTTAATTTAAAAAGTGCTTGCAACAAGGACTGTGATTGGCTGCTATTGATTTGCAATTGATCATAAATTTTTATGTTATAGGGCCATGGCTAATAGCAAATTTATCATCCACATATCTGAACAGGTAATAATACGTACATGTAGTACCAAAAAATGAACAATTGCACAAAATAATGACGTGGCTATCTCTAAAGCTTTATGTCTTGCATTTGTTAGAGCTACATTTGGTTTTGTAAATGCAAGAATTACACAAAATGAAAACAGCAATTAAAGTGAAACAGGGTGAACAATGTGTAGATACATAATACTTACTTTACTGTGAAAAGTGTCTTCAACCCTTTATTTTTACGCCTGTGGAAAAAACAAAAATAGTTATATACAATTTTTTTTTTTTGGGTTGGGGGGGGGTGTTGAGCCTCAAATGTAAAAATCGCCCACTAATGTAAAAATGCCCTCAAATGTCTCAACACGTCAACCACAAATGTAAAAATTGCCCTCAAATGTCACAACACGTCAACCACGAATGTAAAAATGCCTCAAATGTAACAACCATCAACCACAAATGTAAAAATGCCCTCAAATGTCACAACATGTCAACCATAAATGTGAAAATGACCACTAATGTCATAACATGTTGACCACAAATGTAAAAAGTTTTCATTTAAACCACTAATGTCTTAACATGTCACCCACAAATGTATAAACTCATCACATGTATTATAACAATGAGGAATGCTGCTAAATGGAACAAAAATGTTTCAATTACGATTATAAGCATAATACATAGAATGAAAGATTTTAAAAATCTTTCTATATTATGTATTATGTTTCATTCATTCATTATGTTTTTCATTCATTCATTATGTTTTATAAAACAAGAGATTAGATAAAAAGACGGGGTATGGAATTATCTAAAAATTATTGCACCATTTTGGGCATTCTTTTTTTCCTTTTTGGGTGCAAAATTGTAACTTTCGTTAGTCTCAAGCAAATGCTGCGTTATTATGGAGTCTTTGTTTGATGCCGTATAGCCTTACCAACCTGTGTGGCATAAGCGTCCATTTCATGCGAAACGACCCTCCCCATAGGCTCTTGAAGAAAGGTGTAGAATCGAGCGGGGACATGCACCCTGCCCCCCCCCCCTTCATAGGGATTTCATGCACGAATTTTCAGACTCCTACTCACATAGTCATGACAGTTATGTGCATAGATGGGCATAGTTTTCAAGAAAAATTGCTTTGTTTAACGCCATAATTTTGGCTCAGCTTGAATTTGTGAAAAGATTGGGAATGGCATTTTCCATAAAATTTCCGTAAAACATGTCCAGATTGATGGAATAGAGGCTGCTCATATAATAACATAACACAAAAAAGACACTTATACATGCCTCCAAATAAGAATTTACCCATTTTTGCTCAGTTTATATCCTAAAAAAGGGACTCATGTGACTTCAAAATGTGCCTTTTTATGTGTGTTCAATCACGCATACCATATTGGATCATGCCGATTTTACACACAAGCTAGCCAGATAGTTGAAAACATTACCAGTAAATCTTGTTACTGGCACTCCCCCGTTAAAACGTTATGCGTGTGGGTGTGTATGTGTGTGTATATGTGATGTGTATGTATGTCCTGTGTGTGAGTGTGTGCATGTGTGTGCATATGTATCTATGGAAGTATGCATGTGTGTATATTAATTGAAAATGTTTTGTTCACATTCCGCATTATTATGATACATGGAAGAATTTTTACATTTGCGGTTGACAATTCAGACATAAGTGGTTAAAATGAAAACTTTTTACATTTGGTCGACATGTTATGACATTAGTGGTCATTTTTACAATTTGTGGTTTGACGTGTTGTTGCATTTGAGGGCATTTTTACATTTGTGGTTGACGTGTTGTGACATTTGAGGGCATTTTTACATTAGTGGGCGATTTTTACATTTGAGGGCTCAACAGGGGGAGGTCCACAATGATTGCAAATGTAAGGCACTGCACAGATGGTGACAGTGATAGTAATTAAAAATAGAATTCAAAATTTCATTTTCATATACAATTTGTCATACATCAAACTTTGATATTTGCATATCAATGAGTAGAGGCCAGGATCAACTGGCAGATGTGCTATTTCCTGGTCCTGTCAACCATAGCTCTCTAAAGTTTTAATCTCTACAATACATATTTTTGTTACTTTTATTTGCATTACAAGAGAATGTTTAAACTTGAAAAAAATTTTCCTCAGGCAAATATTGTAACAAATGTGTTAATGAAGTTTTACAGTACAATCAGGGTTCCTTAACATAAGGGTTTCAAATCGATCACAAAATGACACTGGCTAATCAAGATCATTGTTATATGCTGTTTTTGCTCAAAATGTTGACCAACTAGAATTGTTCTTAAAAAGTTTGGAACTGATCGTAAATCTTTAAGATATAGTGCCCTGAACAGTATCATATTCTCCAAAAAGATCTGCTATATTATAAAAGTGATCCAAACTTACCTCATAAACTTCTTCCTGTGTAGATAAGAGCTTCATTGAATATGGTTATGGAACAAAATTGAAATGTCATGGTCATTCTTTTCTCAAAAAAAAAATCTCTTTTCATGATTTTGTCACTTTACAACCTAATTTAATAAAAGTTTATTATACTATGCTTTCAGGATTTGGAATGCCGACTGACATCACCGTTTAGCCAAAATAATGAAATCAACACCATGAGACTGTTAACTTCATAATCAGTTGCAAGAATGTTGTCTCAAATGATACACTACAGAAATTAAATTGCACCTGAATCGCATTAGCCAAGCAGGCATTCTCAAAATGCATCAGAAAAGTGACAGAGAAAAGCTAAAGCAATATAATGCCCAAGAAAGAATTTTGTTTGGAGCGTTGCTTTACATGGCTCAGACTTGGTAAGTCAGACAAGCACAGGACAGGAGGGCTCATAAATTCAGTCTATAAATGTATCTTTGTGGAGAAGAATGGAATTAACTAGTTGGAAGGAAAGAGTCACTAATGGCTTATTAACAAGAACAAAGAAGAAGTGATTTCAGATATGAGTGTTAAGGATACTGTTCTTCGAAGATCATCTGATTTATCGTAGCTCGACTGCTTTCATCCATATCATCATGTAGAATCACAGAAGGAATGTGAGAATTGAACTGAAAGATAAAATTACACATTTTACATTTTCTTCCTCTTACTTGTAAGTGACATTTCACTTAAAGTATGATGATATTTGTAGAGCTCTCTGTCAGCTTGGTTTTTTTAAGTACCCGCAAACCTGTATATTTACTTCTTTTCTAATGACAAAATTTATACCAATATGGTATTTACTGGCATAATTTAATGACTAATGTGATATTGAAATGAAAGCTATGCTTGATTTTGAATGTTCAATAAAGCACCAATCAATATAATGTTGGGTTTAAAATATCAGCACAATCACAAACAAGGTCTCACTGTACTGAGCGGACCAAAGTTTGAAATCGTTCATGTCTTTTGGATAGTCCTTAGTAAGTTACAGACTTGAATAATAATTGGATTGAATTACGATCTGATTAATGTCAAAATCAACCAACTTTCCAACATGCTTTTGTAAGAGGTCATCCTAAATCTTGTATTTGAATACTCAATGAGACAGATCTTTAAGTTTGAGGATGTTGTTAAGTTACGAGCGATGAAGAATTTATACCTGTTCATCAAATGTTAGCCATGGATGCTGAGAGAGTTCAGGAGAGAGATGAGAACTAACAGATGGTAGCTCATTAGGATCCATACCAAGACCTGATGATGATGGTCTGCAGTAGGAACACAAGAAAGATGTCCACAGAACATATCATATTTTTTTTCTGTTTATTTTCTATCCTACAAGGGTAAGATGGAGAAGAAGAAAAAGAAAGAAAAAAATTCTTATAAGAAAACTTTATTGGAAAATTGGTGGCCCTGAAAAGCTCCATTAAACTCAGCATGACAGCCAAGAAAGTTGTATCATCGGTATCACCGAATACAGCCATGGAGTTTTAAAAAAAAAATTTATGAAGACTTTCTAGGATTTATCATTTTCTTTATGAATACTGATACATGAATGTGAGTGTGAAGCATGAGCTAAAAAAAATGAATAAATACTTGGATGGGGCTCGTAACTGAGCCATGCCACAATCCTAAATGGTAGGGCAGTTCAAACATAAAGTCAGGGTGCGAGTGTGCATGTGGAAATGTGTAGGGTAAGACCCCCGAAAGAGAAAGAGAGAGAGAGATTTTTTTTTACTCAGTCCCCATAAAAAATCGTTCTCTTAGAAATAGAATTATGTTTAAGAGTGAGCAATAAAAGTGGCTGGTACAAAACGAAGACTTTCCCAGTTCCTGATTCTAATTCCCTTTAGTCTTAGAAACAATATAAAGTATGATCTTTCAAATTATGTAAACAAGTATAATTATACAATCAAACAGAACAATGAGAGAAATGATAGGTACCCCCATTCGGACATTGCAGTCCCACATACATGCCTTTCAAATTTCTAGATCTAGAAGTCTACATAAATTTGAGTGTATGGTAGAGGTACCTTAGACCACGCAGTACATTCGTCCAAGCACCCTCTAATACGCACGATGCGACACGGTATATGCGCTCAATTTCTTGAACAGTCGAGAAAACAACAAGCCTATCGGAGATATCAAAAAATCTTGGGGAAAAAGTCATTGTTTTGTTGTTTTTCTACAATTTCATGAAATCATGAGGAATATGTACACATTATTGAGACAGGTAATGAAATTTTACATTCACTTTATATGTGCGTGGACTAATGTACCTTTCAGTTTTGTGGAAGAAAATTAACACGGTTGAATAATCGACTCCAGCTTGCGCATTCGCAAAATATTTCTGTCGTAATTTTCTCTAGAAATGTTCCTCAGAATATATAATAGAGGAGATAAAAATGATGAAAATACTAAATTATTTTACTTTTTAGCAGTTGAAAACAAAGTGCATGGACTATTAAGATACATGTACCTCGATCATACCAGTTTTGCTCCTTTTTTTTCACAAGTTTTGTTTTTCCACACAAGTTTAAAATTATTTTATGTTAAATTAAAATTGAGATGTTCAAGATTATATTCAGGCATGATTTGAGACTGTTCTGGTATTTTTATGTGGGAGTACCTAGAAATGAATCGAGAACAACTCGATTCTTGATCTAAGAAGACCGAATACCGAGACGTATTAACCGAATATTAAATAGCTCTAGTCTCTTAACAGTTAACTTTAGGCCTAACGTAGTTAGTTAGGGCCTACAAAAAATGTACATCAAAATTTAAAGGGGAATCCAACCCAAGGAGAGAATCAACCTTACAGGAAAGAGGAAAATGAGAGGAGCAATCTGAAAAAAGTTTCATCAAAATCGGTTATAAAATAAGAGAGTTATGGAAGTTTGAAAAGTCTAGTTGTTCCTTCTATGGGGATCCTCAAATTAGCATCATCGGCTTCAAAATGGCCGATCTTATGGACAACTCTCCATTCGTTTTGTACACAAATTTTCAGATTTTCCCTATTTTCTTTTGAAATATGTCTTCTTTACTTCTGAGCTCAAAATACATGTATGTGATGGGAAAATATATTTCACACAACATATGTTGAGCTCAGAAGGAGGTAAGATACATTTCAAAAGAAAATAGGGAAAATCTGAAAATTTGTGTACAAAACGAATGGAGAGTTGTCCATAAGATCGGCCATTTTGAAGCCGATGATGCTAATTTGAGGATCCCCATAGAAGGAACAACTAGACTTTTCAAACTTCCATAACTCTCTTATTTTATAACCGATTTTGAAGAAACTTTTTTTAGATTGCTCCTTTCATTTTCCTCTTTCCTGTAAGGTTGATTCCAGGCCTAAAAATTTGACGCGAATCCGCGAATCGATTCGCGTGGAGATTCCCGTCGGGTCCGTACAGCGCGAATCCAAGTGGATTCGCGTGAGGTGAAGGTCGAGGTTGACAAAAAAAAATGAAGTTTTCAAATTCAATCACTCAATTTACGATTTGGCAACAAAAAAAATCGACGATTACCATATCTACATGCATACAGGCTTCACATTTATTTACAAATTGCAAACAAAAAAGTTGGGTTTAGATCGATTTATCCGCAAACACAACTTAAATCTGGCCTCAACCCGGCTATAACTAACACAAAAATACATGTATGGTACACCAGAGGGACAGCATAAAATTATGGGCGACTAACAAACTTACTATTTACTTTTCTTACGGTACGTAAATCTATTTCTGTGTGCGCGCCGGTCGATTATTCGATGGAAAACATACGTTTTGTTACGGAGCCGATGATTGGTAGTTGACACATTGTTTACATAAAATATAACCAATCATATTAATTAAGCGATACGTACGGCGAGTTATAGCAACGTGATGCGAACTGTAGATAACTCGCCCACAGACAAATTCAATTCATGATCCATTCCCATTTAAAGGTATCATTTTTTTTGCACATGGAACTAGGCAATGTTTATATATTTTAAACTATGTTTTTTAATATGTGTGCTATTTTTGTTAATCTGCTTTAGAATAACATCTTACTTTTTACAGCTCATTATTTATGTGCAATATTTTTGTTGCCAGTAGTGCAGTACATGTCTTTGTTTCATACAGTATTATTTCATATCATGATTGATTAATATGTCTTTCATATATTATTTATAACTCCATTATTATATAAAATCTTTTTATATCACAATTGATTTATACATGTATATAATTTTATTGTGAATCAACCTCTTGTTGTCTTTAGACTGTTTGTTTGGTTGAATAAAACCATTTGAAAAAACAAATTTGAACATACTAGTATAGTGATGATTTTTAGAGAATGTGAAAGATAATTTTTTTTTTTTAATTTATTGCAATAGAAACTGCATGTATACAAGAAAAAAAAAAAAGATTCTCGCAAGTCTTGCGAGGAGAATCCAGACCATTCCCGACTCTTCGATATTTGCGAGAATCTAGATTCTCGCGGGTCACCACTGCGAGAATCCAAACAGATTCTCGCCACCCGGCACAAATTTTTAGGCCTGGATTCTCTTCTTGGGTTGGATTCCCCTTTAAACACAAACTATTTTCATTTTTAAGTGTGGATGGCAAAAGGAACTCGGCATAATCGAGATTGAGGAAACCACCATTCACTTTGTACAGCAGCGCTTCATTCAGTCACACTCACTGGTTTCCTCTTTCCACCCCATTCACTTGTGTGCAAGCTCTCCCGTTCATTTGAGCGAGTGGTTTCCGAAACGACGATAAGGCCAGGAACTCTTGCCCAAAACAAATCAAAACATAACAAATCACAACAAACAAACATAACAAAACAAACCAAAACAAATTCAAAACAAAATAAAACAAAACAAAATAAAAAAAACAATGCAAATAAAGAAATACATGGGACCACGTTAAAGTTTGCGGAGGATTTATAGGACGTCGTAGATCGAATTTAATTCAGCTCTTTATTTCAAATTTTGAATAGAAAGAATTGTTATTAAATATAGAGTCCGAGAAAATATTCACCCATCATCGTCTATGCCTTCAACATCCAGTTCAATATCATCTGTTTCCATCGTTTCCATCTTGTTTTTAAAAGTTTTTCCGTATTGATTTATTTTGGTTGGTTGGTTAGAGAGTACCGTATCTCCAAAGTGTCAACCAAAAAAGGAAAATTCTTCGCTCTTCTTTTTTTTTGGGGGGGGGGGGTACGGTGGGAGGGGTGATCACATACCTTGGAAATCATACCTTGGAAATAGGCATAATGCTATACAAAACTTATTTGCCTCTCGGTATCCACTGTCCAGTCAAAAATGTTAACTTTGATTTTAGCGCTGTGCTATGTTGGATGTGCATCCACTTTGGGCATGCAAAACTTGTATTTCCCAGGTCGAATTTCCAAGTATTGGACCATCAGAAACCAATAGAGCTGTTGGTCTCTATTGGTTTCAATAGGGAAAATGAAATTTTCTAAATTTCTAAAGGACCAATAGACATTTTCTGTTGGTTTCTATTGGACCATTATATTTTTTTTTCTTTTTTTTCTTCTATTGGTCCAATAGACATTTTCTATTGGACAAATAAGAAATTGATTATGATATCACAGTGTAATAAAATCTGTTAGACCTTTTCATATAACAACTCATAGAAACATGTTGACATTAACAATGAGTCCTACCCTATCCTATGCTATGTCAAGTATAACCTATGCTATCCTACATGAAGGCCCTATTACTACTGGCTAACTTTCCATCCCTGCTATATAAAGGGATACAGGCAAAATGTTTGAAGAAAGACAGTTACTTAATTAATTTACACTTTTGTAAAGTGAAATATGAAGAATTCTCATTATAAATCCATTTGAAATTGTGCTAAACATTAAACGCTAATCAACTAAAACAATTTTGATTACATTATAAAGCCAAATGCCAGATATATGGCTTAAAAATTGAATATTTCTATTTATTTTCACCCCTTTTCCAAATCTCAGAATACTGCTTATGAATATTCATGACCAACAGAAACTATTAGAAACCAACAGAAACCAGTAGAAACCAATAGAAACCAATAGAAACCAATAGAAACCAAAGGGAAATAAAATCCCAACAGAAAACTACAGAAACCAACACAAACCAATATAAGACAACAGAAGCAAATGGAAACCAATGGAAACCAACAAAAGCTAATACATGTAGAAACTATTTTTAAAAAAAAATAATAATAGAGACCAATGGGAACCAATGGAACCTGAACACCCCAATAGAAATTGTTGATGGGACAGCCTCAAACCAATAGAGTCTGATGGTCTCTATTGGTTTATGGGTCCAACAGCCTGAAACCAATAGAGACGATAGAGTCTGAAGATCTCCATTGGTTTATGGGTCCAACAGCCTGAAACCAATAGAGACCAATAGAGTCTGATGATCTCTATTGGCTTATGGGTCCAATAAAACAGCCTGAAACCAATAGAGACCAATAGAGACCATCAGACTCTATTGGTTTATGGGTCCAATACATCAAGAAAACCAACAGAGACTGATGGTTTGTATTGGACCAATAGAGATTGATGGCCAGAGACCAACAGAATCTCTTGCTATCTATTGGAGCCTATTGGTCCTCTGTGGGTCCATTAGGGTTCTGATATTCTCATTGTATTGGTCTCTATTGGAGTGAAATTGACATTCTAATGGTCCATTAGAAACCAATAGAAACCAATAGAAACCAACAGAAACCAACAGAAACCAATAAAAAAAATTTATTGGTTTCTTTTGGAATTTCGACCTGGGTTGTTTTGTGATCAGAACTTGTCTCAGTTTGATGTTGAGTAAAGACAGTGATAGACTTTCTGCAACATATGATCAGATGGTAGATGGTTCCAGTCGGTATAATTACTCTCTGTGAGAAAGAACCATGCCTCAATTTGGTTCTTACATGCATCTTTTGAAGTTCGAACTAATGGTCTTTTATGATGGTGACATTAGAACATTGTGTGTGTTTCTTTTTTTCTTTTTTTTAATGTTTATGTATGTGCCCTCCCTATATTGAAGGTGGAGAACATAATTATAATCAAATATACGCCACTCACTATCTTGCGGTATAAGACAGTCTAATCATTTAAAAAAAAAAGTGCTTAAATCTACATTAATTTGGGGTCAGCAGCCGCCCCTCTCTCTCTCTCTCTCTCTCTCTCTCTCTCTCTCTCTCTCTCTAATAGATTTTCTAGGGGGGAAATCTGCCCAACCTGAGTTACCTAATATAATCTCTTACGAACGACATCGTTATTGCAAATCTTCTCCTTTTTTTTCCCCTTCCAAAATGAGTTTTTTGCATAAATTCGATTTACATACTATAGACGCGATCCAGGATTTTGCACACCGGGGCCCGACGTGATTTTGATTTTGGCCCCCAGTGTGGATCGAGAATAGTACACCAATTTTTCCCGTTACACCGGGCGACCAAAAAGGTACACTCATCGTCACGCTAGGGGGGGGGATAGGTGTGGAAAATTTTCCGTTCGTAAGGTCATATATTAGCCGTAGGGGGAGGTTTAACCAAAATTTTCTTACATTTTTTAAAAATAATTTTTACTCAGTTTTTGCGCCCCTAAGGTCAATTTGGCGCCCTTAAGTTCATTTTGCCGCCCTACCGGGGGGCCCGGGCCCCGATCCCCCCCCCCCACCCAGAATACGCGCGTGTAGTATCATAAAAACATGTGCAAGTATCAGATATGAAAAAGAAAAAGGAAGTGCCTCAAGTCCATCTAGAGTCAGTCTTGCCCCCCCCCCCCCCCCCCCACCCCGAACGATGGGATTGGGTCAGCAGCCCCCTTCAAATACATATATCTTGCACTTATAGTGAGTCAGGAAAAACTAGACACCAGAAAAATGTCATAAAAAGAAAATCAATTAATGAACCCAAAATTATTATACATATTCTAAAAGAGTAACTCTTTCCGCATCTTTTGGTACCAATTTTGTGTGTTATATCTTTATGCTTGGATGAAAGCGACGCATTGTTTGCGAACATGTCAATTTCGAATTGTGCAAGAGTGGGGATAAGATTGAGACAACAAAAGCAGACAAAAAAAAACGCAACTCCATCCTGAATAAAATAGCATAACTTCTTAAGGAAAATGTTTTTAGCTAAATAACTTTGCAAGGGTGTTGTTACAGTTATCAACTAGATTCTGTGTAAAAATCAGATTGAATTGTCAAGTAATCCACGAGTGAGTACACATCAAAGAGTAATTGTCACTGACAGACCAATAAAGGCCTCTTAATAGGGTACATGCAGGTAATATGGGCCAGCAGGTAATATGGGCCACCTGAAGCAAATCATGTCGTGACCGTGCATGGATCGGTGACCGCTGACCGGTGTGAGCACCATAATGTTGTTTATATGAACTGTATACGAAAATATATCGTCGCGAGAGCATCTGATGCCGAAATTTCTCTGAGAAAATTGCTGAAAACCAACAAGGTAGGTAAAACTTACGGCATTTTTTTACCCTGATGTCATGTAAAATTTGATATTTCACAGAATGTGATGGTGAAAGAGTGTTTGAGGGGGTAACCTCAATTGTTTTGTATATTTAGTAAGCTTATAGTTTCATTTTGATTATACTAGCTTGCACATGTCATTTTGTTTTAGTGAAGGGGTGCAATGTGGCATTGAATGCTTGCCTGACACAGCAACATTAGTGCAGGTAATATGGGACATTCAAAATGGCGGAAATGATTCTGGTACTTAGTATTGGGATGAGGCATCAATCTCTTTGCTACGATTTTTTGGGGGATATTCACAGTATATAATTAATATAAATAACTTATTGTAGGCATATATTGACTCGTATAATGAAAATAATATTTAAATAATATTTAAAAAAGATATAATGTACAAAATACATAACAATGAAATATATAGTCAAAGAATTTACTGAAGGGTCTTATAATTTCAAATTATGTCTTAAAGTTAATGATTTTCAACATTTTAAGCAAATTCCAGACATGGTAGAGTCATTGTAGTTTTTAAAAACATACATTAAATACATGTGCCCATATTACCTGCACCTGCAGGTAATATGGGCACTTTGGTAATGACGTCAACATTTGAATATTGCAGACAGGGGGGTTGGTGAAAATTGTTTTTCTTCACAATGAAAGTAAGAGCAGTAGTTATTGATTCATATAAACAAAGATTAGACTGTGTGTCATTTCGTAATTTTATGCAAATTAGGCAAATGAGCTTAGGGTGCCCATATTATTACCTGCATGTACCCTACTTTTGAAAAGTGATTATTGTGTTTTTGACGTGTGCTCACTCGTGCCTGACATCATTTTCAAACAAAATGTAGTCAATATGTGTAACAACACCCCTACCAAGGGATATTGACCGCAAGACATTGTCAAGTTACGCTAATTTAAAGGGAAGCTCTTGACCCAAAATAAGTTGCTTTTATAAAAAGCAGAAAAATTAGAAAAATAGATTAAAACAAGTTTGAAGAAAATCGGACTAATAATAAGGAAATTATGAATATCTTTACGATGCACAAAAAATTGATCGCTATACCAAATTGGCAACAACTGTGATGACACAGGCCGGGGCGCACAACTTTTCATGCATTTTCTATATGGTTTTATGATAAATTTTCACTTTATTTTGTAAAGAAACCGTTTTCCTCATAACTTTTGCCAAGATATATTGATGACAATATGTTATTGTATTTTGACAAAATGAGAATCATAATGACATTTCAAAAGAAAAGTGATATTTTTTATAAAATTCAGCATTCTGAATATCTTATTTTTATACTGAAAACCACTTAAAATCTTTGTTTTTTGTATTTCTAGATGGGGTGCTGATTTTTACAATATAGGTATAGGATGCAATAACATATTGCTATCCGATATCTTGGCCAAAGTTATGAGGAAAACAGTTTCTTAACAAATAAAGTGAAAAAATATCATAAAACCATATAGAAAATGCATGGAAAGTTGTGCCCCTGTGACATCACAGCTTTGTGACAGTGTTGCCAATTTGGTATTGCGATCAATTTTTTGTGCATCGTAAAGATATTCATAACTTTCTTACTATTAGTCCGATTTTCTTCAAACTTTTTTTTATTCTGTTTTTCTAATTTTTCTGCTTTTTATAAAAGCAACTTATTTTGGGTCCAGAGCTCCCCTTTAATCAGGATGGGTTGCTTTTTTTTTCATAGCATTTTTGTTGTTTGGATTTTACTCCAACTTTTGCACAATTCGAAATTTACATGTTCATAATTATTAAAACAAATGCACCGTGTTCATCCCATCCAAGCGTAGATATAATACACAAAATTTGTACCAAAAGATGCGGGAAGAGTTACTCTTTCGAAATATTTATACTAATTTGGGGTTTACAAATTGGTTTTCTTTTTATTTACGTTTTTCTAGGTGTCTAGTTTTTTCTGACTCACTCGGTATATAAACCCCTCCCAAAAAGTTCCGCAAATGGATTTTGGGCCATGATAACTTTTTATATTATGCTTAGTTATTCCTGATAGTCATATCATTGGAAAGATAATTTCTTTTCCTCTTTATTGATATCATATTTGTAAAGATTGTGTCATGCTTCAATAAAAAAATTATCGGAATATGTGGAAAAGTAAAAAGTCAAATGTTGTAAAATGCACTTTTATTGATCACATTGAAGTTCCGCAACTCCAATTTAGACCCTGGTAACTTTTGAGGTATTTTATAATTTTTATTGAATTTTATACATTGTCAAGTTCATTTATTCCTCTTTTTATTGATACTTAATTTGCCATGGTGATGTCATGCCTGGGTCCACAGAACCCCTACCAACTGATTGTAATAGTATCCAGTTTAAAAGTTCTGTAACACAACTTTGAAACTGGATACATTTTAATATGGGTTTTAATCATTATCAATTTTTGTAGCATTGAAAAGTTCATTTATTCTTCTTTTTATTGATACCCTATTTGCAATGGTAAGATCATGCTTGAATGCACATAATTCACGAACATAATGCGAAGTAAAAAGTAAAAAGTTGCGAAATGCATTGTTATTACTCGAATTGAGTAACTCGCAATAGACAATATTATTATAACAGTCGCAATAGGAATTAAATTTGCAACATTTGACTTCTGACTTGTTTTATTATTCAGGTGTTCTATGCATACACGAACAATACTATTGTTGCAATTAAGGTATCATTGAAAAGAACCGGGATAAATGAACTGGGCATATACGGGCCCGGGCCCCCGGGTAAAAGGGCGCCAAAATGACCTCAAAGGGGCGCCAAATTGACCTTAGAGGGGCGCCAAAATCAAAATCACATCGGGCCCCTGGGGTGCCAAATCCTGGATATACGCGCCTGCTTGGCAATGGTATAAAATTCTATAAAAATGATAAAATACCTGAAAAGTTATTAGGGCCTAAAGTTGAGTTTTGGAATTCAATTTGATCAATAAAACTGCATTTTGCAACATTTACGTTTTACTTTTCTCCATATTTTGACATTCTGTGCATTGAGGCATGACACAATCATTACAAATAGGATATCAATATAAAAAGGGGAATAAATTATGTTTTCAATAGCCTGTCAGGAATAACCAAAGCATATTACCTGGAAAGTTATCAATGCCCAAAGTCCAATTTGCGGAACTTTTTGTTAGGGGTTTATATATTAACGTTTTACTGTCTTGAATGTAAGGCAGGCGAGGTTCTAATGGGTCCACCTCCTATCACAAACAAAATAAGGCCAAAATGCTAAAAATAAATAAATATTGATTGATTTGATTTTGATTTGATTTATTTATTTACCAATGATAACATTTCATGACATACATAGAATTAAAACATTACAAATGGTAAATGGGACCAGAAAATAGCACATGTGCTAGTCGAGCCTGGCCCCTCTTCATTATTTATATACAAAGTATAATGTTTTTAATAAACATAAGACTATACGGATACCAACTATTATAATTATGAAGTGTAAATTACACATAGAGAAGTAAATTGTTATTGATTTATTATATGCATTTTTAAAGAGTTCCTGAAGGAGATTCTGGATGGTTTTAGCTTGATATCAGTTGGTACATTATTCCAAAATATACTACCTAAGAAGGATAGAGAAAATTGGCTGTGCGAAGTCCTAAGTTTTGGTAAATACCTGTCCATTTGCTTTTTCTCTCGTAGAATATCTGTACTGTAGAACATTACAATAATCAATCAAAGAGTGTGGTAAGTTACCATTAAGCAGATCAAACATAAACGTACAAACAGATAAATAGTGCATATCACATATATTGAGGATTTTTAAGTTTTTAAATAGTAGCCCAGAATATGCTTCCCAGTGGCTGAATGTGATGGCTCTAACTGCCATTTTTGGCCGGGTGTAAAATATACAATTCAAGTTTCTAAATAAATTCATTGCCATAGGCCTACTCACTGGCATACGTAAAAAGGTCTTTGGTTGGTCTTAAGTTAATTGTCTTGGCACCTTAAGGAAAACGTCTTGTCTGACATAAGATGACATACTGAGGTCTATCTATGTCAGACAGGAACAGATTCGGCCAGGGAAACAGGCTTCGCGGCTCTTCAAACATCAATTTTAGAAAGAAAAAAGTGCCCCAAAATGGGTTAACATAACTTGATCCCCTCCCACAATGCTATATGTTGAAGCTATGTGTTGAAAGCTAGATCTATGTGTTGGCTCCATTTACCAAATATGTATTCATATTTGGTATACCATTTATTTAGCTTGTAAAAGCCCTTACATAATTCCCTCCCTATATTTTTCATCCAAGCTACGGTAGATATGTTCATCATTCTCTCTGATTTTTACTTCTTAATTTCACGCTCACATTGTAATTCATTTATCGTAGTATGATAAAGGGCACGTTACGTTAACACACGACCCATCTATTTATTTTCCTGCTGTGAATGGGTCAAGACCGAGATCGAGTTCCAATCGCTTGGAATTGTCAAAGAGCAGAGGCCAAAATGGGGCAGATGTGGAGTGCATATGTTTCACATCCTGATACAACACCTGATTTACAAAATATTCCTACATTTGACCCGCTTTATGGATACCCAGATGGAAGGCCAGAAAGAGGTAATGTATCTTAATTTGTCTGTTCTTGAAATTTGACTTGAAAGTTGATGACGTGAGTGAGTGCAGTGCCTGGCTAGTTGCGCGCCGCAGGGCTAGCGGAGCGACTTGCGCGATCGCGACAGCGAGGGTCCAGTGCGGGGTTATGGTGTGGGTGGTCTGCTTCTAACTTCTTAGTTTTAGCTTTAGTTTGACTCTTTAGTCCTAACTTTATGTTGACGTTTATAGGTTTGTTGAGAGACATGCACAGGTCTCATAGTCATAGATCTAACTTTTTAACGTTAGATTAGACCATGTAGACTGACCACTTCCCGTCGCGAAGCGACAGGAACTGACTGATGATTGACTGTTGTTAGTATTATGTTAGTTGTGGGGCTGGTAGACCCCGAATCTCTCACAAGTAATATATTTTTAAAAAAATGATACTCACATTGAATTTATGTAACTACCAAGAATACAAGAGCAGATAGGTTCTTCCACATATTTATGTTGTCATAACATATGTTGTCATAACAATATTAATACCAAGTGACCACCAAGGAGAACAATTGGGTGTGAAATAGACCCACAACGAACAACAACAACAACAACATGTCATAACAGACTTGAGTGATTGATATTTGAAGGCAAAAATCAGTTCCAAACACGTAAGTTGTGTTCATATCGCAGGTACGGTACATGGCGATATAAACCCCAGGTCACGAGCGCCGTCTGCTAGCAAGCTAGCTAGGCGGCTAGAGCAGGCGGCTTTAGCGCTCTGTATGCACTGCTGTTCAAAAGCACAGCGATTTTTTTTTTCTACTTCCGGGTCGACCCATCAACTTTTCTTTTTTTGAAGTTCAAGCAAGCTGTTTAGAAATGACAAACATGAAAAAATTCGCTGTTTTCTATTCCAGAATGTAGACTTTCTAGCCTTTTTTTTTTTTTTGGTACGAATTTGTAATGGGAATATCTAAGTTAAGCAACAAAATTCATAATAATAATAATAATGATAATAGCGTTTTCTTTACCCAGGGTAGCCACTTCAATTTTGACAATTGCTCTTCCAGCGGGCCCTGCATAACATGAAATGTTATTATTACCCTTCTGAGGCTCAGGACCAATCCAATTTTTGTAATGAAATTTACACTGAAAACTTATGTGTTGTCAGATACATGTTTGAAATTAGAATCAGGAGAATATTGCCGCATTACAATAAAATCCTGAAGGCCTATCCGTATGCTGTGCCCGTGTGGCACCCTGGTCTAACGAAAAAACAAACATCTAGTATAGAACGAATTCAAAAGCGGGCTTTACGCCTAATTCTAGGCTCCAATTACGTAACATATGATCATGCACTTAACATCACCAAGTCCGAAACTCTAGAAGAACGACGTAAGAGTATTTGTGTCAAATTTGCTCGAAGTATTGTTCTGTCACAAGAATTTCAACATTGGCTTCCCCGTGTACTGCCAAATCAAACAAGTTCTATCCAATCAGATGTAGAACTGAATGGTATAAGAACAGTCCAATACCGTTCATGATAAGGCTACTTAACGAATTGTAATATTGAAATGTTTACCATATGAATTTGTGCTAGCGTCATCGCTAGACTCTTAGTCCCCCTATAACCGTTAACTTTAACCTACTATTCAGTTTGTTTTTTCTTTTTTTTTATACCTGTTACTTTTAATGTTTTGACTCAATTACATTATTTCCCACTTATTTGATAATCTTATATAATTTTTTTGCAATCTAATTGACCAGCCTCTTAAATCTCAACAAAATTTGCTGAATAATCGTAATGTTGAATGTTCTGTTTTTATTACCTTATTGAGTTATTCTATCGACATAAAACAGGATGCAATAATATTTATTTTGACTATACTACATGTTATAATTTTATATACTTTGTGGATTCAAATTTTGATTTAGATGGAGCTAGTAATTGCTGTTGCTTCTCAACCTTGAATTTCCTTTAATTTTTGACAGTCTAGCCATGTCCCCTTTGTCATTTGCATATGAGACTTTTTTTTTCCTGATAATAGTTACACTTAATCAATTCTTTATTATACAATATTTTATATATGCATGATAATTCTCAATGCTCTACATATTCTCTCTGCACTTCACTTCCTCTCCTCTTTTCTGTTTTCCTTTCTCACTTCAACCTTTTCCTACCACCTATCTCTCACTATACATGTAGCCGTTTATCATCCTGTATGTCTGTATTATACTATGTTAATGTGTAAGTTGATAAATCTTGAATTTGTAAAAAAATTATTGTACAATTCAGCCTCTGGGCTTCGATGCATATTTTATTTTTCAATAAAACATTAATTACATACCATTATTATTATTATAGTCGATAGTTTATATCCACTTGGTCTAACAGCAGTTGGTCCAATTTTCTGTTTGTCTCATACCACATGGGCTAAACCCATTTGGTCTACTAACAATTTGGTCTGAGTTATCCTTGTTCTAATACATACTTGGTCTAATGACCACTTGATCTATTCCCAAATGAACATTTGGTCCATTATCTGGTTGTTATTGGAAGTGACCTAGTGGTGTTAGACCAAGTGGACATGAGACAAAATGGGAATTAGACGAGATGGGAATTAGACAGAATGGTAAATAGGCGAGTGCCCATTAGACCAAATGGTAAATAGGCTAAGTGCCCATTAGACCAAAAGGTAATAGACAAAATAGAATTAGACCATGTGGGATGAGACAAAACGGGGATTAGTTCAAGTGGGTTTAGACCAAAATTGGCAATTTACCGGTCGTTATAATGTGAATAATCTGCATTTTCAACAATTTTTTTTTCTCTCTCTCCAGAGATGGTCGCTACTCAGGAAGAGATGAATATGGCTATGGTGCCTCTGGACAAACGGGATTACTGTGCTCACTTCTACATAGCTCTCATGAAATGCCGCAAGGATAACTTCCCGAATCTACTCAACTGCAGACATGCCAAACATGAATATGACCACTGTGAATATGAAGAGTGAGTTCCCTATCACGTCCTTGGAAGGGTTTGTGGTAAAAAAACTACCAATTATTATTAAATTGATTTGAAAAGATATATAATTTTTTTTTAAAGAAATTCATATTCAGGGCTCCCACTCAATCTGGAAATCAAGGAAAACCTGGAAAATAATTACCGGTATACTTTTTTCCAGTTAGGGACAAGTTAGGGAATTTAAAAAGAAGTTATGTTGTGTGGTTACTACATTGGCACGAGGCATCAAAATAAGTTGAAATAGATCAAAATAGGTCGATCCTGGGACGTTAAAAGTCCATTAGGGAAAACTCGGGGGAAAATCAGGGATTTTACTCTCCCTCCTATTGTTGCGAAATAATGTGATTTCGAATTTACCCTTGTGAAGAGGTAAAAAAAAAAAAAAAAAAAAATCAGATTAAATGTCAGGGAATTACGGTTTACTAAAATTATTAGAGGACAGATAAACAGTAAATAGCACATACATGTAGAACAATGCAATATTTTAATTGATAGGGAATATAACTCTCGATCTCATGAAAATGTATGTGGCACAGTCTTTCCAAGAGTGTAATAAAAAAAAAAAACATTATTTGATTACCAATCTATCATAAAAATCAAAGAAACTCTGTTTTATGTAATCAATGCCATTTTTGTTTTTTTCTTTGATCAGCTTTGTGCTCAGGATGAAGGAATTTGAGAGGGAACGAAGGCTGCTTGAACGAGCAAAGAGGAAGAGGCTAGTAGCAGAGAAAGAAGCATTAGAAGGTTGAACAAGCCTGCTCAAGCTACTGGAAATTTGTTTGAAATGTTCTTTATACAACAGAGTCTCTATTTGAAACCTCACATAATTCACATGTGGTGTGTGTAGCTTTGTAAAATATAATGTAAATCCATAAGCTTTGCCACCCTGTTTGAGGGATCTTTAAAAAATTCAATTTTTGACACATATTCGCAACATGGAATTTTTTAAATGCATGCAAATTTTCTTCAGCGAATATGGTTGTTCTGGTGAAAGAAGAGAAGTTTTGTCCTGAGAAGGCTTATGGTTTTACATTATTTTCATATTTTACCACTGTACAGATTCTGCCATTAGAAAACTTGAGTTAACAGCATGCAGTACCATGTAATATCCTGTGTTTCACACAATGAACATCACGAGATTCCATCCATGCATGTATAGAAATTATTCAATTTAATTCAGGAATTTTTCTCTCTTTTTTTTTGGGGGGGGGGTGGGGGGAGGGAGTTGGGATGGCTTGATTTTAAGCTTTTTATAAAGCACCAATTATTGCTGTTGATGAAAGAACACATTTTCTCATGGGAGATCAATTTGAAATTAGTTGAATTATTTGCTCCATTAACTATCGATACTTTCTGATATTATGCCATCAAAAAAGAATTTACCGGTAATTTGATTTAAAATGCAATAAATATTTGATATGTGCGTTGCCCGATATTACAGTGATTACTTACTGTATATCAGTCATTTGTCAGTGGTCAAAATTCTTCACTTTGAAGAACCTACATGAAATGTTGATTTTGGTGACCCAGATTATCGATTTGTTAAGTAAGACCAATGCACAGAAGACTGCAATCAAAAATAAAATGACAAGAATGATGTGATCATAGCAGTCTTTTCTGCATGCATTTTTGTGGTTGTCATAGTTGAAGAGCATACTTGTACTATACCCAGGTATGCCCTTTTCCTTTATTGAATTTTGTTCATTGTAAAGAAATGCAAAAATGATGTGCATTCATGGAATGTTATGACATTTTACAAATTGCAGTGAATAAATTTTTCAAAGAGTACAGGATAAAAACTATTTGAGTATTTTTATTGTCATTGCAAGTGTATACAGTGCGTCCCAGAAAAAAGTATACCCAACTTTGAGGGCCTCGTATAAGGAATCCATAAATCATGTGACCATATATTATATTTCATGTAAAAGAGTAACTCATACTCTATTCAATGATATAAAATTTATGTCTGTGCTGTCACGAATGACCGAGTATTCATACTTTAAAAAAAATCCGTCGAAAGTGCTTTGTACCAAGTTTGGGTTATTTTGGGTTTAGCTAATTTTCAACTTACCAACTTCTTCAACGTGCCCACCTTCCCTCTCAATGCATAAATCGGAGCGTCGTTGCATGTCTTGGACAGCTCGTTATTGTAATTGGGCGCAATTATGTGATTACCAAATACCTCCCGAAGTCGATCTCGAACTGCTACACTCGGGTGTTGCAGGGGCACCATCCTCCGTGTTGCATGGTATCTGCTGACTACAAAAACCTTCTGCTCTGTTGTTAGCTGCACCATTTTGGTTGCATGAGGTATCCCGACACATGAAATCATTGTTTTACTTACTTCTAAGGCACTTGAAATTCAAGGAAGGACACAATGGAAGATCATCCAAGTGTTCATACATAACAAGGCAATTGAAAGAGGACTTCATCAAGATAGCATCCCAAGTAACGCTTTATCCCTTGTGAATAACTCAGGAAGGCTTACCTCAAACAATGAATGATGATCAGGGAGCCAGGATTTTATTGACAATATACCATGAATATGATTAACATTTTTGGTCAATTCTCTTGAGCTACATTTCGCATATATGTTTGCTTAAGTAATGCCAACATTTTTTGGAACTTTCATCCACTTTGCATTTTTTTTCAGGCTAAAACAAAAAACATGAGGAATATTGAAATGAAAAGTTTACTTCCGAAAAACTTGGTACAAAGCACTTTCGACGGTTTTTTTTTTCAAAGTTCAAGTACTCAGTCATTCGTGACAGCATTGACATAAATTTGGTATCATCGAACAGAACATGAGTTACTCTTTAACATAGAGTGAAAAATAAGGTCACATGATTTATGAATTTCTAATACGAGACCCTCAAAGTTGGGTAAACTTTTTTCTGGGACGCACTGTAGAGATGCCAACACTACGTAAAAATTAGAACATTAGAACGTAAATAATGCAAATAGTTAAAACAGCTGAACCAAATGACTTCTCATGAGAGAAATCATGAATGATAACATTTTGCTCTGTCATTCATTTTTTGGATTGCATTTCTTTCTCTAAAAGACTTGTGAACAAGATATTTTGTTTCAGCTGTTTTAACACTATGCGTTATTCACATTCTAATTTCTAATTTTCTAATTATTCCGTAGTATTGGCATCTTTGAGTGTACATGAGAGAGGACAAAAAATATGATCTCAAAAGAAATTGTATGAGGCAATTTTTCTTCAAATTTATTCATCCAATTATCGGTGAAGACAGTGATTTAAATTACATGCAAGGTGCAAACAGAATTTCATCATGCCGTATACATCACAACATTTACATTCAATATTCTCTGTACATAAGGTTTTCATGGTGACTGAGTATTCACAATCGAAAACTTTTGGATGTTACTAAAAACTTTTAATCATAAACATTTACATTATTAACCTAACAGCTCAAAATTACCCAAAAGACGCAAAATAGTCTGGGATGGGGAATCTTCTTTTTAATGCGTTTGATTGAATGGTATTTAAATAGCCTTCTTTTATATATGATTATAACTGGTTTCTATGGGGGTGAACTAAAAAAAGTGTTGCATATTAATTATTACCATTTGAAAGCTTGGAATCTCTGGTTTTGTTCAAATTATAAATCTAAGAAAAGAATTTTCACAACTTAATGTCGGTGGTTTTGAGCTCACTGGTTGAATATCAAAGGCACAAGATAATCTTTATGAACTGAAGACATTTATTTTCACAATATATTCCGTGTCATCCATACAAGTACATGTTTAGGCTGTGGATATTTTTAGTTCTATCAGCTACATGTGCAGGTACACTCTATTCAATTTACTATGCTAGCAATAACCTATGCCTTCATGCACCAGGAATATCCAGAAATTGAGAAAATATTTCAATATGAGTAATTGAGAAAAGGAGCTATTGATTCATTTGCATCTGAATATCTACATGTTATACACATTTAAAGCATCTATAGACACACACACAAAAAAAAATCAAGTGATGTAATACTACACACTCAGCTGCACTGAAATATTCTTTTAAAAACTCTACTGGCTTTGCATGTATGCATTTTACTTGGTTCTAGGACAACTACCCCTGCAAAAAATCTAAGACCTAACCCTAACAGTGATTCTGGGGGGAAGGGTAGTTGTCCTGGGGATAATTGGCCGCAGGGTAATCGTCCAGGGGCTACTGTAAAACCAAAAATGCGGGGAGGCAAGAATCGCAAAAGTAAAATGCCCGCGAAAGTTTATGTTTACATAATGCATTGAATGCTAGTACAATACTGTATACTGAACAAGAAAGTTGACAGTCGGCAATTCGCGCAAGGTTTACTCCGCGAAATGGCCGTCGGCTTCAATTGAAGAATGTTTCTGGTTTTACAGTAGTTGTCCTGATACGATTGTAGGTTGGTGTGGTAATCTGCATACTTCTATTCATAGGTCACTGACAATAATGAATCTCCCATAGCTGATAATTTTGAAAGTTTCGTGAAACACGGCATGATCATTGTACACATTTAATAATTCAGTTGGCAGCACTGTACTACAAAGAGCAATAACACACACATGTAGGTCTACTCTATCAACAAGCTGCTACTTACATATCGTGATCGGATAGTGTAATTTAAATAACATGATTAGAATTTTTAAAAAGACATCGATACATGGTACAGTTCACTCCAATTATAACGAGACATTCAGGACCAAGCCAATTAAACCTCATTATATTGCAATCAAAGTGAACACATTTGCACATTTGAAATCAAGGATGGGTAAACAAAATATTTGCATTCATGCTCATTATAATGGGAGTAGACTGTACCTTCTATTGAATTGCATTGCAAACAATTTGCAGCAGTATATCCCACAATAGCCAGGGGAAAAAATTAAGGTGATTTTTAGTCTTGGCAAAATACTACAGAATAGGTTTGACACAGAAATACTACAGTCAACCTTTCCTAAGTCAAGTAATCGCCTAAATGGAAGGTCTGTTATGTCATCTTTTCAACATATTCTTTTGGATTTAACCCTTCATAAAATAATTGTTGTTTTTTTCTTCAAAGTCTAAGTTATTTCTCCAGTCCCAGAAGATACCCCTTAGGCAAGGTTAACTGTACTATTTCAATTACATTACAAGAAAGATTTAAGCTCACAAAGCCATTCATTTGATTATCTGGTGGATACTGATATATAATATATAAATTTCAATATTTACTAGTTGTAAATATCGCCAGAAAAGATTCAATTTAAACTACCTTTGGTTTTGAAAGTGAGTTCATGTTGAAAAAGTGAACTCTTTTACCATAAATAATGGGTTTCATAACTATATGTAAAATAAGGAGAATTACAAAGATCAAATTTTTCAAAGTACATATACCTACAATATGTTGAACTAAAATGGCTATTTTGCCAATTTCACAATTTTTGGTCTTTTAATCTTTGATTAAATGACTGGTTACGATGCATTAAATTTTTGTATCACATGATAACTTTGCATTGCGTCTCATTAACCAATACAAATCCAACAAACACATTTTGTTTCACATTCTTCTAAATATATATCTTGAGTTAAATGCTTTACCTGTATTAAAAAACGAAAAATTCTTGCAGATTTGAACATGTACATCTTTAAAAGGGTACTTTTTTACACCCAAATAAATATGAGCAGTAGGCCTATCTAACTTCCAATTTTGCAATAATAACAGATTGTTATGTACAATATGCCATCTATACATACGTGTACACATGCGATAATACAAAAGTCAAACAGTAATGTCAAATTGGACAAGAATTGACCAACACTATTGCACCACTTTCAAACTTATGATAAAAGGTATACTGTGTTTATGTAACATATATTCCAAAGCTTTTTTTTTTTTTTTTTTAATTGTTTTTTTAACTAGCAATTTCTATTATATTCAGTTTGAACAGAAATATGGCACAATGTAAATGTAATGTGAATCATCAGAACAAATTCCTTGTTTTTGATACATATTCAAACTACAAAATATGTGAATAAATTATGTCAACTTAGACCTTATAATACAAAATGAAATTAGAAGTAAAAAATATTGATCTTATGTAAAGGCATTTCCAATATCCAAGGTGCTAATTAACAAAAAGACATATCTTTTAAAAAGGGTTCATAGTTAGGGACTTGATACAGTACCGGTATTCATTTATATTAACACACAATTAAAAATTCTCTTTTTACATAATAGATGCAGTGATAATGTTTAAATCTTTGGTAATACTACATGTACCTAGTGAAATTGCTCAGCAGCTATTTTGGGGTCTTACTATAAAATTGTTCTACTTAGAATAAGAAATTTTATTGAATCATGATTGTAGTTGAGAAAAGCAAGATATCAACCTGAAAGTACATTAAATATTGACATGGTATGAGTAAAAATGATGGATAAATCAATGAGATAGATTCCTGAAAATATCCTCTTTTTTTCAAAATAACAGAATTGAATCACCAATTCTCATAGCATAAGCAAATTGATTCACATGTAAGGCACCAAGGAATAAATAATGATTAAAAATATGAAAACTTTTAAATAGTTTTGTGTAAAAACTAAAAACTACAAACTGAAGAAAAAATTATGCATCATAGACTTCATGTACATGTAAGCCTATTCAAAACCATGCATAATATAACATTTAGATTGGATCCTCGTTTCAAGTACGCGTAATAAAGGTACAAAACATGAGACAAACAGACAGTAACAAGTTAAGTACTAATGCATTTACAATGTATATTGCATAGCACTTTTCTTTCATGGCATGTACCGGTAGCTGTTGGATCTAATGTACATGTACATTGTATGGCACATCTATTATATACGAATATAAAAAACAATTTCTATTTGTTGCCAACTGTCATTGCAAGAATATTCAAAACTTAAAATATGTAATTATTCATTTGAAAGAATAATTACTTGATCTGAGATGCATCAATAATAGACTTGATAAAAAATATTTCTATTTACTATTCATGATAATTATGCCTCTAAGCATTAAGAACATTAGGCTCTAATTTATGAGATCGTTTGAAAAAAAAAAATAGTATCAATATACATGTACGTGTAGTAAAATATAGGGTTCTTAGTACTTCATAGATCTTAGGTTTGCACATCCCTGGATAAATGAATACTGTAAATATACTGGAATATATGAGGATGTGAACAGTTTTTGACCAGATAATTAAACAACGCAAACAAGAAAACCAATATGGCTATCTTAACAAGTACTTGTACTTGTGGTGTTACTGCTAATAATATTGTACTTATACATGAATACTGAAAATTTGGATCTTCTCTTTAAACAGAATTTACTTCACCTTAAAAATATACCCATAACCTGAATTAACTAAGTTTAAACAAAAATATATAAAATTTTATCACAGCAAATGTAAAAACTGAATATCCTTTGAAGCTCACACACTGAAATAATGAAAGTAGCTTCCCTTTTTGATTATGGCCAAGATGGGCCTCAAAACAAAATATACAGAAAACAATCAAGTGTAACAAATGTGCATTCTTTACAATTAAAAAAAAAAGGAATATCTAAAAGCTCTCCAAAATTGTGAGTTTTCAGGTCTCAGAAAATTCAGACAAACTTGTCTTTTGTCTTCAGATATTACCTTTTTATATCAACATTTTCCTGCCTAACAGAACCTATCACCCCTGTCTACATTGTATATACCCCTGTCTCCCCATAAGTTATCCTTAAAGATATCCTGCATATGCAAGAACCCTGCCGGTGGGATACTTAAGTCAACTGCCCCTATAATCCTCCGCAAATGCTAGTTGCCTTTACCAATTGTGCCTTAGCACAAGCCCTTATACATTTGTACATGTATGTTTGGAAAGCGTGTACGGGTTGTTTTACGATCAGGGTACACCGTCAAAAAATGGCCTTCTGTGCACCATAAAACGAAATTTGGGTAATGTCATATCAATTTTTTGATGGTAAGCTATTGGGCACTGTTAGAGCAACCTACAAGAGAAAAATGAATTATTGACCATAACTCATTTTTCTAAAAATTGACCATATCTGGCAATTTAGGGCAAAATTGCAGTCTCATTTTATTTTTTCTAATTTTGAGCATGAGCTTCTTTATTATTAGCAATCATTAAGCTTGTTTTTCCAATCAGAATTGACTACTGAAATGTGATTGTTTAAAAACTGAAAACCCAAGAAGCTACAGTTAATCTGAATTTTTGTGACCATTAACCAAAAATGGGGTCCCAATTCTGTCAAAAAATGTCCTCTCCGAATTTGGTGTTTTTACGCATAGTTAGACATCACTTGATGAAAAATGTTTTTGTCTGTAAGAACACTTGTATATATGCCACAAACTTATAATGTTTACTTTGCCAACATCCACTTATTTTTCAGACAGTTCACGTTGCAATGCTGTCAAATCACGTTCCGTCAAAAACGTCCTCTCCGAAAAATGAAGCAATTGACCTTACGTGTGATACAAAATTTGAACCCCTATAGAAAAATAAGTTGGTGACCTCATGCCTCCAAATTTAAAATCAATATCATTTTACTTGTCTAGAACACATACACAAAAATTTGGGGGAAACAAAACAACTTTTTTTGGGGGTCCAGTGAGACAAAATGGTGTACCCTGATTGTAAAACAACCCGTACATGTTGTACAATAAAAATCCTAAAATGGGAGGGTGCCAGGTCCTGAAACTGACAACCCTGAATCACCTGTTACTATCTACTGTAAATGCTGAATATTTTGCGTTGGTTTAATTTTCGCAAAATTTCGCAACTTACTGAATTTTCACCTCCTGATCTTTCTGTACAAAGTGAATGCAAATACAGTAAAGTCATGAAAATATGCTCTATGCTCTCTGAAGCGAAAATATATGTACACAAAATATATGGCGTATACAGTATACTATCTACTCTAAACATGCATCAATCTACTTTGTAGTAGCCATTGCTGTTGGAGTCAACCTTCCTGCTGTGGCCATTGGACGTTGCCTTTGAATCTCCGTTCTGGGAGACTTCTCTGGACGGCTTGGAGGTGCGGCTCTTACTGAGGTAGGCTTTCATGTAGAAGTGTATGAAGAGGACGAAGAAGATGAATCCATAGCTGGATATGATGTAGACAAAGACCTTGGGGTATGGACATTCGATGAAGAGAAGCTGACTGCAGTGTATCAACACTACGGTGAATTGGATCTGTGGTGGAGGAAATGGGTGTTAATAATACCAATTATAATAATCAACAATCAACAAATAATAATTGATAATTAATAATAACAACAACAACAATAATAATAATATTGATCATTTATACCGCACTATGTCTCTTAAAATTGACACTCCTGGCACAAGTGAGAATGTTTATGGCATACAAAGTACACAGTTACTTGAGTCCGTTCAGCAGGCTTACAGATTGGGAACATCATCTATCTAATAATTTGTGAACTTGTATAAAATTATTTCACAGTGATACAATTTTGTACATAGTTTAAAATCCATCCTAAAATCAAATCTTCTGATTATTTCCTACATGAATTATATGTCTAAACTGAAGAAGAATCATGCCTGAAATTTCAAAAGTTGATTCATAATATTTCATTATTGTTTTCATTTTTGTAATTATTACAAATTCAGCCACGATTCTTTTCTCGTTTCGCACATAATTCATGTGGGAAATACTCAGAAAGTGTGATTTTATGGTGGATTAAGTCTTGGGAAATTTCTCTTTTCTCTTACCAGCTGCATCTTAGTCATGTACTTCTTCCACCATAGATATTTCTGCATCTGAGGACCAAATGCTGCAAGGCCATAGTAGGAGTACATCAGGAAATGAATGAAACTGTTCAAAAAGGCATGGAACGTCCCAAATCCACCTGGAAAAGAAGCAGAGTCATGTATGAAATGAGCAAAAGACATCAGAACAATAACATCATGCAAGGCCTTAGAAGGTGTACATGTTCTATTCTATTCTTGGGCCATATCAACTGACTTTGGCGATCATGTTGTGCCACAACTCTCTGTCTCTAGCCTTCTCCATTATGAGGTCCTCTATCTTTTACTCCTCTCTCTTCCAGCCATTTCTTCAAACTACCCATCCACAGTATTCTTTTTCTTCCTCTACTTCTCTTCCCCTCGATCTTTCCTGTCAACGACAAATTCTCCAAACCTTGTTACATATTAAATGTCCTAGAAATCTCAACTGTCTAATTTTTATATTGCACAGTAGTTTGGGGTTAACATTCGCTCTTCTGAGTACATTTTCATTCCTATCTCTATCTGTCCATTTGATTTTTAACATTTGTCTGAGGAACCAAATTCCACAGCTGTCCAGACGTTTCTTCATATCTGTTGTTATTGTCCAAGCTTCGGATGGACATATCACAGTACAGTACCCATATTCTGTTTCTCATGCTTAGTGAGTGATAATACCTAGTATAAAGATATAACTATATGTCTATATTAATATTACCTCCACTAAATCTGACTCCCACCCACCAGGTGAAAGGCATAATTGCATGATGAAATACATGAAGAAAAGAGATCTGAGCTTTCTTCTTCCGCAGGATGAAAAAGAACTGAAATAAATCAAACAAAGAAACAAATAATGTTATTTTTAAAACAAATTATTTTAGATAAATCATCAAAGCTTCACTTGTTTTACAGTTATATTGTTTTTATAGACATACATGTATGTTTAATGAACAAATTTGTATTGAAATTGCAATAGAAAGTTATCTCAGAAAATTAAACAAAAATGTACACGAATAAGAGGCAACCTACAATGTACTTTGACAAAAAAAAGCAAGTGATATCATATTTGAGGTTTTGATGTTTTCATATTTCATTTTAACCCTAAAAAGACTGGGCTATTTTGACACACATAAAGACTGGGGGGGGGGGGGCCTCATTCAGCCCCCCCCTAAGATCTCGGCCGTTGAGCGCGCAATCATGCCGAAAAATTGGCACGCGCTTTACCCACGGCATCCTCTCCAAAACTAAAGAGTCATATTCTCCGAAAAATTTCATCTCTATTAAATTAATTATGCTAATTTATGCATAAAATCTAAGATTTGCTCTAATTAATAAAATAAAGCTATAAAAGTGCTAATTTTTGGTTTACAGACTCTTTGTAGGCTTCTGGTGAAATGTGTTTAAAAAAAAAATTTGTATCAAGATTTTTTTCTTATGTATTCTATTGTAATAAAATTTCTTATGTATTTCTTTGTTTTTCGACTTTTTGTTTTTTATTGTTTTTTTGATGAAAATCATTGGTGACACTATTTTAATCATAAACAACCTTCAATTAATTGATTTTAATCAGTTAAAGGGAAAATAATGATACATTTATGAATTTTGGCTAAAAACACAATTTGCATTCGATTTGTACACAAAACCACGTATTTGAGCAGCTTTGGGTCCGACGCACAGTTACAAAATGTTACCTTATTTCGGAACCGCGTACCCGGGGATCGCAAATTTGGTCTCAAAAGTTGCGCGAGACTTGAAAGAAAATAGTCATGAAGTCTCAGCAAATTTTTTTTTCGCGTTGCGAAGTTAATGAAAAAAATGTTGGAATGAGCCCCCCCCCCAGTCTTTTTAGGGTTAATAGCGCCATCTTTTTCCTGTCTGTTTACCAAGCTTAGAGATATTAAAGGTATGATATCATCCAGCCATGAAAATTGCTTGGTGATAAAAACACTGAAAAGACTCAAAAGGGTTGAACACGGCATGAAATAGTATGTGGCAAAATAGTTCAATTTGGGCTAAAAAAGCATACATTTGAGGGGAAAAAACACTGAAATCATATATTTGAGGAAGAAAAAAACACTGAAATCAGCTGAAAAGCTGAAAATTTTCATGCCTGGATGTCAGCGCAAATACCAGACACAATTTGCTCTTTTACATGAAATGCCATGTGTGTTACTTGCTTCCATTTGTCAAAGTAGGGCAGGATCGTTGATGAAAGGATAATAAGTTCAACCCTTTGACTGGAAGAGAATGTTGATCCACCAATGAACCTAAAGTACATTGTAAATTGATATTAAACAACTCCCTGAATAAAGTTCGATATCAAACCAGAATAGACACAAACAAACCTAGCACTTGCAGAAAATCAATACAAAGTTCAGATAAAGGTCAGAGTCTCGGGTACTGAAATTTCTGTCTAACAATTGCATGTTTCAATGGATAAATAACAATGAACATTCATATTCATTCAAGCTCATATAATGCAAAGTACCAATTGATGCAATACTTTTCATAATGTTTTCACATGAAAGCATATTCCATGCAATAACAGAGTATTGAAGTGCGATGTTATCATGGTTATGTTGTCAAGGTTACTGGTTCAAAACAATCTTATTGTTGAACAATAGACCAGTTTGCTAACAAATTTTATTTTATTTTATGCATACTTTTTCCAGGCGACATAGTAACAAGATATTCAAACAACCTGTAATAAAAAAATGATCTACAAGTACAATACATGGAATCCAGTTTGCATACATTAGTTGTTGCTATGTCAGGCAAGCCTCGGGCAAGCTCTAAGGTTGACAAGAACAACCTTTGTTAAAAAAAAGTTTGCATAAAATTTGAATATGTTAGTAAACTGGCCTAATGCACTGTGATCACACCAAAATGTGTCTGTATGGTCCAGCCCACTGATGGAGTACATTCTGGCTAAAAACAATAACAAGTAGTTTGTCTACTGATCATTTGGTCTAATTGCCACTTGCTCTAGTTAATACCATTTTGTCCAATTTTCAGTTAGGATACCTATTTCGTCAAATATGCACTTGGTGGTCTAACACCACTTTATAATCTATATGAATTGGTAATGGCCCACATTTTCATTTGACGAAATGGGAAATAATAAGTAGACAAAGAGGCAATTAGATCATCTGAAAATTAAAATAAATGACAATTAGCCGTAGTGAGTATAGACCAAATGAGGATTGTACCAACTAGCAATTAGAAGAAATAAACCTCACAGATTTATCAGATGTGGTATTAGAAAATAAGAGAATTAGACCAGCTGCTAGTAGACCAAGTGGATATCAACACTCAGAATAGGTGTATAAGTACAACATTTGCAGGTGCAAAGTCTAATTAGTTTTTCATGATATCAAATGTGTTCCTATTGACTCACCGTGTCCCACATCTCGATGAATTTAGAGAAGTAAAACCACCAGCATACGTTCAACATCTGAGGGAAAAAAATATGAGAATAGGGATGAATAAACATTACAAGTGATAACTCATAAGATTATTTGTTTTGGGTAGGGGAGCTAGAGACGCAGTGACAAGTCTGGATCATGGTACAGGGCACTGACAACTGAGAGCTTTAAAGGTTATAGTTTACACACAGATACAATTCAGATTCTGATTCAGTTTCTGATTCTAATTCCTCTTAGAAAAAAAAAATAAATATAATGATAAAATCAAACAGAAGAATGAATGAGAGATCCCTAATAAGATCAACTATTGACATTAAAAAATGGTGGTATTTCAATGTTAAATTATAAACGATTATTATTATTATAATATAAATATATTTTTTTTTATTTTATTTTTTTATAAACGATTATTATTACATTACAAATAGAAAGGTGCTACAAGAAAAATCAACCCCAAATCAGGAATTTATTTCATCTACATTTTTAAAATTTATTTCAATGGTGCTTGGAACAACTAGTGTTGCATTAAAGGGGAAGTTCACCCTGGAATTTTATTGGTTTTAAAAAATGCAGAAAAATAAAAGAAAAATATGAGTGAAAGTTTGAAGAAGATTAACCCAAAAATAGCGAAGTTATGAATATTGAAAGTTTTTATTCAGTGACGTCACGTGCGAGCAGCTCTCCCATGTGTTGTGTATGTAAATTTCATAAATTTGTCTTTCTTCATGGTTCTTGATAAAAGAATGGGTCCATTTGATACAGGCATGTATATGACAGAACATAGGTTAGATGATATTATGTTCTTCTGACGCGTCGCCGTACATGCATTTTTATTTAGCGACTTTTTCATGAAATATGAACCCAGTTTTCTTCTTTCAGCAGCAATGATCCTACGAAACATAACATACACTGTATTTCCACACTCCCAATTTTCATCTCCATGATTGATTTTTACAATAAAAATGAAAAATAAACAACTGACATGCCGAATAACTATACATGTTACGAAAATAAGTAAAAAGGGAAAGATTTTTACCTGATTTCAACGGCTTGTCCACAAGTCAAAAAAACTTTAACATCTAAGCAAACAGGCGCATCAGTTAAGAAAACTTCTAATTTCATGTCATAACATTTTCAAACTATTAAAAAATACCAGATATTGAAAAAGTAAAATTTTACAAACCTTACATAATTTCTATATTTTGATGATCATTTTGATGATGCTTTCAAAATGCATAAAACTGAATAAAAAATCTCCCAATTGTTTGATGAATTGGTTTATTTGAATACATCAATATCAAAAGGAGAGGTGTACATTCACCGTTTTGCCAGTTTTTGAGTATTTCAGTGGATTTTAGAATAATGCAGTCAGACCATTTTACATCATGAGAAAATCATGAAAAGAAGTTAACGAACGCTTCGTTGCCATAACAACTAGCTCCACCACTTTGCCACCAAAATCCGAGGACGAACATACGTGCGGGACGTCAGACCGAGCTAGCTCAATAATATCGAACGACAAATACCGGAGAGTAAAACGCCATGGTCCCTAATGTGATCGTGAGCTGAGCTGAGGCGAAGATCCGCATGTGCACACTGACAGTCTGCCCGAAATCCTGAAATCTTTTATTTATCGTCAAAAGACTCGGTTAATTTAAGGTAAGTTTATATACCATTTGTATTTCGAAATTATGATGTTGACAGGGAGTGGTTTTGTACTCTTTTTGTCAAGATAAAAACAGATAATATTTTTTGCCGTCGCACATGCCACCGTGCATGCCCATTCCGGCGTGTTGGAATGATACCGATATTAAAGTCTCTTTTCTCTACCCCGATGCGACGGGGGACTAGTGGGTGAGCAACGGCGGAGACTACATGTATATTCGAAGAGCTGAGTGTGAAAGAGCGTGTGTTAAAAGAGCTCGCTATCCAAATAGATGTATAATGTTAGGCTAGGCTTTAGGGCACGGCTTTAGACTGACTGATGATTAGTTGTGGGGCTGGAATACCCGAATCTCTCCCAAGTACTAATATATATTTTTTTAATGATGCTCACACAGGGTATCCAGGGGGGGGGCGCAACAGGCGCGCGCCCCCCCCTATTGGCCGACTAAAAAAAAAAAAAGGAGGAGAAAAAGGGAGAAAGAAGGAAAAAGGAAAGAAGAAGAAAAGAAAGAAAGAGAAGGGAATAAGGCTCGATGCTTGTTACAATTTTCGCCCAACTTTTATTCAATAAAAGCCAAATAGGCCGATTGGCTTTATTGGTTCTAAACGACCATAACTAGGCCTTTAATGTGGGGAGGCGCCCACGAGGCCGACTTTTCTCATATTGTATTTTGCAATAATTGCTCAAACGCCCTTTTTTAAGAAAAGAAATACATTGTGACGAAAGTAAATATTTAAACAAGTTAAAACTATAAGTTTCAAAAATTTCACAAAGAAAGAGGCCTCTTGGACCCTCTGCCTCTTGGCCTCGGCCTCTCTGGGAAACATAGTTGGCCTCATGGGTTTATTAGAAAGTACCCTTGATTTAATATAAATACTTTTTGAAACCCCAAATTTTTGGCTCGCGCTTCGCGCTCGCTGATGCCAAATCAAATGCACAATAATAACTCTAAATTTTACCTTAAAAAATTCTAAACCCAAATTTTTCGGCTCGCGCTTCGCGCTCAGCTGCACCAAATCAATGCACAATAATAGTTCTAAATTTTAAACCCAAATTTTCGGCTCGCGCTTCGCGCTCGCTGATACCAAATCATAATGCACAAATAATAATTCCAATTTTTACCTTTAAAAATTTTCAGCTCGCGCTTCGCGCTCGCGGATACAAATTGGGTCTATTTTACACAATAATCTACCATTTTCTAGTACTAGAAAATGCCCCTTTATTTATTTCATATAACTTTAAAAACCTCAACATTTTCGACTCTCGTTTCGCGCTCGCAGATTCCAATTCAGAAGGGGTATATAATGCACACATAAATAGGTTTCTACGCAACATACATTGTCTTAGGGTATAGAAACTATGTAACTTTTGTGATAATTGAAAAAAATGTGGAATTTCATGTACAATATGAATTAGAAGAACCGGCCCCCTCCCCCTTCCCCTGACGGCGATAAAAATTTCCTTGCGCCCCCCCTATTGGGAAATCCTGGATACGCCCCTGCTCACATATTATTGTAACTAGACTACCAAGAATACAAGAGCAGATAGTCTACTAATTAAGTTATAGTAGACCTATAGGTTCTTCCATGATCTAGATCTAACGTTAGAGAATCTATATTCATGTTGTCATAACATTAACAGTGAGTGATTGATATTTGAAGGCAAAAATCAGTTCCAAACTCGTACCTTGGTCACTCCTTGTGTGTGATATATAACCCCGGCGCTATCGCCGTCTGATAGCAAGCTAGCTAACGATAACAGTAACAACAGTTAGGCGGCTAACTTAGAGCAGGCGGCTATAGATTCTAGATCTATCGCTCCGTATGCACTGCTGTTCAAAAGCACAGCGATTTTTTTCTACTTCCGGGTCGACCCATCAAGAAGGTCACCCAATCAATATTCAACGTATATGAATGTTCCCTTCTACAGCGCTGTCGCCTTCGCGCAGCGCTGTCTTAGCTACGCTAGGCTTTAGCCCTGATGTGTGTGGCTAGTCGTAGTAAGGCTAGGCTTATGCATTTTAAGTTAGATCTAGAATTTACGCCTGTTTTTTTTCAGCAATTGTAGCAGTGGTTGAGTCAATGAGTAGACCTAGTCCATGTGAATTTGTCTTTTAAAAAGATTAATTAAATTGAATTTTTGATATGAAGCCGGAGTGAAGCCAGCTCAACTTAATTGCCTTGTGCTAGCTCTTCCTGACTATTATGTCACAGATCTTATTCTAAACTACTAAAGCCTAATTGTTCTAACTAAATCAGGCAACAGTCTGGTGTGTGGTCGCATCTCTTACTTTCTAATCTAGAAAATTGTCCAGTAGGGTGTAACACAAAGACTTACGATTGATAAAAGTTACGAGTGATTTTTTCTGGGAGCTCATGTGGAAACCAGGTACAGTCATGGATTGGATTTGGATATGATTAAGAGTAGGGTTAGGGCACTACAGCTGCAAACCAACATCAGTCAGTACTGAAAAATGACTGTCTGTCGCCCATGGTTGCTGAGGAATTTCTCAATAATAAAAATAGCGAAACCAGCTTTAAACCTACCTCAAAATAAATTAAGATAATCTGTAGTCTCATTGCATCATAATTCTTCAATTAGATATTTTAAAATTTTGTTTAGTAGAATTTTTAGACCCTTTTTTGGATATGCTACTTGACTTGGCTTGAGCTGCTCAAGACACTTTTCTGCATTGACTTTCCATTGAAAGAAAACTGCTTCAGTAAAGGTACTTCCAGTGCAAGGTCAATTATGAATTGACCATGCATAAAAAAAGTGTAAGTGAGTTAAATAGGGCTAGGGTACCGTTAGCCTGTTAGGATTAAAATCATCGAATTTGGAGCATCCTGAATTCCTGTCCATGATGAGGCCTACCAGAGAAAAAAAAAATCAAAAGTAACTTTTTATCAATCGTAAGTCTCTGTGTTACACCCCAAGATCTAATATACTTTTTAGGTTTAGAAAATCTATTCATATCACCAGATTTTTTTGTATAAAAAAGTGCATCGCTCAAATTGATCAAAAAAATAAAGGGCAATAAATTTGCCGAGTGTTTTACTCTATTGTTGTCCGTATCAATGGCGCATTAGAATATAGTTCTAAATTTGAGATTCAGGATCTCTGTCTCCTCTCCGACTTGTTTTTCAATTCATCCATTTCTCTTTTGAAATGGATAAGTTGGTAGAAGATGGACTAATCCTGGGAGAGTAGCCATTTTCTTTGCTTCTTTTAACACACAAACTTAAGCAATGTGTCTGGATTGACATCCTCCCTGCCGGCCGCTACGTTTATTTGCTTTCCTGATTATTGACGTATAAGATATTTGGTAAAAGAAGAATTATAACAAATTACAAAAACAATACAACAACTTATGTATCTCACGAATATAGGCAATCAAAAGCAGCCACTGCTACTAAGCTAGTCTTGCCATACAGACAATACTCATAATTTCAGCAGTGTCAGTGACAAAAAGAAAATAGAGATTATAAGCCTACATTGTAGGAGAAGATAGAAACCCCTGGTTAGATTTAAGGTCAGGTGAATAATTAGGAGTCATTATTCTTTATAAATATTATAGATTTTCACTCGACCTTTTCTTCAACATTATCTTTTTGCAGATGGCTCAAGGTATTCAGGAATACTGGGGCAGATGGAACCAATTAGTTGAGGAACATAAAGGTTGGTATTGGAGTCTATGTTGATTTTTATTTTATATCAGTCCTTTATTCTTTAATAATCTTATCATCTCTCTCGCTCTCTATTTGAGGGAGGGACAGGGCTTGTCCAAGATCTTAGAAGATAAAATGATTATTAATTAAATTAATTGGAATTCTGAATCTGTTTACATTTCCTTACATTGCTTCTAGGCAACCAATGTGCATGAGTAGAATATGGTCATGGTTTGTGAGCATTCTGTGAACATGAAATAGTCATTGGCATATTTATAGGCGGGCATGGAAAGTGCAAATGGGTTTGTTTTACCAGACCTTGTATGATCTGAGCTCATTAACCCTTAAGGATGAGCACAAATATATTTGGTCTAAGGTCTATGGGAAATGTGTGTTATAGCCACATTAGCTTGTCTCCTACAGGTTATGAAATACACTGTAATCAATCATGAAATATGCCTTGAAATTACCTTTATTTGATCAGATATATGCCGGGCAGATGGCTGGTTTACTTGTGGACAACCCATTGCAAGGCTCCTTCCTGGTTCTCCTCTTATCTCTTGATTGTATGGATAGGACCTAAGCTCATGGAAAAACGACAACTTTCAACTCCGAGAGGTCCTTATTGTTTACAATTTGCTATGGTGCTTCTATCTTTGTACATGGTTATTCAGGTATGGTAGGATTTGGTTTGATACAGTATTTACAGATAGATTCATGGTTATAACTTAACTTGAATGTTTTTAAAAATTTTGTTTGACCTAATTTGTCTTAGATTTGCTTGTGCTGAATGTTTAATATTTTATATGAATGGATTAGATAAGATTGGTTAAATGTGTGGGTTTTTTTTTTATAATTGCTTTAATTTTAAATGTATGGATCTTGAGCTTAATTCACCAGTCTCTCCTACCCAAACCAAAAAAAGAAGAAATTTTCAAGAAAAGAAATGACTCCCCTTTTAAGCAGAGAGGCCCAATCGTTACATGTGAAGATTCCTTATCCAATGGAATAATAGGTTAAGGAAAGATTAATTATGCAAACCAACAACTGGGTGGTTGGTTGTTGATTGGGTTATGACAGATGTGTATCAATCAGATGCAGGTGCCGCGGAGCCACTTTGTCAGCAAACGTGTACAAAAGCGCAAAAATGACCGTAGATTTGTGATTTGTAGCCTGTTCATCCCCCCTCCACTTTCAAAAACGTTCCGTGGCCCTTGAGATGTGATTGATATGTCAAAGACCAATCTTTAGCATAGACATCCCGTAAGATGTGTCTTGAATTCAAACCTGGTCCAATCAGAATCAGCTTGTAACAATGAGATATGAAGAGCTCAGTTCTAAAAGGTACTACATCCACTTCAAATGGATGAAAATTGAGTAATATTGATATGGCACCATTATTCAGTAGGTACTTTCTTTGAACAAAACTTTGAAGAAAAAAAAATGAAGGCAACTATCAAAAATGCACTTTCAAATTTCACTTTGATAGACGCCTGTACAAAATATGGAAAACAAATGCATTTTACTCAGAAGTAAAAAAGTGCCGGTGTATACCTTTGAAAATGACCTTTTCATATACTGCTTTACCAACTCTTTATCTCTCATTTGATACATATCACTACTTTTAAGACTTTTATAACAATTTTACATCTCTTTTCTATTAATGTCCTACAGTTTGGTCGGGTGGTTGCTGAGTGGCTACAACTTGGCTGTCAACTGGTAGATTATAGCAACAGCCCACAGGCCTTAATAGTAAGTATACATGTAGTCTGTATAAATAAAATGGTACAAGTGGGAAACGTTTTTATGCTCCGCGACGAAGTCTTGCGGTAGCATTATGTTTCGTTTTCGGTTCCGTCCATACGTCCGTACGTCTGTATGTCCGTCCCACTTTCGTTCTCACAGATAACTTAAGAACCTGTGACGGATCATCTTCATTATTGGTGCATGTGTGCATACTGAGGTGACAATGATCTGATTAGATTTTGGGGTCACGAGTTCAAAGGTCACAGAGGTCAATAAATAGGTGAAAATAGCTTGTTCTCACAATCACTCGGAATTGTTTCACTAATAATCTTCATACTTGGTACATGTGTGCAACAAGGATGACAATGATCTGATCAGATTTTGGGGTCACAAGGTCAAAGGTCACAGAGGTCAATAAGTAGGTGAAAATAGCTTGTTCTCATGATAACTCAAGAACTGTTTGATGGATCATCTTCATTTTGGTACATGTGTGCATACTGAGGTGAAAAATATCTGAATAGATTTTGGGGTCACGAGGTCAAGTTCAAAGGTCACAGAGGTCAATAAATAGGTAAAAATAGCGCATTCTCACAATAAGTCAAGAACCGTTTTTCTATTTATCTAATTACTTAATACATGTGTGCATACTGGGTGGAATGATCAAAGAAGATTTTGGGTTCACAAGGTCAAAGGTCATAGAGGTCTAATAGGTTTTAAAAAAACTTGTTCTCATGTATAACTACAACCAATATTGACAGATCATCTTCAACTTGGTACATGTGTGCATATTGGGGTGACATATGATCTGATTAGATTTAGGGATTACAAGGTCAAAGATGATTGTGTATAATGAAATAAATAGATGAATGTGTCTTTTATTTCTGATCTGGCAATGGCGGAGGCATAAATTTCGACCAGTGCGCGGTCGAGGATTCATCTAGTTTATTATACATGTAGTACTAAAGATTAATCACAGGCTGGTAGTGTTTGGTATTTTCATGAGCAGGAAAAACAGTTTCTTCTGCAATTTTATTCATCTCATTTGTTGCTGTTGTGTCTGAGATATGACTAATTTTTTACAATCAAGAAAATTCCATTTTGCGCATGCCGTCACATGCCTTTGAGTAGGTTTCAACATAATGAGCCAAAGAAACCGCAAAAACAAAAGGTTACGGAAATTTCAATTATCTCATCGTCGCACAAAATTTAGCATAATTTTTGTTCTAACATGTACAAACAAATTATATGAAATAAAGTGTATCATCAAGAAAATGTTTTTGCTTTAATTTGAAAACAATACACAAACAATTATAGCTAATTTAATTTCCCCCTTGTGATTTTTTTTATACAGCCTGTATATTGTATCTGCATACTACATGGTGTAGTAAGAGTACAATGTAATATCTATTGCGAAGTTAGGTCCTAAAATTTAAAGGGAAGTTCACCCTGGGTTTAACTTTGCTTTAGAAAACACAGAAAAATAAAAGAAAATATGAGTCATGGTTTGAATAAAAATCGACCAAAAAATAACAAAGTTATAGATATTTAAATCTTTAATTCTGTGACGTCATGTGCGAGCTGCTCTCCTATATGTTATGTATGGTAAATTCCATAAAGTGTAATTTTT
>CALNVZ010001721.1:37231543-37264524 GCA_940671915.1 Paracentrotus lividus
TCTGTGTTTTCTAAAGCAAAGTTAAACCCAGGGTGAACTTTCCCTTTAAATTTTAGGACCTAACTTCGCAATAGATATTACATTGTACTCTTACTACACCATGTAGTATGCAGATACAATATACAGGCTGTATAAAAAAAATCACAAGGGGGAAATTAAATTAGCTATAATGTTTTGTGTATTTGTTTTCAAATTAAAGCAAAAACATTTTTCTTGATGATACACTTTATTTCATATAATTTGCTTTTGTACATGTAGAACAAAAATTATGCTAAATTTTGTGCGACGATGAGATAATTGAAATTTCCGTAACCTTTTTGTTTTTGCGGTTTCTTTGGCTCATTATGTTTGAAACCTACTCAAAGGCATGTGACGGCATGCGCAAAATGGAATTTTCTTGATTGTAGAAAATTAGTCATATCTCAGACACAACAGCAACAAATGAGATGAATAAAATTGCAGAAGAAACTGTTTTTCCTGCTTTATGAAAATACCAAACACTACCAGCCTGTGATTAATCTTTAGTACTACATGTATAATAAACTAGATGAATCCTCGACCGCGCACGGTCGAAATTTATGCCTCCGCCATTGCCAGATCAGAAATAAAAGACACATTCATCTATTTATTTTCATATATACACAATCATCTTTGACCTTGTAATCCCTAAATCTAATCAGATCATTGTCACCCCAATATGCACACATGTACCAAGTATGAAGATGATCTGTCAAATGGTTGTTGAGTTATCATGAGAACAAGTTTTTTTAAACCTATTAGACCTCTATGACCTTTGACCTTGTGAACCCAAAATCTTCTTTGATCATTTCCACCCCAGTATGCACACATGTATTAAGTAATTAGATAAATAGAAAAACGGTTCTTGACTTATTGTGAGAATGCGCTATTTTTACCTATTTATTGACCTCTGTGACCTTTGAACTTTGACCTCGTGACCCCAAAATCTATTCAGATTATTTTCACCTCAGTATGCACACATGTACCAAAAATGAAGATGATCCATCAAACAGTTCTTGAGTTATCATGAGAACAAGCTATTTTCACCTACTTATTGACCTCTGTGACCTTTGACCTTGTGACCCCAAAATCTGATCAGATCATTGTCATCCTTGTATGCACACATGTACCAAGTATGAAGATTATTAGTGAAACAATTCCCGAGTGATTGTGAGAACAAGCTATTTTCACCTATTTATTGACCTCTGTGACCTTTGACTCGTTCGACCCCAAAATCTAATCAGATCATTGTCACCTCAGTATGCACACATGCACCAATAATGAAATGATCCGTCACAGGTTCTTAAGTTATCGTTGAGAACGAAAGTGGGACGGGACATACAGACGTACGGACGTATGGACGGACGAACAACCCGAAAACATTATGCTACGGCAAGACTTCGTCGCGGAGGCATAAAAACGTTTCCCACTTGTACCATTTTATTTTGATACAGACTAATGTATACTTACTATTAAGGCCTGTGGACTGTTGCTATAATCTACCAGTTGACAGCCAAGTGTGTAGCCACTCAGCAACCACCTCGACCAAACTGTAGGACATTAATAAGAAAAGGATGTAAAATTGTTATAAAAGTCTTAAAAGTAGTGAATGTATCAAATGAGAATAAAGAGTTGGTAAAGCAGTATATGAAAAGGTCATTTCCAAAGGTACTACACCGGCACTTTTTGTTACTTCTGAGTAAAATGCATTTGTTTTCCATATTTTGTACAGGCGTCTATCGAAAAGTGAAATTTGAAAGTGCATTTTTGATAGTTGCTTCATTTTTTTCTTCCAAAGTTTTGTTCAAAGAAAGGTACCTACCTGAATAATGGTGCCATATCAAATATTACTCAATTTTCATCCATTTGAAGTGGATGTAGTACCTTTTAGAACTGAGCTCTTCATATCTCATTGTTACAAGCTGATTCTGATTGGACCCAGGTTTGAATTCAAGACACATCTTACGGATGTCTATGCTAAAGATTGGTCTTTGACATATCAATCACATCTCAAGGGCCACGGAACGTTTTTGAAAGTGGAGGGGGGGATGAACAGGCTACAAATCACAAATCTACGGTCATTTTTGCGCTTTTGTACACGTTTGCTGACAAAAGTGGCTCCGCGGACCCTGCATCTGATTGATACACATCTGTCATAACCCAATCAATCAACCAACCACCCAGTTGTTGGTTTGCATAATTAATCTTTCCTTAACCTATTATTCCATTGGATAGGAATCTTCACATGTAACGATTGGGCCTCTCTGCTTAAAAGGGGAGTCATTTCTTTTCTTGAAAATTTCTTCTTTTTTTTTGGTTTGGGTAGGAGAGACTGGTGAAATTAAGCTCAAGATCCATACATTTAAAATTAAAGCAATTATAAAAAAAAAACCCACACATTTAACCAATCTTATCTAATCCATTCATATAAAATATTAAAACATTCAGCACAAGCAAATCTAAGACAAATTAGGTCAAACAAAATTTTTAAAACATTCAAGTTAAAGTTATAACCATGAATCTATCTGTAAATACTGTTATCAAACCAAATCCTACCATACCTGAATAACCATGTACAAAGATAGAAGCACCATAGCAAAATTGTAAACAATAAGGACCTCTCGGAGTTGAAAGGGTTGTCGTTTTTCCATGAGCTTAGGTCCTATCCATACAATCAAGAGATAGAGGAGAACCAGGAAGGAGCCTTGCAATGGGTTGTCCACAAGTAACCAGCCATCTGCCCGCATATCTGATCAAATAAAAGGTAATTTCAAGGCATATTTCATGATTGATACAGTGTATTTCCATTAACCTGTAGGAGACAAGCTAATGTGGCTATAACACACATTTCCCATAGACCTTAGACCAAATATATTTGTGCTCAGTCCTTAATGGGTTAAAATGAGCTCAGATCATACAAGGTCTTGGTAAAACAAACCCATTTGCACTTTCCATGCCCGCCCTATAAATATGCCAATGACTATTTCATGTTCACAGAATGCTCACCAAACCATGACCATATTCTACTCATGCACATTGGTTGCCTAGGAAGCAATGTAAGGAAATGTAAACAGTATTCAGAATTCCCAATTAATTAATTAATAATCATTTTTATCTTCTAAAGATCTTGGACAAGCCCTGTCCCCTCCCTCAAATAGAGAGCGAGAGAGATGATAAGATATTAAAGAATAAAGGACTGATAAAAATAAAAATCAACATAGACTGCCAATACCAACCTTTATGTTCCTCAACTAATTGGTTCCATCTGCCCCAGTATTCCTGAATAACTTGAGCCATCTGCAAAAAGATAATGTTGAAGAAAAAAGGTCGAGTGAAAATCTATAATATTTATAAAGAATAATGACTCCTGATTATTCACCTGACCTTAAATCTAACCAGGGGTTTCTATCTTCTCCTACAATGTAGGCTTATAATCTCTATTTTCTTTTGTCACTGACACTGCTGAAATTATGAGTATTGTCTGTATGGCAAGACTAGCTTAGTAGCAGTGGCTGCTTTTGATTGCCTATATTCGTGAGATACATAAGTTGTTGTATTGTTTTTGTAATTTGTTCATAATTCTTCTTTTACCAAATATCTTATACGTCAATAATCAGGAAAGCAAATAAACGTAGCGGCCGGCAGGAGGATGTCAATCCAGACACATTGCTTAAGTTTGGTGTGTTAAAAGAAGCAAAGAAAATGGCTACTCTCCCCAGGATTAGTCCATCTTCTACCAACTTATCCATTTCAAAAGAGAAATGGATGAATTGAAAAACAAGTCGGGAGGAGACAGAGATCCTGAATCCTCAAATTTAGGAACTATATTCTAATGCGCCATTGATACGGACAACAATAGAGTAAAACACTCGGCAAATTTATTGCCCTTTTATTTTGTTTGATCAATTTGAGCGATGCACTTTTTTATACAAAAAAAATCTGGTGATGAATAGATTTTCTAAACCTAAAAAAGTATATTAGATCTGTGGGGTGTAACACAGAGACTTACGATTGATAAAAAGTTACTTTTGATTTTTTTTTTCTCGGTAGCCTCATCATGGACAGGAATTCAGGATGCTCCAAATTCGATGATTTTAATCCTAACAGGCTAACGGTACCCTAGCCCTATTAACTCACTTACACTTTTTTTATGCATGGTCAATTCATAATTGACCTTGCACTGGGAAGTACCTTTACTGAAGCAGTTTTCTTTCAATGGAAAGTCAATGCAGAAAAGTGTCTTGAGCAGCTCAAGCCAAGTCAAGGTAGCATATCCAAAAAAGGGTCTAAAAATTCTACTAAACAAAATTTAAAATATCTAATTGAAGAATTATGATGCAATGAGACTACAGATTATCTTAATTTATTTTGAGGTAGGTTTAAAGCTGGTTTCGCTATTTTTATTATTGAGAAATTTCCTCAGCAACCATGGGCGACAGACAGTCATTTTTCAGTACTGACTGATGTTGGTTTGCAGCTGTATGTGGCCCTAAACCCTACTCTTAATCATATCCAAATCCAAATCCATGACTGTACCTGGTTTCCACATGAGCTCCCAAGAAAAAATCACTCGTAACTTTTTATCAATCGTAAGTCTTTGTGTTACACCCTACTGGACAATTTTCTAGATTAGAAAGTAAGAGTGCGACCACACCACCAGACTGTTGCCTGATTTAGTTAGAACAATTAGGCTTTAGTAGTTTAGAATAAGATCTGTGACATAATAGTCAGGAAGGGAGCTAGCACAAGGCAATTAAGTTGAGCTGGCTTCACTCCGGCTTCATATCAAAAATTCAATTTAATTAATCTTTTTTAAAGACAAATTCACATGGACTAGGGTCTACTCATTGACTCAACCACTGCTACAATTGCTGAAAAAAACAGGCGTAGAATATCTAGATCTAACTATAAAATGCATAAGCCTAGCCTTACTACGACTAGCCCACACACATCAGGGCTAAAGCCTAGCGTAGCTATAGACAGCGCTGGCGCCGAAGGCGACAGCGCTGTAGAAGGGAACATTCATATACGTTGAATATTGATTGGGTGACCTTCTTGATGGGTCGACCCGGAAGTAGAAAAAAAATCGCTGTGCTTTTGAACAGCAGTGCATACGGAGCGATAGATCTAGAATCTATAGCCGCCTGCTCTAAGTTAGCCGCCTAACTGTTGTTACTGTTACTGTTAGCTAGCTTGCTATCAGACGGCGATAGCGACCGGGGGTTTATATATCAACACAAGGAGTGACCAAGGTACGAGTTTGGAACTGATTTTTGCCTTCAAATATCAATCACTCACTGTTAATGTTATGACAACATGAATATAGATTCTCTAACGTTAGATCTAGATCTATGGAAGAACCTATAGGTCTACTATAACTTAATTAGTAGACTATCTGCTCTTGTATTCTTGGTAGTCTAGTTACAATAATATGTGAGCAGGGGCGTATCCAGGATTTCCCAATAGGGGGGGCGCAAGGAAATTTTTATCGCCGTCAGGGGAAGGGGGAGGGGGCCGGTTCTTCTAATTCATATTGTACATGAAATTCCACATTTTTTTTCAATTATCACAAAAGTTACATAGTTTCTATACCCTAAGACAATGTATGTTGCGTAGAAACCTATTTATGTGTGCATTATATACCCTTCTGAATTGGAATCTGCGAGCGCGAAACGAGAGTCGAAAATGTTGAGGTTTTTAAAGTTATATGAAATAAATAAAGGGGCATTTTCTAGTACTAGAAAATGGTAGATTATTGTGTATAATAGACCCATTTAGTATCGCGAGCGCGAAGCGCGAGCTGAAAATTTTTAAGGTAAAAATTGGAATTATTATTTGTGCATTATGATTTGGTATCAGCGAGCGCGAAGCGCGAGCCGAAAATTTGGGGTTTAAAATTTAGAACTATTATTGTGCATTTGATTTGTGTCAGCGAGCGCGAAGCGAGCCGAAAATTTGGGGTTTAGAATTTTTAAGGTAAAATTTAGAGTTATTATTGTGCATTTGATTTGGCATCAGCGAGCGCGAAGGCGAGGACCAAAAATTTGGGGTTTCAAAAAGTATTTTGAATTAATAAAGGGGTACTTTCTAATAAACCCATGAGGCCAACTATGTTTCCCAGGAGGCCGGGGCCAAGAGGCAGAGGGTCCAGAGGCCTCTTTCTTTGTGAAATTTTGAAACTTTAGTTTTAACTTGTTAAATATTTACTTTTCGTCACTAATGTATTTCTTTTTCTTAAAAAAAGGGCGTTTGAGCAATATTGCAAAATACAATATGAGAAAAGTCGGCCTCGTGGGCCCTCCCCACATTAAAGGCCTTAGTTATGGTCTTTAGAACAAATAAAGCCTATTTCGGCTTTTTATTGAATAAAAGTTGGGCGAAAATTGTACAAGCATCGAGCCTTATTCCCTTCTCTCTTTCTTTTTCTTCTTTTCTTTCCTTTTTCCTTCTTTCTCCCTTTTTCTCCTCCTTTTTTTTTTTTTTAGTCGGCAATAGGGGGGCGCGCGCCTGTTGCGCCCCCCCCCCTGGATACGCCCCTGTGTGAGCATCATTTAAAAAAATATATATTAGTACTTGGGAGAGATTCGGGGTATTCCAGCCCCACAACTAATCATCAGTCAGTCTAAAGCCGTGCCCTAAAGCCTAGCCTAACATTTATTACATCTATTTGGATAGCGAGCTCTTTAACACACGCTCTTTCACACTCAGCTCTTCGAATATACATGTAGTCTCCGCCGGTTGCTCACCCACTAGTCCCCCGTCGCATCGGGGTAGAGAAAAGAGACTTTAATATCGGTATCATTCCAAACACGCCGGGAATGGGCGGTGGCATGTGCGACCGGCAAAATATTATCTGTTTTTATCTTGACAAAAAGAGTACAAAACCACTCCCTGTCAACATCATAATTTTCGAAATACAAATGGTATATAACTTACCTTAAATTAACCGAGTCTTTTGACGATAAATAAAAGATTTCAGGATTTGTCGGGCAGACTGTCAGTGTCACATGCGGATCTTCGCCTCAGCTCAGCTCACGATCACATCTAGGGACCATGCGTTTTACTTCCGGTATTTGTCGTTCGATATTATTGAGCTAGCTCGGTCTGACGTCCCGCACGTATGTTCGTCCTCGGATTTTGGTGGGCAAAGTGGGTGGAGCTAGTTGTTATGGGCAACGAAGCGTTCGTTAACTTCTTTTCATGATCAGATGATTTTTACATCGATGATTGCATAAATATGATCGTCTGTACCCCTGCCCATTATTCAAAATCCACTGAAATACTCAAAAACTGGCAAAACGGTGAATGTACACCTCTCCTTTTGATATGATTGTATCAAATAAACCGAATTCATCAAACAATTGGGAGATTTTTTATTCAGTTTTTATGCATTTGAAAAGCATCATCAAATAGATGATCATCAAAAATATAGAAATTATGTAAGGTTGTTAAAATTTTACTTTTCAATATCTGGTATTTTTTAATAGTTTGAAAATGTTATGACAATGAAATTAGAAGTTTTCTTAACTGATGCCTTGTTTGCTTAGATGTTAGTATGTTTTTGACTTGTGGACAAGCCTTGATTGAATCAGGTAAAACTTTCTCCTTTTTACTTATTTTCGTAACATGTATAGTTTATCGGCATGTCAGTTGTTTATTTTTCATTTTTATTGTAAATCATCAAATGAGATGAAATTGGAGTGTGGAAATACAGTGTATGTTTATGTTTCGTAGGATCATTGCTGCTGAAAAGAGAAACTGGGTTCATTATTTCATGAAAAAGTCGCTAAATTAAAATGCCATCGTACGCGCGCGTCTTTCGGCCCAGTCTACGGCGCCTAGACATTAGTCCATTTCGGTGTTACGTAATATTTCACACGTTCCATGATGACTTATTGCTGTTAGTAGTGTTTCTCTAATTATTAGACATGTAGATATCCAGTTTACCTATAATAAGGATGCTCGGAAGATGCCCAACGCATATGGAGTAGCTATAGAACAAATTTTTAAAGTTTAAAGCTCCGGTTTATGGAATGAATATAGTGCATTGAATATGCTGGCCAAGTCACCAACCTTACTGAAGACAGCCACGGTGGAAGCCACGGGAGCTGGTCAGTCTACGATAATCACAATGATCAAGTGATTCCATTCTAGTCATTGTGATTATCGAGTAGACTGACCAGCTCCCGTGGCTTGCCGTGGCTGTCTCAGTAAGGTTGTGTACTATGTTGCCAGCATATTTCCACATGTATTTTCACTTTCAACATAAACCGGAGCTTTAAACTTTAAAAATTGTTCTTAGCTATCCATATTTGCGTTGGGCATCTTCCGAGCATCTTATTATGGTAAACTGGAAATCTACATGTCTATAATTAGAAGAACACTCTAACAAAAAGCAATAGTCATCATGGAACGGTGTGAAATATTACGTAATACCGAAATTGGGACTAATGTCTAGGCGGCCGTTTAGAACATGGCCGAAAAGACGCGGCGCACACGTACGATGGCATTTGTTAATATTGGCAGACTTTTTTCTACATGAAATATGCACCGCAGTTTTCTTCTCTTTTCAGCAAGCAATGATGCCTAACGAAACATAAACATACACTGTATTTCCACACTCCCAATTTTTCATCCCTATAGATTGATTTAAAATAAAAATAATGACAAAATAAAAACTATAAAACACTGAATAAACATATACATGTTACGAAAATAAGATAAAAAGGGAAAAGTTTTTACTGATATTCTTCAACGGCTTGTCTCACAAGTCAAAAAAACTATAACATCTAAGCAAACAACGGCATCAGTTAAGAAAACTTCTAATTCATGTCATAACATTTTCAAACTATTAAAAATACCAGATATTGAAAGTAAAATTTACAAACCTTACATAATAATTTATCAATTTTGTATACATTTGATGATGCTTTCAAAATGCATAAAACTGAAATAAAAAAAAATCTCCAATTGTTGTATGAATTGCGATTTATTTGATACATCAATATCAAAAGGAGAGCGTGTAATATTACCCTCGTTTGCCAGTTTTTGAGTACTTTCAGTGGATTTTAGTAGAATAATCAGTTCTATCAGATCAGAGTCTCATTGAGCATCATGCAGAAAATTCATGAGAGACAGTCAAAGTATACGCTTCGTTGCCCATAACAACTAGCTCCACCCACTTTGCCCACCAAGCGAACACGCAACGAATAGGCGAGGAACATACGTGCCCGCACCTAGCAGCCGATCCTGAGCATCAAAACAGAGAATGGGTGCCTAGATACAACTAGGGAGCAGTGCATGTGCAACCCTCATCAGAGAGTTTAGAAATTAATTTTATATATACCTACATCTACATCATCATATTCTTTGAATGAGCACCCACAGTTTCATCGTGACTTTCGTCACTTGCTTCGAAGTTCTTTTTGTCAAAGTAGCTAGCAGGGCAGTATGATAACTGACGATATTCACTGTTAAAATAATATAGTAACCAAATTGCCCTGATACATGTACAATCCCCTTTTCAATTCAATTCAATTCCATTCAATTCATTCAAAAATGGTTTATTCATAAAAACATGTGCTGCAGCCAAAAGCTGAATAAAACATGTGTACAATAACAGTTGACATAACAATAGTTCACATCATACATAAATTACTACTAATAGGTCTAACTATCATAATAAATATCAATAGATGGAGTAGACAAATAAGATAATTTTTAAATATTAAGAAACAATCTTATCACAAATATATTGGCAGTATTCAGAGAAGAGATTAAACAAGGTATAGGGCCAGGTAGTGATAAAAAGGTTTAAGTATCAAAAGTAACAGTGTGTGTTGTCTTCCTATCCTTGGTCTTGAAGACATTGAGTAACCTGGTAAGGACAGTGCTTCAGGTGGTGCATCTTCCGTTAACCAGGTTTCAGTAATTGCAAGAATATCACTATCATAACTTCTTGTAACATATTCGAGTTCATCTAGCTTATTGTTAATGGATCTGACATTGGTTAGAAAAACTGATGGAAGATCATATAATGTTGTAGAAGATTTGCAAATTTCTATTTTGCTCAAGTTCTTAAATCTGCAGGTTCTTAGGTCTGCATGGTGGCCTTTTCCCCAAATAATGCCCTTATTATGACGAGGGCAGATGATCACAGATATATGTTCTGATTTGTTTCAATCGGATGCTGGTTTTTACACTGGATACTAGGCGAGTGTATGGAAGACTTATCAAGTTTTCGTTTCCATTGCCTTTCGAACCACGATGGGTTTTTCTTTTCCGAGCGATTCCAAATTCATGGATCCTGTTCCACACATTGTAATCTAGCAATTGCTTGTTAAGAATACCAATTTGTCAAGTTATAGGCTATCCACCATATCCATCTCATTCCCCCATCTTCTCTTTATCTCCCTCCTTTCGTTTCTGTCTCCCAATCTCTCATTTCCTATCTAATTGCCTCCCCTTCTACCTCTCTCTGCCGCCCCCACCCTCATCAATCTCTCTAGATCCGCATCCCTTATCTCATCCCTCTCTCTCATCTCATCTATCTCTCTCCCTCTTTTCTCTTTCTCTCGTTCCTCACCCATCTTTCATTTTCTCTCCCCCTCTCATCGATCTCTCTCTTTCCCTTCTGTCATCTTTAGCTCTCTCCCTAATCTATCTCTTATTTTTCTCTCCCTCCTCCTCTCCTTTATACCTCTCTCTCTCTCTCTTTCCCTCTCTTCTTCATCTCTCTCCCTCTCATCTTTCTCTCATCTCTCTTTTCCCCTCTCTCATCTTTTCATTCTTATGTGTAAACTCAGATTAATCAGACTTGCACATTTATGATTTTGTATTAATGCCACATTATTTACTCATGACAACTTTATCCCGAAAATGTGTCTGATAATTATCTTATACCTCAAAGGAAATCATGCAAATATACAAAATAAGTACAAAACTGTGTCCATGTATAAAAAGGAGTAAATTCCAAATAATGTAAAAAAACAAAGGAAAAACACAACGGAAGAAAGGCTGTCCATTCATAGAAATATTTTCAATCTACCACTTGACTGAAGGAGCGAAATTGCTATTGAAAGCACTGACAAACACCAATAAACTCTCATTCCTGAATTAAAAAAAATTGATATCAAGATTTTTTTGTAGAAATGTCAACAAAGCACCAGCGAGAAATTTCATAAAATGCACATAAGATGTATTATGTTATCAATTAAACATAATATTCAGATTATTCAATTATTGCATGTGCAGATCTGCCACATCCAGCCTATTTGTTGCCATGAGCTCCTAGGAACTTCAAATAATAAGATTGAAAACTAACATTTGAGCTGTTATCTGTTTAAATCTATTTTGAATTAAATTGTTTTAAATCGATTGCCAGATACTAATATGCAATTTTAATAAATTCATGAGGCCTGTTAATGTCTTATATACATAATATCTATAATTTTTACCAGAATTCTAAGCCTAGCAATCAGCCATATAGGATATAATGTATTACCAAATAACTATATAATATTTCAAAGTCAATACACACTATTCAATGTATTATAATTGCAAAAAGGCAAGTTAAAACATACATGATATAGAAAACAAAACGAGAGATAAACAATACAAGAATTCTACACAACTTGTCGTTATCAATTATGAACTGACAATGATTGTTGTTATATTTCACCTATTATCCCAAAAATATCCGCAGGTCTGATACTATAAAACTAAACACAAATTGGTACACCATCAAACTTGCTAAATGTATTTAAGTTGTTCAAAACAGGCTACTCTACATATCATTCTCTTAAAGAGATAGACGTGTCAATACAACCATTTCAGAGATCCTTTACAAGTGACAGTATTACTATTATCTAGTTATATATAATATTATCTCAGTATTATACAATATCGGTCACTACACTTGACATTGAATTCTTACAACAACAAAAAAAAAAACATTCACACAACGAACATGCATACCAAATAAGTACAAAACACACATTACAACAAAGACATGACGGCACAACGTAGAAGAAGAAATACAAGAGCAGCAAAGAACAGAATCATCTAGCCAAAAGCAGAAATAACTATTTGTAGATTATTAGCTACTGCCTAGAACTCCCAACTGATGATTATGTGGCAAAAAGGATGTTTTGTATAAAGGGTACCTACAATTATTAGAAGCTAGAAGCAGCAACAAGACATCAGTATTTCACAAATACAAGCCTCTATTAAGTTGCACATTTCAGTGTTCCGAACAGCAACATGGTGTTATGCTGTGAAACATATTCAGCAATTTCTAAATCACAAATGATTTACACCTAATCTAGAACATTCTTTGCTAGAAACTATCTGTAAATTAAGCTTCTACTAACAAAAATAAATATATGATGAATATATTCTGAATATGATATGAATATCTTCCAAATTTCGCATTTACAGGCAGTTACACACATGAAATAAGTACTTTTCAACATGCTTTAGATTTTAGTTCATTGCACTAAACTACCTAGACAGTAGAGAAACTAAAAAGAAATTTGGTCGATTGATCGTCGCTAAGATGTGTATTAATAATAATTCCAATGTGTATATAGTTGCCAATACTACACAGTTTGGTGTGCTTCTGACATACAGTAGGTACATTTACATGCAATTCCCAAATCCATATTTTCCCCCTACAAGAAGCTCACACTTACAAGGAATTTGAATTAAGTTGCATTATTTCACCAATACTAATAATTATATGAACCTCATTATTATGTAAATTTAATATATATCAATCTAGTTTTATGACATGATTATGTATTTATTAACTACAGTAAAAGAAATAATAAAAAAAGCCTCTTTGAGTATCAAATACTACTAGTCTGAGCAAAAGCATATACGGTAGGCTTAGTGTCGCATCTAAAAAAGAAAAGTAATATGGTGATTATATTTCTATCACATAAAAATAACCAACTTATATTATGGTTCTAAGTACACATGTTATGGTTTATCATTAAGTAATTACAGTACTAGGAAGCTTATACAAAATATGAGCCATGATCGTCAAAAGGTGGACCTGTGCAATATAGAAGTAGCCACTATTATTCTCATTGTTATTATTTTGGGAGGAATGCTGCAACGGTGTATTTGTATTATTTTGTATTGAATCAAAATACAAACCATATAAGACTACATGTGTACGCCATAGGTGACAAATGAAGCAAATTGATGCTATGAACTGCAATAAACCTCACACAAATCTACCCTGTAAAATGCTCATACTCTTTTTAACTACAAAATTATTTCAACTGTCAGTGGTCTCTTAAATTTATTATAAATGTCATCTTTCCTAGGAATTGTACATGAATTAAACTTTGATTAAAGGATGCATGATTGCTTTAATAAACACCATTTGAATGGAAATGGAATTCAACTTAAAGCCCATTTTATGGTAGCACAATACAACACTTTAGGGCCCTACATGTATGTTAACATAAAGAGTTATGATTGATTGCAAAATGATAGAAACCAATCAGGATACTTGTTGAATAGACTTCTTGCAAAAAGGTCTCACTATGAACCAATCAGAATGGTTGTTTCAAAATTGCAACTCTACAGGGCACAGGTCAATGAAGGTACCAAAAGAAAAAAAAAACAAATCTGTGTATATGCATGGAGAATTTGATGACTTGACTTGGATGTACAATTTGGTCTGATAAAGGTGAAATTAAAAAAAAAAAGTTGGAAATCTGTGATGTCTTCAGCTGAGCTGATAGTGGGCTGTTGGTGTCTGGTCTAAATGGCAGATCTTAGACCTGTACTGGGGGTGTGTCTCCTGCTTCCACTACCTCAGGACTGTGAAGGTAAAAGACATGGAGTAATATAAGAACATTTGAAATGATAAAATATACTTCATAATTAATATTATTCATATTTTCATAATATTTGACCATAATATCATATATTTCGTAAATTCTTCAGTGCACTTTACATTGTTGCTCATTGATTAATTGTTATTAGTATAGCAGCCAAGATCATGTTCCAATATTTGTAACTTTAAAAAAAATTGGTGAAATACCTTGTGAATCTTAGATTGTGGACCATGTTTGATCTGCATTCCAAGGACCATGAGACCTCAATTCACATGACAGGTCATCCAAGATTATGTCATTTTGTAGACATGGTTGCATTTATTCCATTTGACTAACAAATCAAGAGGCAAACACACCTACAATTCTGATTTGGTGAAAATTGTACATGAAATCTCGGGTTAATCTTTGAGCCATGTACTGTACATGTGTAGCTCTTTGAACTGTCCTATATTATTGAGACTTACAGCACAATTTCTACATTATCTGGTTGTGCAGGCTGTGCAGGCTCCTCTGGAGAAAGTAGTTCAGTCTGGATTAGGGCATGCATGAAATGAGGAGTTAGTAAATAAAACAATGACTGCAAAGAGTAGATAATGTGAGTTAAGTGAAATAATGGCATAGGAATATAGCACACTGTAACTTTAATCAAATCATTATAGTGGTAAAATTAAGTGTTATCATGCTATTAAAGTTAAGCAAATATCAATTAATAAATACAATCTTGTTCATAATGTTAATGAGATTATCTTTGAATTCATAACCCTAAAAATCTGCAAATGTCTTCATATTTCTGACATTACATGTACTTGCAGACCAATTTTTTCCCCTTCATATTCCGTTCATATTCCCCTTCATATTCCACTGTTTTATAAAACAGTATTTTTCAAGGAAGAGGTGGGAAGGGGCTTCTTTGAAAAAGTTATAGTGTGCTTTAAGAAACAAAGAGAAATAAAATAAATCATTAATTCATTGAAATAATTGAATACTGTGATATCTATATTACCTTTACCATGGATTAATAATGAAGTAACAAAATATTTTGAGATGATAGAAAATAATGAACTTTGGCATATCCTTCGGAACATTATCTGAATGTATTATTTAAAAAATGAAAACCTGTGCGTAAGATGAAGTGCTTGTTGAATGCAATTATACATTTTCCTCCTACCAAACATAAAAGAGTTTAAGAGTTTTTTTTAATAAGTGAGAACTAATAAAATATGACATTTGATGTGACATTTAAAAAGATTTTGTTAGATCAGTATGAAAGTGATATATGAAATAGAATATGAATAATATTCAAATTAGACACATAACCCATGAATTGCATAATAATTTGGACCCTAAAAAGGTGTGTTAGGAAAGATGACCAGATAATATAGACTGTAATTGAAACAAATGGAATTTAAAAGACAGAGAAAGGGGAACATAATTTAGACAAAAGAAAAGGAAATACAATCGCAAATAGAAAGATAGTTAGAAGGTGAAAAGTAAAAAGAAAGAGAGAGAGGGGGTAAATATGAATAGATGGAGAGGGCAATGGATACATGATGTAAAGAAGAATATGGATAGTTATTGAAAGGGAGGGGGAAATGGTTATAAAGGAAAAACAGATAAAGATAAAATAGACAAAGATAGAGAGAGAGAGCGAGAAAGAGAGTGAGTGAGAGAGAGAGAGAGAGAGAGAGAGAGAGAGAGCAAGATAAGGAAGGGAGGAGAGTAGGGAAAGAAGAGAGAGAGAGACATGACAGAAAATGGGGGGGGGGGGGGGGGAACGGGCAGGGGTACAAAAAAAATTGAGAGAAGGAATGATGATAGGTGGAAAGACAGAGTGAAGGAGGGAAAGGAAAAGAAAGACATCAGAGAGTGTTAATGAGACTTACAGCAGGTTTAGCAGAATCAGGTTGATCCTCAGCATCAGAAGGAACAGACTATTTATGTAGGATCATAAGAGGAATAGAAATTATTATTTCTTTTGACAATGGTAGCGGATTAAATACTTGGTATAAATGGGTGATAAGAGTTTCAGGAAATTCTAGGTTCACACAATGGTATGTTGGCAGCTGAACATTGAGTTTCATGGAGGGGTATGAGGCGGGTGTGGATTTTGAAAAAAAGGGTGCTAGTTTGTGCAGGTTATAACCAGTTTGAACTGGTTTGAGCATACCAGTGGTATTCTCAAGCCATTTAATATTAAGATTAATTTTATATATATATAATTTTTTGTTTCTTTGAATTACTTTTCTAATCTTTTTCAAATTCAGTCAGTATAAATACATTGTAGATTATGTGAGTGAGAGATAGATTCAGTTCCATGGTATATTTGAAAGCTTAAGAAAGGTATGATGGTGGGTGGTATTTGAAGACAAAAGCGTGCTGGTTAGTGTTGGTGTGTGCTGGATAAAACCAGTCTGAACCAGTTTGAACTTACCGGTGGCGGTTTGGAGTGGGTCTCTGGTTGTTCCTCAGTAGGCACTCTTGTTCGTTTCTTGTTCTCTAGGCCATCAATTGTATCTGTACTGTTACTTACAAAGTCCTGTATCAAACATAAGGATAAATCACATAAATTAGAAAGGAGAAAGGAAGAACTTTCATTTGTGAAACTTCACATTTGCTCAAATTCTTTCTATGATTATTGATGATAATACAACTTTTTGGAAGCACATCGAGGCACCTAATCCAAATCTAACCAAATTGTGTTCCTTTGGTGATCTATACTACATGTATCATAAAGTTTGAAGTTCATATATGGAGCGGTTCTTGAGATATCACTATAAGGCGGGATGTTTGAACGGACAGCCAGACAGAGAACCAGAAAACACAATGCCTGTAGTACCATCTTTGGTGTCAGAGGCAAGAAAACCGAACTTACCATAAGATCCCTGTCCATGAAGTAAGGCTTCTCAGGTGAGCCATCATTGATGCGAGCATCCTCACAGAAACACAACAGAAGAGTGTCTACCGCCATCTACAAGACAAACAAAATAAATATATTACTATGTGCATTTCTTTTTCTCTGTCTCTGTCGGTCTCTCCTCTTTTATGTTTTCTCCCCTCCCTCACTCTTGTCAGTCTGACTCTGCATTAAACTTTATTGTGTTGCATAATACAAGTATCAAAATCTTTATAAAATATCCAAACTTAATCACTGATGGTCATCTTCGTGATAATATTACTACATTGTAGGTTTTAATATAAAAAATTCTTCTTCTTTTTCTACTTCTTATTCTTCTTTGTCATGACTTCAAGACTGTGTATTTCAGTCTTGATGATTAATACAGGTAAATGGAGTGTCTTGTGCTTGTTGCTCTTCCTCTGTGACAATGACAATATTCAGATAAGCAGACTAGACTCTCCCTAAAGCTATGGAGATATCATACCTACATGTATGATGATAATGTCTAATATATCTAAGAATTTAGAGCAAACACTGAACAGAGTCTCAGAACAAGTATATATCAATAATAAACTTAGTTATATCCTTTTATGACTATTGATTTGACATTGAATTAGAAGATAAAACAACAATTCAAATAGAACATCATATTCTCTTACATAATTTAAAAGGGAAAAGTAATCTATAATTTTTCTTTCTGTTGACAAGCACTTCCTTCCATTAAACTTAGAACTTTGACTCCTCCATCTTCAAGACTCCCAAGTCGATTCACCAAACCCCTCCAATCCACTTACCTCGTACACCAAGAAAAAGCAGCTGGATATAAAGTAAGAAAATATGCCGACTATCAATGCCGCAATGGCATAGAAGATGAGACTCTCGTTCGTCTATATATGTGGGGGAAAGGAAGGGGAGTAGAGGAGATTTCTTGATCAAATATTGGTAAAAATGGTTGTCCTTGGAAGAAAAAGAGGCTTTTTGTGCAAATGCAGGAATGCAGACTCGATGCTGAGGGATTGTTTGAAGAAAGTTGGGGGCATTCAAGGTCAGGCAGCTTGCTTGCTTGCTTGATTTGATGCAACTAGGAAATATGGCACCTTGAAGCATATTTTGTCTCAAATCTAGATCTTTAGGACAGTGCTATCAATTTTCAAAACCAGATTGTATCAGGCACAACCAATGTTGATAATTGACATAAATCCAAATAGCAATCTTTACATTTTTAATCAAAAAATTAATACCTGTAGCCATATCAATGGTACTGTAGATGGTATGGATTCCTAAAATATACACTAAGACTTTTTTTGAGACAAACTCTACAAAAAGGGACTACTTTCCAAGTTGCATCAAAGCATTGTGCGCACGTTCAACAAATGTTACTTCTGTCTCAACCCACAACAAATCAGATAAACAAACAAAACTAAACAATAACAATCTATCTACACATTCAACTTTTTTTGCCCTCTATGTCACTATTTAAAGCTTCATTGAAGCTTGCAATACCTTGCATGTAGACCAGCAATTTTTCAAAAAACTTTGGTGGAGTTTCTTGTGGTAGACCATTTAAAAAAATCTTGTCTCCAAATACCCATTAAAAGTATAAATAAAAAATGGTGGTTAAATGGTCAATCTTGATGGTCTATTGCAAAGCTTAGTCTAAATGCATCTCATTTTATTGCATTTTGTCTGTCAAGATAACACTGCTTTGTTTGACTTTCTTTGTTGATCTATTCAGTTGTGGTTAAAAACAGAGGGAGGGAGAGCAATAACTACACTTTTACCTCATACACACTCATCATTGTGCCAGAAATGATGAAGGCAAAGATGCAGGCAATTACCAGTGGTACGACATAGAAGGTGAGCTGTTGCATGGTCTGCTTTCACCCCCCATGGAGAAAGGATGCAGCGTGCAATGCATGTGAAGAATTTTTTTGTTGTTGTTGAAAGAAGGCAGACAGACAGAAAGACAAGACATATTTAAACAAATGGAACCAAGCACTGCTTCACAATCAAAAGAGTCTGAAAAAACTTATAACTGGATAGTCAAGTTAGACATGTGACAATTCTGTATCTCAACTGGTTCAGTTGGTAACAGAATTTGATGTTACCAAGTTATATTAATCTTTTGATCTTTGGAGGAAACAAATTACGAAAAGAGTTAAAAATACATATACCAATTAATTTGTTTCATTCTTGGATTCTTAATTCCTGTGAGGCAGTGCATGGTCATAATTATGACAAGTTCAACAATGGAGAGGCAACTGACAAGACGTTATTTACAGAAAATTTAAGAATCATATCTCTGATTAAAAAAGTAATCACTCAAAAATTTGAACTTGTAGGCATAGTATAAGGAAATCTTGATTCCAAAATGATTTCAAATTTTTACAGATAAAAAGAGTGTATCTTGCTCTTTCTGAAAATTATACACTTTTAAAAACATACTGCAATTGCATGAATGCACAAGCATACATCATTTTATTTTTTTTATCATTTTCATGCTGAAATCACTTTAATTTGTTTTCTTTTGCAGCAAAAATATATAAATTGGAATATCAAAATCATCAACTCTGAAAAAAAAAATATACTTTTCATGAATTGTTGTTTGTTGTTTATAGCAAAGTAATTTCCATCAAAGTTTTTCTTACAAAACGGCTGCCACTAAATTAAATTCAATTTAACACATATATTCATAGTAGGGGAGACCGGGGATGGAAGTTACACGGGTCAGTTGTTACAGTTCTCAGTGTGCTAAGCTGGAACAAGAGATGATGTTCAAACTGGCATCATTATACAGCCTACACAGAGCTGTGATGAACTGCTGGTCGTGAGGTTTCTCCGTTGTTTTATTAAAAAGTAAATCAACAAAAACCATTTTTACAGTTCAAAGTAAATTTTTGACAAAAATTGAAATTTGTAATAGCTCTCACAACTGAAGGCACATGATGATAGTCTGGTATTGTAAATATAGTACATAAAGTCACTATAAATATTACCCCTAGCCATGCCCTGTAATTCTGCCTAATGGCTGTGCTACAGTTGATTTTGTGTGAAAATCACCCATGGGGTAGGTTGTTACAACAACCTACCCCATGTCGATGTAACAACTTACCCCAATTACATTACATATGTAGAATTACATTTTTTCTCAATTTTCAGGTGTTTATATTTTTATGTTTCTATTATTACTTTAGTCTATTCTAGAGCTCTACTTGATCTACTTTTAACGATGCCAAGAAACTGGAAAGTTGAAACAAAAGTATGGTATAAGAGATTTAAACATTGTCAACTTATCCCGTATGTTTACATATATTGTAACAATTTACCCCGTATGGTGTAACAACCTACCCCGTATACGGGGTAGGTTGTTACAAAAAAATGTCTTCATTAATTAAGCTGTTGTTAATTAGTGTACATGTTTTCAAGTTTTATATGCCTCAGGTTTTAGCAAACATAATAGGCTAACTACAGACCCAAGATGGAGTGGGTGAGTTCTTTCATTAGAATTATCTGGCCCAAAATGTGAATTTTGTAACGTCCATCCCCGGTCTCCCCTAATTGTTGTTACCATAAGGATTCAAAAGCATCTTTCTGCAAAGTGAAATATCAATATAACATATCAAAACAAGCAACAAGCATCATGCAGAATTACAATTATGGAAAAGAAGGGAATAAAAATGATGAAGAAAACATGCAAACAGGCACAAATTTCAAGCAAGAATGAAATCAGTAAAAAAAAAAAAAAAAAACCTAAGAGTAATCAAAGTATGTGCAAAATGACTAATTTACAAATATTATGAATATCATACAAAATGTAATATAAACTTATGATTCTCAATGGTGCAATGTTTCATGGTACATGTATGAAGAAAAAAAAAATTCTTTTTCACTTTTTTTTAGCTTTTAAATTTGAAAGCTCCCATAAAACATTGCACAAAGAAAAAATAAAATTCACAGAATTGACAGAATTAACAGTATTTAATGTTTCACGAAGGAAAGTTTAAAATGATATAACTGGGTGTATTAAAACTGTAAAAGTATATCATGAATTTTAAAATCAACCAAATAAGTCAAAAAGAAATTTAAAATGATATTAATTGAAATGAATGCCTATGTCTCATAAAACAAATACATTACTCTCAAAATGTCTGTTTTTAAATACATAATAATGTATACATATTAACAAATAATTCAAATGTTTGAAATGTTTTGTCAACATCACCTCAGAAAGCACACAAATATGTAGTTACACCATTCTCAACTTAATAACAAATACATGTACAGATTATATTCATATCATCAAGCACCATACAAAACACTCCCCGATTATACAAATTCTTGTTTATGACTGACAACATTTACATCCTGTAAGCACATTCATATTCATATCTTTCCAGTGTTAAAACACTCAAATGATTGTAAGCACCTGACCCATACACACTACCATGCAGCATACCCTTTCCTATTTACGAGTGCATTTATCCTGCACCCTATGATTATCTAGTAGAATATAGGTCAATTCATGCTAATAAACACACAGATGCAAGTACCCCCCCCCCTTTCCTGGCCTCTTAATGCTGAGTAAAAAAATCCAACACCCAATCATCAGCAATTCAATGTTATCAGAAGTATCATTTTAGGGTAGCCTAACAGTGACATGTACAATACTGTTCTCCCACGAGCCCTATGTTAAGAAGCAATGATATTTTACTTTCTCCTTCCCTCTTCCCTAACAGAACCATGAATAAAATACCCCCACATTGCACATCATTATGCACACTCCTTCCATTGCTATACTGTAGGTCACACATGAGGGATACATTCTGCAAGCATTATTAGCCATTATCATTCCAAATCTTATTATCAAGCAATTAGAAATACATAACCCTCTCATATGAGTGAAATATTCAACACCTTGGAAGCACCCTTATCAATACACCTTCACAATACTGTATAAGTGGTTATTTTCGCGATGACTTTATTTTCAAGAATTTCGTGAGTCGGTCATCACGAAAATTTCCACCTCAATACAAGGCTATTTATAGTTTAATGAAGTCATCACCAAAAACGCGAAAATTTTGCTCTCACGAATTTCCCCAAATAGTCCAAAATCGTGAAAATATTTGGACGCGAAAATATAGGCTTATACAGTAGACTTGCAACACCCAAATGCTGCACACAGCTTCACACTGATTTAAATATTCAACACCTTGCAAACACTCGTGCAGACACCTTCAAATGTGATATAAAACACACACCTCCACACACCTAACACCCTTCACATATATCCTCCCATTCAACACCTCCATGTACCCTTATACAAACACTTTCACATGATATACACCACAAACCTTTAAACACACAACACCCTGCACACAGTCACACCCTCTCATTAGTGTAAATAGGAAACACCTTGCAAACGCCCTTTTACATATGTATTCACATGCTATACGACACACACCTAAAACACCCAACACCCTACACAGATCCTCCTATTCAACACACTGCAAGCACCCTTTTACATACAGGTACACCTTCGCATGCTATAAAAACACACCTAACACCCTGCACACACCCTCTCATCAGTGTAACTAGTCAACACCTTGCAAACACCCTTATACATATGGTATACAACACACACCTGTAAACACCCATCACCCTACAAGCACTTTCCAGTGTACTCACCCCCATAATGGCTACACCGATGGCTGCTGTGATGGCTACTACCATCAGCTTGCCCAAGAAAAGCACAAAGTCACCTACACAGTTGATGGCCGCTACACGCAAGGCGTTAGACAGCAGAACTGAGAAGGCCTACATGTATACACACACAAAAAAAATGTAGTACATAGAGGTTGATTATATGCAGATTAGCATTTAAGCCTATGCCATCTTGGCCTACATGAACATAATTCTTATACACAAATCTTTCTAGCATAACTGTTTGCAAGTCTTGGTTATTATTTGGAGTACACACTTGGTATCTCGATGCCGCCATTCTTTTCTGTTGCATTTAATGTCCGGATAGTTTAAGTCTCCTCAGATACTCTTGTCAGATTAGCAATATAGGTTCACATTATTTACCAAGTTGTACAACTAGACATTGAGGGCTACCCTCAGCATACAGGTGTACACTACATCCACTACCCTTTTCCAGTTTGAATCTGCTTTGAAACTCAACTTTTTCAATGCAAAATTTGATGCATATTTTCAATTTCAAAAAGCACATGATGAACAAACTAATATTGAAATATCTCTTACCTTTGCAGCAGAACTACAGAAACCATCTCCTTCAATTGCTGTTGCATAGATAAACAAAAACAAAATACAGAAAGGTGATTTGGAATAGTGTGTAATTTGCCTCATTATCGAAAACTGCACAAACACAACAATAATCTTTCAAATGCTCCACATTGTTGTTAATAAAATCTTGAACATAATCAAACATAGCCCTTAGCCCTCACCAACCTTCTCATTCTGTTTATTTTTGCGTATTTCACGAGTCTATCCAAAAGTTTTCACTTCAATAAATACATTGTAAGGCTACTTATGAAAATGAAAAGAGTCACAAAAATATCTTTATTCAAAAATATTGGCTTATAGTACAGTGTTTTTTCAAGTTTCAATCCATGTTCTTCGGCTCTGATATGATTAAATACATGCAACTTAATGAACTTATTGTCCTGTTTTTTCAAGTTTCAATCCATGTTCTTCGGCTCTGATATGATTCAATACATGCAACTTAATGAACTTATTGTCCTGTATTCTGATCTGCTGACAGAAAATGTGCTATAGGTTTGGAATTATATGATTTTGGGGACGAGAATGCAACGTTGGTTTGAATTCATAGCACGCTTCTCTATGAAGAATCACTGAAGCTGTTTTTAAGCCCTTGATAATCATTCCTTACCAGTCTTGTATTATGAAATCCTCCACAAACAAAAAAAAAATCCTTCAATTGAATAAAATGAATTACACAAAGCCAGTGTAATGTTATGATTTCAGAAGCTCATATCAATCAGGTTCAATAACAAAACGAGAGGATCTGATTCCACGATAAAGATTAAAAACCGGATCAGTACTCATTTAGTTGGGGTTACTCACCAATGACAATGTAGGCATGTTCATTCAAGAACTTGAGGAACTTCTCCAGACACCAAAGGCAACAAATCAGACACTTTAGAACACATTGAGCTACAGGGTTCTGACTGTCTTTTAGTCTAAAAGAAAAGAGAGAAAATAAATCTTCATGGATCAGGAGTTCGTAGAGGGGTAATGGTTATTTTTAGCTTTTTGCATCAGCCTACAAAGTGACTCTAATCAGACCCAGGTTCAAATCCTAGTCACATCTTGTGGATGGTAACATTAAAAATTGGTCCAAGATGTAAGACTATAATCTGGTCTGTCACTTTTCCTAGCTTATGCTCATCTGACCCAACTCCCCAGAAGCCCATACTGATCTGATGGGATATAGAGACTTTGCCTTTCATCTAATGCTCATTCCTCGTGGGAATCACTCCCTTCTTGTCTCTGTAAAAGGGGCAGCACAGATATTTCTTCAAAAATATATTTTTCTTCAAAAAATGATATCTATTATTAAACAATTCATATTTTATGCATTTTTTTTCAACAAAGGTTGTTCTTGACAAATAGAAAGCTTGCCAGAGGCCGGTCAGACATAGCAACATGTGATGCATGCAAACTGGTTTCCAAGTAGTTCATTCATTGATAATTAAATAGTAAAATGAATATCTTTCTACTACATGTACATGTAAGTCCAAAGGGGTTGGGGGCATGTCACCAAGCTATCCATAAGTTATGCACAACTTTACAAAGAGTCAAAAGTGATGCCCAAATAATTTTCAGTCACATTAGCTGAAGTTGAAATATGCAGAAATAGATTAACCTTTGTATCATTAAAATACATTCTACATGTGAAAGGTGTTTTAACAAAATTGTAATTGAGATTATTGGAAATACAGTCAATCCATTTTGCTCTTCATATTCAGGTCATTTGTAAAGTTATGCAACTGATGTCTATTGATACTTACTTGTACTGTATGTACATGAGGATAGCTCTGGGTACCTTTACCAGTACGATGATGAACGATCCAAACACCATGGAACCGATGTGATACCTGATCAGACGGCCGGTTGATCGGAGAATAGGAGAGCTGAAGTTATCCTTGTCCCTGTAATATATATGAGAGGGAGAGGGAGAGTTATGCAGAGGTCAGAAAGAAAAGTGAGGTACATATACAAAACATGGGCAAATCCATGACAACGTCTTGCCTGTAGAATATATCAAATGTCCTTTTTGACAAAAAAGATTTGATATAAACTACTTCCCATCTCACCTTTACTTGGAATCCATACTTTTCAGATCCTTCACGTCTCTTCCTTCCCTCTACCTACCCGAAATCCTTCCTAACATATCATTATTTTGATTTGGTAAAACACTAATGGGAGGCAAGAACTACCTGCTCTCTTCCTCCCTTCCTCTCATTCCCCCTTCCAACTCCCCTTCATCTATCTTTTTTCAAATCAATTAAAAATGGTGTTTATCAAAAAACAATCATGATGTGTTGCAATATAGGTTTAATTTACAGTCGATAAGATGCAACACTAAAAATTTTTACCTTGTGAAGTACCAGTCTACAACGCATGCTGCAATAACAAACTGATGACACGCCAGGATGAATTCTGCAGTCCATATGAATCCAATAGCATGGTACCACCACATGTATCGCACTGGCTGCGGGGGATTGTAGGTAACGTATCCGTGTGGTTCAGTAACCAATGGGTAACCTGTTGAAATCAGTGAAAATGTGCAGGGGAAAATGGTGAATCAATGGATGACAATGACTGCATAATAATATATTAGATAAATTTGAATTCTTTAAAAAGTAAATAATGATCCCACGCATCCAGTAGTTATGTCCTGAAAATAATTAATTAACATATTGTTCTAAATACTCAAAGAATGTCTTGAGAATTTAATTTAGCAAGACAAGATGAAAGGATCCAAAACGAGAAAGGAATGTCCATGAAAATCTGTGTATTTCAATACTTTTTCAACATAGATATGAAGAGTAACTCACAAAGAGAATCCTAATAAATTTGCCTAATTTCTGTATAAGATCTTTCAATATTTCTAGAATTCAAATCTTCATTCTTCTTTATCAAATAACTATTGGACCTTTGTTGAACTGTTTCCTTGACTTATAGAATCCTCCTAATTCTACATATTGTGCAAATATAGTATGTGCACATTCAGGGCTTTACTTTAACTCTTTTTCATCTGTGTGTGTGTTGGGGGGGGGGGGGCATGTAAGCATGAGGACTCAGCTTTGATGTTAATATTACAAACATTAACCCTTCAGCACTCAGAGGCAATAAGTAACACATCAGCTTTCGCTTCACCGCTACCTGACAAAATTAGGTATTTTAGACTGCCCCAAAAATATAGATACCCAATTTACAAGTAGATTTTGTGCAAGGCGCTTGAGAAAGGACAGGTCATTTGGAGAAGTTGGGGAGGGGACGAACAGGTGCTGGTCTTTTTGGGCAGTTTTGGGAAGGGGTGAGGGAGCTGATGGGGTTTTTGAGGGGATATGACCAGCTACATGTAAATCTGGAACGACAGTCTTGAACAGTTTAAGGGTTAAGCAAACAAGCAATTACTGGATGTTTGAGGGATAAACAACAGAAAAACCCAAGGTGGAATGAGATGTATGTTCTGACCTGTAGCCGAGATGGCGATGAAGACGATGGTGACATAGACAAAGAAGACAATGAGGATGATGAAGGTCCAGAAGGGTTGAAGGAGCAGGAGAGGCATGGCTCGGATGGCCTTACCCGCCTGCCCAAACAGCTCCACTGTGAAAGCCACACGTTTCCACATCACCAAGATGATAAGGAACAAGATGACCTAATGATGGAAGCAGGATGGACGGATGGATCGGACAAGATGGTGACACGACATTTGCTCATGCGACAATTTATCTGGGCTTTAATTTGTACTAAGATGTGCGTCTTAGGTTTAGGAAATAGTCGTGCAAAAACTTCTTAGAGATTTATTTTGTCGAAGATGTGCGGCTAAGGTTTAGGATTGCAATAGGATTTTCTGCTTTGTTTAGGGTAAGGTAAGTGTCTGAGGTTGAAGTTAGTCATTAGATTTTGTGAATGGCATTTACAATTGTTGCAAAAGCAAATATCATGGAATAAAATCCATGAGATGGATGGTAGTCTATCTTTATAAATCCTCTACAACCCACTCTTGATTTATCTAAGTTATAAAATTACATGCCAAAATGTAAAAAAATGTCTAAAAATGTCTGACAAGACGGATGACAGGCTGTGACCATACACATGTACATAAACTGAAGAAAATTAGAAATTCAACTTGATAACATCATGGCCCGAATTCACAAACGTGGTTTACTTAGTCCATGGTCTAAATCAGGTGGTTTGTGAATACCAAAATTTAGACCATGGTCTAAATCCGTGGTTTAAACAATTGATTTAGACCATGGACTAACTAAACCACGTTTGTGAATTCGGGCCAATATGTTAAAATGATCATTTTCTGGTTGTCATGTTACATGTAAGCAAGCTTACTTTACAAATATGTTGCAGTGATATTTGAGACTGCCACCAAATGTACATGTATGCAAGGTGTTGGAGTATAAACTCAGATCAGATGAAGAATTCGTATTTAAAAAAAGATTTACCACTATGTAACAGGTTTTGACAGAAATGGGAAGAAATGATATCATCTACATCAGCTACTGTACAGTCCCATTATAAATAGCAAGGAAATACTTTCATGTAATATACACCTGCTCATTCTGCACAGCAATGAACAAAAGCACAAAATGAATACATTCAAATATACATGTAACATCAATTTAATACAATACAGACTGAGTACATATACAGCTGATTGCAATCAATTAATCTCAGTTGTACACTGTTTGAACGAAGATGAGGTACCTTGATTGCAATCAACTGTGCAACTGAAATCAGTCGGTACTGAAGAAATTTGTCACAACAAAATTTGACGGGGGTTAAAACTGATTTAGCCTAACAAGCAGAAGCGTCAGAAGGCTCTGAGACAAAGGATTGGAGGGGCAAGCCATTATTAACCCACAATCACTTGCCCCTTTAATCTTTTTGTCTCCGTAGAGTTTTCCGACGCCTCTGGTCACATGACTTACAGTGAAGACAGTGGCAGCGATAGAGAAACCCAGGAATGCTGTCACATTACGCTGATCAGCTTCAAGCTGCATAGCAGGCTCTAGGGCATCTAAAGCCTTCTTCTTCACCACATAGGTCCACCAGAGTACGGCCGTGCCAGCTAATTAGAGTAAAAATTTAAATAGTACAACTCATACAACGCAGAGAAGGAAGACCCAACTATTTAAGTCAGTACTTAAGTACAAAAACAATTTTTTTTTTCTTTATTATCTACATGTATATATTCAACATATTTGATTGTTCATGTATGGAATTTATCAAGTCCTGCAGGCATTAACGGACTCTTGGTTGAATATTCAACATCATATGTCTTTCAATATGTAGCTGCAATACCCCCCCCCCTCCCCCCCCCCCCCCCCCACCTTCCAAGCCTCATATTTTTGAAAGTCACTGTTTATTCTGTTACATGCATTAATTAGGACTAAAGCCATAGCAGTCAGGTGAAATAATCAATCAAATCAATGACCCTTGTCAAAATAATCCCCATCTGTAGCTCACTTAGAAAAATAATGCCCTAATCTGGCAAATGGAAGCAAGTGACATACTAATCAAATTTGAGTTTTTAATGTTTCCATATTCATTTGTGCCATCTTTTGCTGTCCAAATTGCATGTCTTAAGTTTATCCATCTTGAAATATTTAAGTTAAGACATCAGGAAAGTCACTTTTGTCACATGCTTCCTTTTGCCAAATTAGGGCAGAATAGGTCTACTGGGATGTGTGAGTATAACAAGATTTCGTAATAGCCAATTATTGGCTTGGTCTGAGCACCTCATTATAATGAGAGTGGATGTAATGAAAATCACTAAAGAGGGCTTTACCGATTGAAACCGATGACAGAGACAAAGTAAATGACCAGACGATGACCTGAGCTACCAGATGAATCAGTACCACCATGATGAAGGACAGAACAATCAAGAAAATAAAAAAAACCAAAGATAATATAAGCATTTATATAGCAATACAAATATTAATAAATAAATACATTAAAAATAACAATTATTGAAGAGATTGTCAAATGAAATACACAACATCTCGTAAAAAAAATAGAATCCAAAAAGTGCAAACTTGCATTAAACCTGTGGAGACGAGCTGATTTGGCTATAACACACATTTCCCATAGACCTCAGCCCGAATATATTCGGGCTCAGTCCCCAACGGGTTAACACAAAACAGCCATTTCAATTAAAAATGAGAAGTTTTGAAACTGATGATATAACATAATGTTGGAGTAATGTTTTTATTTATCTACCTTGCCATATTTGAGTATTGAGAGTTCTATCTTCTGTAGCTTAGTATTTTCATTACATTACACATTACCATACTCTTTATGTTGAACTGATAGGCTCTTGCTCACAAGCTTAGCTTTAAATGGGTCCTAAAAACACTTATTTTATGAAATAATCAAGTTGATATGAGTTCATTTATGTCTTATATTAATTCTATCTTTATGTAAAGTTTATAGAAGGGTGTGAGTAACCAGAAATAAAAAGAGCTGTAAAGAGCTGAAATGAAAGGGTCCAATCATTTTGTACAGGATAAAGCTAAAATAAGCTAAAAAGCTGAACTCTCACATCACTGTTTATATCATGTTATCTTTTTGGTTTGCGAACTGAACTCTCACCAAGTGATATGCCACAGAGAGCTAGGATGATCCATCTAGCCATGTACAGATCCACAAGGGCCTTGGAGAGAAGCTCTGAGGCATTCAAGAAGGAAATGATGTTCTCTATGTATTCCTTAGCAATGTTGAACAGATCCTGAGGCACGCAACGATTGATGATTGGTTCACTGCGGAAGAACATAAAACAGACACTTGTTGTTATTTTCAAGGAGATACATGTATTTTCAAGTTGCTCTTTGGCAATGGTTTTACAGATTCTTAGGAATGCAACTATTGATAATAGATTTCTTGAATAAGAGCACAAAACAGACATTTGTCACTTTTAGAAGATGATATTTTCAAGATACATGCAGACAGAACATAAAACTTGTATTTATTGTTATTTACAAGATGTTTCAAGGCACTCCTTACCGATGGGAAACAGATCCTAAGGCATGCATCTAAAGACGATCAACTGATTGGTTAAAATGGAAACAATTTATTCATTACATAATCCTTTTTTGTATTTACCTTGGAGGCTTTTGCATACTGACAGCAGTAAGCATGCTTTGTCATATAATCAAAGGCAACTTCTGTCCATTCAACCTGTTATCATAGTCCAATGGTTTAAAAGAATGGGAATCTACATTGCAGATAATTTGTATTAGCCCATGTCATGATCCATAACATGACTTTTTTTTTTTCTTTCTTTCTTACTGGATGTGTATGGCCTACATAATTTCCTAGTAACTAAGTTTGCATAGGTAAAACTTGAAATTATCACAGACAGAGCAAGGAACAAACCTGGCAAAGACAACATTTGGGCACGGTCCATTGACGCCCTTTGCAGTGGTGCCGTAGTCCGCTACATCCACATCATAGTTGCAGATCTCTGAACCAGTATCCTCTGCGAAGGTCCTGTAGTCTTCTGTAGAGTTCAGTACCTTATTGGGACACTGACTGACACACACCTCCAGGGAGTCGGTGGGATAACGCACGTCCATGAAGAAGACATATCTGCATATCAAAAAAGAATATGAACCAATTGAGGTAATTTTGTTAGTGTGTATAAAAAAAAGGTAATCCATTTTCAAAGGGGCCATATTCTCATCTCATCTATATTGGCTATGGAAAAATGGATTCTGTACTTGTCACCTTCATGTCTAAGTTACTAATTTAGGTGTTACATTTATGATTCAAGAAAGGTATCATGGCAAAGGTGAAGAGATTGTTCTTAATAATAATACATATAAATAGTCAAAAGAGATGAGCATGGAATATGATCCGCCTAAATATGGATTACCTTTTTTTTTAATATGCACTGTAGTTACATCTGCTCTAGTCAGAACCTGTATAGCAAGAAAACATTTTCTGTTTCCTTTGACCAAACATTTCTCATTCAGTCATGGACTAAGAAAAATTATATACACTGTTTTATCCCCCTTGATGGCAACAGAGACATCAACTCAGTGACAGATAAAAATAGTAGTACTGTTATTAATCTAATACTACGGTCTCATCAATGTCCATTCCAGAGAGAAAACCACGTTCTCGACGGTATTCATCTGACACAAGATATTGCCATAGCTGTCATAGCAAAAACAAACCCTCAGCACTTCCCGAAAACTATAGCATAGCAGCAATTAGAACTGCAAGCACAAGAAAAAATTGAAGAAAAAGAAAGTATTAAGAAGCAACAAAACACTACATCTCTAGAAATGCATAATATAAGGTTCGGTCATTCGATTGAATTGTTTATTACATATCAATATACATGTATCAAGAACGAGTATTGAGGACTAAAAAGAGCAGATTATTGGGTGGCTGTCATATCCAGTTAGAATCACAACTCAAGGATGAAATAACACTTTCTCTCTTTACTTACTTCACACACACTTTAAAATCAACTTAAAGTTTAATTGGACACCGAGACAATCGTCTTGGTTGCCTAGCTTTCCAAATGAAAAATGTAGTTGCTTTCTGTTTTCTGACTCATTATCGAGCCAGGAGTGTCATTTCTGACAGACATGGCACGGGCTAATTATTATTTGAAAACACAGCAGACAGCTCTCTATACAATGCATCCCAAAAACTATACAACCTTTTTTTTAATGGCTTCCAAATAAAAAAGAATATGGTCTTGGGTTAAAAGTTTATATTAGAAAAAAGCTCATATCCTCAACTATCATTATGACAAAAAACATTTTGAAAATAACGCTTGCTTCAGTGAGCAATGCCCACTTTTGCTTAAAGACACAAAAAATAGGCCTGTGCAAGAATTTGCTACTCATTATCACCTGGGTGTGGCCTGCTCTAAAGTTAAAAAACAATAATGGAATAAATGCTAACAAAGAAAAATAAATAAACTGAAGTCAAAGCAAAATCAATGATATGAAACAAAATGTGAAACATTATATTTTTGCATAATATTGATTGTATATTTCTGACTTTCGGTTTTTCTTTGACTATGTGAGCTGAATTATTTTTATTCGAATGGTTTTGTCTTCCTTTGTGGCGTCCATAACCAGTTGATAAATGAATAGCAATTCCTGCCCAGGCTAATTTTTGTGTCCTTTACAAAAGTGGGCATTGCTCACTGGAGCATGCGTTTATTTTCAGAATTTTTTGTGTCATAATGATAGTTGAGGATTAGCTTTTTATATAAACTTTAACCCCAAATCATATATTTTTATTTGGTAGCAATTTCAAAAAGTATAGTTCTTTTTGGGATGCACTTGCATTAAGATTAATGAGATTATATGGAAAATTGTTGAGACACACAAGTACATTAAACTCATCATTTTGCAGAAAGTTGATGTAATAGTGATGTATACAGATTACAGTGCAAAGCGCCCTCATATTTTCTTACCATGCCAATCCAGAAACAGATGAAGAGCAGCGTACACAGGATATTGTCTGGGCAGTGTCGCTCTTCTCAGGATTCAGACGCCAGATCGGGCTCCTATTAAAAAAAGAAATCATTTTAAAAAAATGATGATTTTGGTGAAAGAATATAGTCATACAAAAATTATTAATGAAGTTTAAACACAGAGGAAACCTCAAGACAGCTTCAGGTCTTCGAAAATTCATCGTAGAAATTCATTATATATATTATTGAAAATTAAATACACTTCTGAGATGGAACGATTTCTATACTCTTGTTGCTGAGTGTTTTTATACACAGGTTTTGGATAGGTGTTTCATAGATTCCAAATTAACAGTGTTGTTAAATTGACAACTAAAGTCCAATGGCCTATAGGCGGTTCCCCTCCACGAGTTTTCGATTAATTATTTTGTAAAAATGTATGGATGCTTAGCGACCGAAATGTGGATAGATAGAATCTCTCTCTTTG
>CALNVZ010001721.1:37264549-37277176 GCA_940671915.1 Paracentrotus lividus
AAAACACAGCAGACAGCTCTCTATACAATGCATCCCAAAAGAAAACTATACAACCTTTTTTTTAATGGCTTCCAAATAAAAAAGAGATGATGGTTCTTGGAAGTTGAAAAGTTAATATTAGAAAAAAGCTTCATTCATCCTCGAACTATCATTATGACACAAAACATTTTTGAGAATAACGCTTGCTTCCAGTGAGCAATGCCCACTTGTGGCTTAGAAAGAGCACAAAAAAATAGGCCTGTGCAAGAAGTTTTGCTACTCAACTTATCACCTGGGTGTGGCCTGCTCTAAAGGAGTTAAAAAACAATAATGGGAATAAATGCTAACAAAGAAAAAATGAAATAAACTGAAGTCAAAGCAAAATCATGATGATATTGAAACAAAATCTGTGAAATCATTATATTTTTGCCATAATATTGATTGTTATTTGCTGCACTTTTCGGTTTTTCTTTGACTATGTGAGCTGAATTTATTTTTACATCGAATGGTTTTGGTTTTGTTTCTCCCTTTGTGCAGGTCTCATAACCAGTTGATAATGCATGAATAGCAAAATTTCCTGCCCAAGCTATTTTTGTGTCCTCTTAGCAAAAGTGGGCATTTGCTCACATGCGAGCATGCCGTTTATTGTCAGAATTTTTTGTCTGTCATCAATGATAAGTTGAGGATTTAGCTCTTTTATATAGAAACTTTAACCCCAAAAATATATTTTTATTTGTCGGCTAGCCAATTTCAAAAAGTATAGTTCTTTTTGGGATTGCACTTGCATTAAAGATTAATGAGCAAATTATATGGAAAATTGTTGAGACACACAAGCTACATTAACTCCATCATTTGTTGCAGAAAAAGTTGATGTAATAGTGATGTATAGCAGATGTACAGTGCCAAAGCGCCCTATATTCTTGACCATGCCAATCCAGAAACAGCAATGAAGAGCAGCGTACACAGGTCCGATTGTCTGGCGCAGTGGTCGCTGTCTTCTCAGGATTCAAGGACGCCAGATCGGGCTCCTATTAAAAAAAGAAATCATTTTAAAAAATCGAGGTATTTTGGTGGAACTGAAATAGTCATTACAAAAATTTATTGAATGTAAGTTTAAACAGCAGAAGAAACTCACCAGACAGCTTCAGGTCCTTCGAAATTCATCGTAGAAATGTCATTATATATATTATTGAAAATAAATACACGTTTGAGATGGAACGATTTCTATATTACGTCTTGTTGCTGAGTGGTTTTGTATACACAGGGTTTTATACGGTTTCATAGTCATTCCTAAATAACAGTGTTCGTTAAATTGACAACTAAACAATGGCCAATGCGCCCTAGTAGCCGGGTTCGCCCTGGCCCCCCCCCCACCCCCACATTTCATTTAATTAAATGTCTTGATGAACAATTATATGTGCGTCGTTACACTATAATCTCTCATAATGAAAACATAAAATTTATTTTATACCAATAATATTATCAATGTAGTGCTAGTAATGATCGGTTGTAAAAAATAACCTTGACAACTGTGCAACGTAGAACAAAAACCCAAAACATGCATGAGAAGAAGTTGAATCAAAGGATCAGCCATGTTCAAGACTCACCAGTCTGTTGGTGATCCCAGCAGGCGCCATCCCCCATAGTGATGATTGCTTTCCAAAGCACCTAACCGGTACGAGAGAAAGAATTAAGTCAGCAGAAGTCAATTGTCGTCAGGCCTAAAAAAAAAGAAGGGAGGGAAAGACCAACAATATGTGCTCCAGGGACAAAATTGGCTCAGGACTGGGTTTCATCAGAAGATAAATATGCTGCGAGATCCATAGGACTACAATTAAAGCTTCTATTACTTGCTGTAGTGGGAGACCAAAAAAAAGAAAAAAAAGAAATTTATCTAGTTGTGTTATCTGTATGATTGCCGAATGAGCATCGTCTTAAGAGGATGAATGTGTACTGTATACAAGTACTAGTATGTTATTCATAGCTGCTTAAGGTTTGATTTATTGGTTGAGCTCTACAGGCCTTAAGTTGACATTTAAGTTTAGTTTGCAAAGATTTTGCACAAAAAATAATTGCAGACTCACGAAGTTATTTATATTTTTAATTGGTTGACGAATGAATCTTAAGGTGATCCGTGAACACACCTGGAAATCTAAACTTCTTATGCTTCTTCTTCTTGTTTTCTGTCTATCTTCCACTTTGTTTACTACGATAATACGAGATATACTTGCCTCGTAGTGAAAGTGGGACTAGGGTGGAGGTTTGCATCCTGGTCATTAGGTTTTTCCCATAGATTTTTCATGTTTTGCAAAGATAGTGACGTCTAAGATTGACAGGCTTCGTATATTTTTATGCCATTTATATTCTCAGAGAATAGCTTTTCCAATTAAATTTGATGATTCAAACTATCATGAAAATAAAAAATTAAAACACTCCCGAGTTTGCGCAAGTTTGAATGCACGAGTGCCACCATTGCTTTGACGCTACAAGTGCTTAGCGTGTCTTTTGCTGAATCATTTGATAAAAATGGAAAGATGACACTGTCACATTTACACCCAAGAATTAATATTCTTCTTGTTACTGTTGAAGCATACTCAATCAAAGCCGAGCATCAAGTATACGTCATCATGACCAAGATTCATATCTTCCACAGCAACTCCATCAGCTTTTTTTCAATTAGTTTATTTGAGGTCCGTAATTTATTTTCTTTTTTTTTTTTTTATTCTCAGAATCTCAGAATGTTATCCAGACATCGCTTTTCAGCACTTATGTCTAGAGGTGGTGTTGCTTCTGTGCAGTAAACATATTTAATTGATGGGGGACATTTCTCTAGGTAGTGTTTGAAGGATTTTGTAGAGTTCATTTTTTTGGCCACAGAGGGAAGTTTGTTCCAACTTTAGTTTTATGGTGTTTGGTATAAAACTGTTCATATAGGCCTTTGTTCTGCACTGTAGTGGGACAAGATGACTGTTGACTGTGTTGTTTTCTCTCACCATTACTCACAGTCACAAAATGTGGTGCTTCATAGTCATACACAAGTTTGGATTTAGATATTGAATTGAACTGAATTGAAGACTTTATTCCAGACACAACTGCAGTCTGCAGATGCAGAGGTCCATATCAACATACAACATAAAATAGTATACATGGTATAGCCTATAGGTTATGAATACAATGATAATACTGAAATACATAGTACTGTGAGAGCAATTTAATACTAATATCAAAATTACCAATTATCATTATGCATGTACCGTAACTAACACTGACAGCAATTAAAAAAGAAACGATCTCGTCAAGATTGTTGTGAGTTGCGCGAATTGCGCAATTGCCTTAGCTTTAGGCACATTCAATCATATACATGCACGGGACTACACAAATCAGACGTCCAACATACAGCTGGAAAAAAAAGGGAAAATATCACTGTATTATATGCGATACGAAACTGCATTAGCACCAATACGTAATAAAAATAGAAAAATGAATGACAATAACTCGAAAGTATATATGGAATATCAACATTTCCGCCAAAAACTTACCTCTATTTCAAGAGAGCCTGCACAGGAGTCAAGAGACCAGTCGATGGGCGCGCCCGATGTCGCAATTGTTTGTTATTTAGGCTTTCTTCAGGCTCAGACAGCGAGTTTTGATATCATATTATGCTTATTCAAAAACAAATTCGAGACATAAGCTACATTTTGCATTTTTATATCAATTGAAAAATCAAGGTTAGTTTTTAATTTATCAATTAAAGCAATTACTTTAATATGAAAATATTAAATACAAAATTAAACTTCGGCCATTAATCTTTTGGCTTGGAAAGGGCTATGCCAACGACTTGTTTATTTCGATGAAGAAAAAAGAAATGACCTTGTGTGTTGTGATCATAACAATCAAAATTGTACCATAAAAATGCTTTGTCCATGAAGCTAAGGACTGAAAGTAGGCCTACATTCATCCCTCCAAGCTATGGCCTTATTTGTAGCATTGAAAAAGGATAATTTATTTCCTAATACCTATAAATGAAAGTAATAAAAAGTAGGTCCTACAGGAACAAATATAAATTATACCGAGTGAGTAAAAAAAAACTTTACACCTAGAAAAATGTCGATAAAAAGAAAACCAATTTATAAACCATAAATTATTTTACGTATTCTGAAAGAGTAACTCCTCTCGCATCTTCTGGTACCATTTTTGAGTGGTATATCTTTACGCTTGAATGAACACGACGCATTGTTTGCGAACATGCAAATTTTGAATTGTGTCAGGGTGGGGATGAAATTGAAACAACAAAAGCTGACAAAAAAAAGCATCTTCATCATGAATAAAATAGCATAACTTTTTAACGAAAATGTCTTCCGCTTAATAACTTGGCAGGGGTGTTGTTACACATATCGATTACATTTTGTATGAAAATGAGATAAATCTGTAGAGTCAGGCATGAGTGAGCACACGTCAAAGACAATTAAAATAATCTCTTTTCAAAAGTATCAGGAGGCCTTTATAGGTCTGTCAGTGGCAATTTACTCTTTGATGTGTACTCATTCAAGCATTACTTGACGAGTCAATCTAATTTTCATACAAAATGTAGTCAATATATGTGTAACAACACCCCTGTCAAGTTATTAAGCGGAAGACATTTTCTTAAAAAAGTAATGCTATTTTATTCATGATGAAGTTGCTTTTTTGTCAGCTTTTGTTGTTTCAATTTCATCCCCACCCTGGCTCAAATCGAAATTTGCATGTTCGCAAACAATGCGTCGTGTTCATCCAAGCGTAAGACATATACCACAAAAAAAATGGTACCAGAAGATGTTGGAGGAGTACTCTTTCAGAATATGTAATATAATTTAGGGTGTATAAATTGTTTTCTTTTATCGACATTTTTCTAGGTGTAAAGTTTTTTTTTTTGACTCACTCGGTATAGGCCTAAGGCATAGGGTCAAGAGCTAGGGTCTACAAGGAAAAGGGGAAAATGTTCTCGGTGGTGGCAACTTATTTTCACTGGGCGCCCACCAGATAAGCAATTACAAACAAAAGAGAAGAAAACATAAATAGGCTTATGCAATGAAAAAATAGAGCCCATATAGATCATGATTATTTTGTTTTACGAATAGCATTGGCCCATGGACCAATAAATTATTTTGACCCATTATATGGATTTTGTTTTGTTTTTGTTTTTTAAATTCTTTTAAGGAAATTAAGGCGCGAATACTATATAGCCCCAAGTTCCTAGTTTATTTCATGGGCAACCTGCATGCAGCAATGCACACACAGCGGCGGATATCCACGACCCCCCCCCCCCCCCCCGCATGAAAAATGTAAGTCTGAAATGGCGGTTTTACTTTTAATCTTAGATATATGGGTTGATTAATATGACAATAATACTGAAAACCTAAAATTAATTTAACTGCTTCACTTTTTGACATTGACCCAATATGAGAAAACGACGGGTCGGCCTTATGCCAAAAGGGCCTTACCCGTTTTTAGTATGCCCCTTTCGCGGGATTGGCTGCGATTTTCTTCTTTTCTACTTTTTTTTTTTTTTTTTTTTTTGGGGGGGGGGGACATATGGTAACGTAATATATGAATGGCCTTTTAAATTTTTAGGCCCTTTTTGGCATAAGGCCGACGCGACGACGAGTGAAGTTCAAAAACAAAATTTCTGGCGCGTATTTGAGCTAAATCTGAGTTGTAGTTTCAAAGGTGCGCGAAAGTTTACTTCACGTTTCTATATGCCCCCCCCCCCCAAAAAATAAAAAAAAAAAAAAAAAAAAAAAAGAAAAACTTGCATAAATGAGAGCACCCGTTGCCACGGTGTCTCCCCGCAGCCATTCCCGCGAAAAGGGAGGCATAACAAGATAACTGCTTCATAAATCGCAACTATTTATTTATTTATTATCAATTGCATTAGATAATGTGTTTCTCTAATCGGAGCCATAATATTGTTAGTTTACTGTTTAGCGTGGGTAATTGTATTTGTGCATGTCAGATAGGCCACAGGGGGGCGTTTCACGAAACCGTCATAAGTCTAACTTCTTGACTAAATCGGAGATAGTGAACAACTTGTCCACAAGCGGGTTCACGAAGCGCCCTCTCTGACAAGATCGTGGACAACAAGCTGACTAAATACTTATGACAGCTCCGGACCTGTCATATCTTTTGGAGAGCCGCTGATACGTCAATCAAACGCAATTTATGGCAAGCGATCGGTTTGGGCGAATTGCATTTGCCGCGACAATCTCGATTTTCTCATTTTTGTTCATACAAAATGTGGCACCTCAGGATTTGCGTTCTAATATCTAGAAAAATAAATGGTTGTTAACAATTAAGTGATTTTATATCCAATAAAGAAATAATATCTCGTAATATATCCAATCAAGAAATAATATTGAATAAATTGCAAAAGCATTATTCAGCTTACCATAAAGCTAAATAAAGAGACCCGCAGAGACTACGTTGGTAGTTAAAATCGATCTATTAGTCCCAAAATTAATAATTTTGAATATATCTTCTTTTTAAATTACAATGCACTATTAATTTCTTTTTGTGAGCAAACAGAAAATTTAGGAAAAAAACCTCAATCTAGCTCCATTTTCAGCTAGCGTTACTTTTTATAGTCTGATTTACGAAACTATGAAATTAGCGCATCCGGGGTACCCGTCTCATGTCTGACGTGGTCTTATTAATTTCATGATTGACACCTTGTAAATATATGCAGTAAGAAACATTGTGCGTTTTAATTCATATTATATAAATTTATACATCTTTTAGAGCTTTCATACTGTTATTGACCGATTTTATCACTTCAATTTCGATAATATTGAAAAATTTTGCTAAACCACAAGTCTAAATATCAACGAAACCGTGATTAAGGCTATTGCTCGATGACATATCTCCGATAATATCGATATTACAAATTGTCGAGCTTGGAAGAGCTTTGTGTAACCGACTTAGTAAGATTGGAGCTAACTACGTAGTTGGTGGATAAAGATATGACTAACTTGTCCATGGTTTCGTGAAACGCCCCCCAGGGTTCCAAATTTTAACTCGACAATTCCAAGCAGAGATCTCTTTTGCCCCATTAGTTACACCCTAATAAACACAATGAGTGAAGATTCCATGTGGCCTTTTTTTTTCTCCTCTTCTTCTTCTTCTTCTTTTGTTGTTGTAGAAAGTCTTGTTTTCACGGTGTTCAGAGCAATTGGAGTCCACTTTTGTGTTGAGTAGTTCCTTTTCGATGAAAAAAATGTAAAAGGTTACGCAACCACCGTATAGTGTAACCATTTTAATGGATACGAGAATAATGGCCCAAAGGACTTACTTTGTTTGGAAACGCCCATCATGACTTTGTGCATGGTCCTGATTTTATATACTCGGGGTCGTGTGGAGAGAGAGTTTAAAGGGGAATCCAACCCAAGGAGAGAATCAACCTTACAGGAAAGAGGAAAATGAGAGGAGCAATCTAAAAAAAGTTTCGCCAAAATTGGTTATAAAATAAGAGAGTTATGGAAGTTTGAAAAGTCTAGTTGTTCCTTCTATGGGGATCGTCAAATTGGCATCATCGGCTTCAAAATGGCTGATCTTATGGACAACTCTCCATTCACTTTGTACACAAATTTTCAGATTTTCCCCAGTTTCTTTCAAAATTTGCCTTTTTTCACTTCTGAGCTCAAAATATGTCATGGGAAAATATATTTCACACAACATATGTTGAGCTCAGAAGGAGGTAAGATATATTTTGAAAGAAAATGGGGAAAATCTGAAAATTTGTGTACAAAATGAATGGAGAGTTGTCCATGAGATCGGCCATTTTGAAGCCGATGATGCCAATTTGAGGATCCCCATAGAAGGAACAACTAGACTTTTCAAACTTCCATAACTCTCTTATTTTATAACCGATTTTGATGAAACTTTTTTTAGATTGCTCCTCTCATTTTCCTCTTTCCTGTAAGGTTGATTCTCTCCTTGGGTTGGATTCCCCTTTAACCACTCCCCTCCCCCTTTCGGTCGGAAAATACAAACAAACGGTAATAACTTTTTTCGAACACAATGATAAGAAGCAATATATACGGTATACATTATTTTTTTATAAACATATACTATGTTATCATTATTGGCTGATTGATTTGATTATGACTGAGCGACTGTATTGAAAATATACCTTTTAACCTTTATTGTAAAGTTCATTGAGCAATCATATTTTGGAAGTACAATCATGATCAAGAAAGTATTTCAAGATTATATGCCAATAATTCACAAGCTTATATGTTTTTTTATAGTCTCTTAAAAATCAAGAGCTGCGATTTCTTGCCACGGTGGGGGGGGGGCGAGACTCAGGTCTACTCTCTCCCATTGGTTGCTGTGAGAATTTAAAATTTCCGGCCGACCCCCCCCCCCCCCCCCCAGATCGACTCCCATGGTAACAATGATTGCCAAGATGTAATAGCCTACAGTGTTATTTCTCTTTAATCATTCACACACACAAATATATATATATATATATATATAATAGGGCCTATTATAAGTTATGTCTTATATTCCTCAGTCTATTTTTAGAACCTGGTTCGCTATATTATAGTATATACGCCCGTTCTAGTTTATGATTATAATATTGTTTTTTTTTGTATTTTGTTTGTTTGTTTGTTTTTTTTGCATTGCACCAATTGACCCCACCCCAAAATGGTCTTTGAATGGTTCGAGTACGTATAAATGAATAGAAGAAAGAGTTTTAGAAAGGTTTATGCGTGAAAGCTCTCTCGCTTCGATGCTCAGATCATGATCTCCCTTCTTTGAAGTGTCTTTTATAGGAGTGGTATTTCGACCATTCAAAGATACACTTTCATCAGGAACAGACCAACACGTCAAAATGAAGGCCTCAATCCTTTTACTGTTTGTCATCGGTGTTGCTGTTGTTTCCGCATACCCAGCCTTAGAAAAATACAGTATGTATATCTTTTTACATTTTTCGTAGATTGTAATGAGTTAAAAGTAATGGAGATGATAGAGATCACATAAGAATAAAGTGTTCCAGTAAGAGTATGTCTTACATAATTAATCCGTTTTGGCTGTACCACTTGGTTTGTAAAGGTAGCTACACCCTGAAGGTAGATTTTACATGGAAATCTAGTTATATAATCATGATATTCCAAGGCAATTGACAATAAATAAATAAACTATAAATCAATCCAGCATGGTCAATTCATAATTGACCTTGCACTGCATGAAGGAGAGAGAAGTAATGCAATGTATATGACTGATACATGGATCATATTACAAATCATCATTTATTCCGTTTGGTTTTTTGAATTAATGTTTATGCTTATTGTAAAAAGGGAAGAAGAAACCTACCGCCACATATTTTCGAATGCCAAACGCTAGATTTATTTGGAATACAGTATATGATATTTTAAACTTATTCCATAATAATCTAAAATGGCAAGACATCCTTTTTTGGTAATATTTAGAAAATTAATCAAGGTAAGGAAAATTAGTTAATCATTTTTTAATCTTGGTTAAGTATCTTATTTTTAGAGGAAGAGAACGAGGTTCACCATTACCATCATTGAAATTAAAAGTAGTTCCAGAGAAAGAAGAAAGGAGGAAAAACGTTTGGCTCTCGAGAGAAACACAATTTCTCTTCACCTTAAGAAATGGGAACACTTAAAATTTAAACATCTTCATGAGGGAGAGCGAGGGCGATTGCCAAGTTATCATCTCTGTTTGTGCTTTTGTCTTTTGTTTTGGTAGTAAACGAATCGCGTATCCCTGACCAGACAAATGGAATTCCTAAGGGGGAGGGGGAGGGGGAGGAGGGTGGTTTTTAGAGGGGAGGGTGGTTTTTTCCTTAAGATCTCTGACGGTTTTTTTTTCTTTTCTTTCTTATTGAGAGAGAGAGAGTTTCAGAGTTCTTAAGGAAATGAAAAGAATGGAGGAACTTTTTTTAAGTCCCTCTTTTCTTTTTTACATATATATTTCTTCCATATTCACAATTAATATTTTATGTGATTCAAAAGAGTAAAATTTTGTTTGTACATTGCTGTATTGTAAAAGGATCTATAGTGATATAATTGATATGAGATTGTGTGTTATGAACAGTTATCTTTGTAGTATGAGTACAATGTACGTTATTGATTGTTATGTTGTATTATTTGGAAAGAAATAAAAACATACTTTAAAAAAAAAATAATAATGAACAATTATCTTCAAAATTTGTTTACATTAATGAAATACAAAGCCATTTCAATTTTTAAAGCACAAATTTAAAGGCAAATTTTCTGTGCATCCAATACTTATTTGAATACTTTTCTCTTAAAGCCTCTTATCTCAAGTCCCCCTTTTTAGAACAAGTGCCCCTTTTCCATCGTGACCCCCACTTTCAAATTCGTTCCGCCGCCTCTGACTCACCATCCAATAGACTCGACTTGCCGGGTTGCAACCGCAGGGTCCGATTCGTATAACCTCCATTTTTGAACTATTACAGGCGCATACAACCCATCATCCATAATGTAAAAAAAAATGGCCTATAGATACTAGCCCTAACAGCTCCCACTACGACGTTTTTGTTTGTTTGTTTTGTTTTGTCTTGTTTTTTTAAATTATGTTCATGTCATTGTTCATGCAGGACGGCTGTTTCAAGTGAAAACAGGATAAATATCCAGAACATGCAGAAGATGAATATGAATTTGTATAATCGCATAATATGGATGCCATGATTGTAAATTAATAGACTATACTCACCAGCTTCAAGCAAGGATTTGACTGCGGCCTCAAGGTTTTGCAAATCGTCATACTCTTTTCCCTGAAATTCGAATAGTATATTTTAAAACATGTATTTAACGTGCTTGACAAAGCAATACATGGAGATTGATATCTTGTCTTTAAATGAGTCAAAAAGAGCCTGAACTTTCGATACTTGCAAAATATTCGTCAGAGACAAAATCCCTATCCTTATTTTAACTTTTCTTTTTATGATATATTTGACAATATTCTAATTTAAAGTAATTCAATATATGTTTACTTCATTATTTTCATCATTATCACGCTGCGTCATTATGCATGTGTTAAACAAATTTATATCAATGTTGTAATATATGGGCTCAGTTTAGAATACATGAAATATTTTGTCTCATGAAATATTATACTCACAGAAGCCGTGGGCTGAATTCCCCCCCCCCCTCCCCGACCCCCACCTTTTCAGCAAACGTGTACAAGAACGCATAAATGACCATAGATTTGTGATTTTTAGCCTGTTCAGCCCCCCCCCCCCCCCACCACCACCACTTTCGGCTCAGCCCCTCCACTTTCAAAAAACGCTCCGGGCCCCTGATGTACTGTTTTCTGAAGAAAAAAATAGAGATTTATATATCATTATAGAGTTTTGAATAATTAATAACACCTATTCAAGTCATAAGTGTTTTGTCTGACATAGCAACAACGAATTTATGCAAGTGGATGCCAATTATTGTTTATTTAGATAGCAGTGTGCTTGACCTCGATTGTTACTATGTCCTAGGAAAGAACACTCTTAATAAAAACGCCTATTCCATAGAAACGAAATAGTAAATAGTGAACGGGCTGGAAGTAAACTACATTACAATACAAAATGGAGAGAGAGGGGGGGGGAGTAGATAGAAAAAGAGAGAGAGAGATAGAAAGAAGAAAGAAAGAAATAGAGAGAGAGAGAGAGAGAATGAATAGAAAGTAGATGATTCGATAACACTAAGATAGGAATTTAGTCTATTCAAATCATCTCAAGGATTGTCAAAATCTCTGCTTTTATAACCTATTGAAACCGGCTTATACTCTCACCCTAATTATATCCCACTTCTTTTTTCCTTTATGCAGAATGCATTGTTATGTAATGGTCCGGGTTCTACACTTTTTATAAACATTTCCTGAAGCACATAAAAGGTCCTGTAAACTAAAAGTCTTCAAGTTATTGAAATTCGAAGATATGTTGCACATTTTATTACACAAATGTGCCTACCTATTATCACTTCGAGTCCGTTCCTGAAAGATCATGTAAAGTCATTCTAATTACTGAAACTGTTTGAATAATCGAATATTTGTATTGATTGTTTTATTATTATTATTCGACAGAAAGTGGCAGCGTACATACTGACTGCATAACAAGAATATATTTTCCCAAAATGACTGAAACATTATAATTATGCACTCAGTAATGAGTAAATCATGCATGATCACATTCAAATATCACATATCATGCACTATGCTATATTACCATGCAATTAAGAATGTGGGTCAGTGAAATTCTAAATCCCTTATCCTTTATCATTTTTTATTTCCATCATAATATGACTATTTATTATTTGATTGATTTCACATACAGCTGCATGCAACCAACATCAGTCAGTACTGAAAAATGGCTGTCTGTCGCCCTCTTGGTTGCTGAGGAAACTTCTCAATGATAATTAGCGAACCAGCTTTAAACCTACCTCAAAATAAATTAAGATAATCTATAGTCTCACTGCAATATGTTTCTTCTATTAGAATTTAAACCAATTTTGTTAGTAGAAGTTTTAGACCCTTTTTGGATATGCCACCTTGACTTGGCATGAGCGCTCAAGACACTTTTCTGCATTGACTTTCCATTGGGAGTAAACTGCTGCAGTAAGGTATAATTCC
>CALNVZ010001721.1:37279733-37296719 GCA_940671915.1 Paracentrotus lividus
AAACGATCTCGTCAAGATTGTTGTGAGTTGCGCGAATGCGCAATTGCCTTAGCTTTAGGCACATTCAATCATATACATGCACGGGACTACACAAATCAGACGTCCAACATACAGCTGGAAAAAAAGGGAAATATCACTGTATTATATGCGATACGAAACTGCATTAGCACCAATACGTAATAAAAATAGAAAAATGAATACACATAACTCGAAGATATATGGAATATCAAATTCCGCCAAAAACTTACCTCATATTTCAAGAGAGCCTGCACAGAGTCAAGAGACCAGTCGATGGCGCGCCCGATGTCGCATTGTTTGTTATTTAGGCTTTCTTCAGGCTCAGACAGCGAGTTTTGATATCATATTATGCTTATTCAAAACAAATTCGAGACTAAAGCTACATTTTGCATTTTATATCAATTGAAAAATCAAGGTTAGTTTTAATTTATCAATTAAAGCAATTACTTTAATATGAAATATTAAATACAAAATTAAACTCGGCCATTAATCTTTTGGCTTGGAAAGGGCTATGCCAACGACTTGTTTACTTCGATGAAGAAAAAGAAATGACCTTGTGTGTTGTGATCATAACAATCAAAATTGTACCATAAAAATCTTTGTCCATGAAGCTAAGACTGAAAGTAGGCCTACATTCATCCCTCCAAGCTATGGCCTTATATTGTAGCATTGAAAAAAGGATAATTTATTTCTAATACCTATAAATGAAAGTAATAAAAAGTAGGTCCTACAGGAAACAATATAAATTATACCGAGTGAGTAAAAAAAAACTTTACACTAGAAAAAATGTCGATAAAAAGAAAACACAATTTATAAACCATAAATTATTTACGTATCTGAAAGAGTAACTCCTCTCGGCATCTTCTGGTACCATTTTGAGTGGTATATCTTTACGCTTGAATGAACACAGCATTGTTTGCGAACATGCAAATTTTGAATTGTGTCAGGGTGGGGATTGAAATTGAAACAACAAAAGCTGACAAAAAAAAGCATCTTCATATGAAAAATAGCATAACTTTGGTTAACGAAAATGTCTTCCGCTTAATAACTTGGCAGGGTGTTGTTACACATATCGATTACATTTTGTATGAAAAATGAGATAAATCTGTAGAGTCAGGCATGAGTGAGCACACGTCAAAACAATTAAAATAATCTCTTTCAAAAGTATCAGGAGGCCTTTATAGTCTGTCAGTGGCAATTACTCTTTGATGTTACTCATTCAAGCATTACTTGACGAGTCAATCCTAATTTTCATACAAAATGTATCAATATATGTGTAACAACACCCCTGTCAAGTTATTAAGCGGAAGACATTTTCTTAAAAAAGTTAGCTATTTTATTATGATGAAGTTGCTTTTTTGTCAGCTTTTGTTGTTTCAATTTCATCCCCACCCTGGCTCAAATCGAAATTGCATGTTCGCAAACAATGCGTCGTGTTCATCCAAGCGTAAAGACATATACCACAAAAAAAATGTACCAGAAGATGTTGGAGGAGTTACTCTTTCAGAATATGTAATATAATTTAGGGTGTATAAATTGTTTTCTTTTTATCGACATTTTTCTAGGTGTAAAGTTTTTTTTTTGACTCACTCGGTATAGCCTAAGGCATAGGGTCAAGAGCTAGGGTCTACAAGGAAAAGGGGAAAATGTCTCGGTTGTGGCAACTTATTTTCACTGGCGCCACCAGATAAGCAATTACAAACAAAAAGAGAAGAAAACATAAATAGGCTTATGCAATGAAAAAATAGAGCCCATATAGATCATGATTATTTTGTTTACGAATAGCATTGGCCCATGGACCAATAAATTATTTGACCCATTATATGGATTTGTTTGTTTTGTTTTTTTAAATTCTTTTTAAGGAAATTAAGGGCGAATACTATATAGCCCCAAGTTCCTAGTTTATTTCATGGGCAACCTGCATGCAGCAATGCACACACAGCGGCGGATATCCACGACCCCCCCCCCCCCGCATGAAAAATGTAAGTCTGAAATGGCGGTACTTTTAATCTAGATATAATGGGTTGATTATATGACAATAATACTGAAAACCTAAATTTAATTTAACTGCTTCACTTTTTGACATTGACCCAATATTGAGAAAACGACGGGTCGGCCTTATGCCAAAAGGGCCTTACCCGGTTTAGTATGCCCCTTTCGCGGGATTGGCTGCGATTTTCTTCTTTCTACTTTTTTTTTTTTTTTTTTTTTGGGGGAGGGGGACATATGTAAACGTAATATATGAATGGCCTTTTTAAATTTTTAGGCCCTTTTTGCATAAGGCCGACGCGACGACGAGTTGAAGTTCAAAAACAAAGTTTCTGGCGCGTATTTGAGCTAAATCTGAGTGTAGTTTCAAAGGTGCGCGAAAGTTTACTTCACGTTTCTATATGCCCCCCCCCCCAAAAAATAAAAAAAAAAAAAAAAAAAAAAGAAGAACTTGCATAAATGAGACACCCGTTGCCACCGGTGTCCCCGCAGCCATTCCCGCGAAAAGGGCATAACAAGATAACTGCTTCATAAATCGCAACTATATTATTTTATTATCAATTGCATTAGAAATGTGTTTCTCTAATCGGAGCATAATATTGTTAGTTTACTGTTTAGCGTGGGTAATTGTATTTTGTGCATGTCAGATAGGCCACAGGGGGGCGTTTCACGAAACCGTCATAAGTCTAACTTCTTGACTAAATCGGAGATAGTGAACAACTTGTCCACAAGCGGGTTCACGAAGCGCCCTCTCTGACAAGATCGTGGAACAAAAGCTGACTAAATACTTATGACAGCTCCGGACCTGTCATATCTTTTGGAGAGCGCGTGATACGTCAATCAAACGCAATTTATGGAAGCGATCGGTTTGGGCGAATTGCATTTGCCGCGACAATCTCGATTTTCTCATTTTTTGTTCATACAAAATGTGGCAACCTCAGGATTTTGGTCTAATATCTAGAAAATAAAAATGGTTGTTAACAATTAAGTGATTTTTATACCAAATAAAGAAAAATATCTCGTAATATATCCAATCAAGAAATAATATTGAATAAATTGCAAAAGCATTATTCAGCTTACCATAAAGCTAAATAAAGAGACCCGCAGAGACTACGTTGGTAGTTAAAATCGATCTATTAGTCCCAAAATTAATAATTTTGAATATATTTCTTTTTAAATTACAATGCACTATTAATTTCTTTTTGTGAGCAAACAGAAAATTTAGGAAAAAAACCTCAATCTAGCTCCATTTTCAGCTGAGCTTACTTTTTATAGTCTGATTTACGAAACTATGAAATTAGCGCATCCGGGGGTACCCGTCTCATGTTCTGACGTGGTCTTATTAAAATTCATGATTGACACCTTGTAAATATATGCAGTAAGAAACATTGTGCGTTTTAATTCATATTATATAATTATACATCATTTTATGAGCTTTCATACTGTTATTGACCGATTTTATCACTTCAATTTCGATAATATTGAAAAATTTTGCTAAACCACAATGTCTAAATATCAACGAAACCGTGATTAAGGCTATTGCTCGATGACATCATCTCCGATAATATCGATATTACAAATTGTCGAGCTTGGAAGAGCTTTGTGTAACCGACTTAGTAAGATTGGAGCTAACTACGTAGTTGGTGGATAAAGATATGACTAACTTGTCCATGGTTTCGTGAAACGCCCCCAGGGTTCCAAATTTAACATCGACAATTCCAAGCAGAGATCTCTTTTGCCCCATTAGTTACACCCTAATAAACACAATGAGTGAAGATTCCATGTGGCCTTTTTTTTTTCTTCTCTCTCTTCTTCTTCTTTCTTTTGTTGTTGTAGAAAGTCTTGTTTTCACGGTGTTCAGAGCAATTGGAGTCCACTTTTGTGTTGAGTAGTTCCTTTTCGATAAAAAAATGTAAAAGGTTACGCAACCACCGTATAGTGTAACCATTTTAATGGATACGAGAATAATGGCCCAAAGGACTTACTTTGTTTGGAAACGCCCATCATGACTTTGTGCATGGTCCTGATTTTATATACTCGGGTCGTGTGGAGAGAGAGTTTAAAAGGGAATCCAACCCAAGGAGAGAATCAACCTTACAGGAAAGAGGAAAATGAGAGGAGCAATCTAAAAAAAGTTTCGCCAAAATTGGTTATAAAATAAGAGAGTTATGGAAGTTTGAAAAGTCTAGTTGTTCCTTCTATGGGGATCGTCAAATTGGCATCATCGGCTTCAAAATGGCTGATCTTATGGACAACTCTCCATTCACTTTGTACACAAATTTTCAGATTTCCCCAGTTTCTTTCAAAATTTGCCTTTTTTCACTTCTGAGCTCAAAATATGTCATGGGAAAATATATTTCACACAACATATGTTGAGCTCAGAAGGAGGTAGATATATTTTGAAAGAAAATGGGGAAAATCTGAAAATTTGTGTACAAAATGAATGGAGAGTTGTCCATGAGATCGGCCATTTTGAAGCCGATGATGCCAATTTGAGGATCCCATAGAAGGAACAACTAGACTTTTCAAACTTCCATAACTCTCTTATTTTATAACCGATTTTGATGAAACTTTTTTTAGATTGCTCCTCTCATTTTCCTCTTTCCTGTAAGGGATTCTCTCCTTGGGTTGGATTCCCCTTTAACCACTCCCCTCCCCCTTTCGGTCGGAAAATACAAACAAACGGTAATAACTTTTTCGAACACAATGATAAGAAGCAATATATACGGTATACATTTTTTTTATAAACATATACTATGTTATCATTATTGGCTGTTGATTTGATTATGACTGAGCGACTGTATTGAAAATATACCTTTTAACCTTTATTGTAAAGTTCATTGAGCAATCATATTTTGGAAGTACAATCATGATCAAGAAAGTATTTCAAGATTATATGCCAATAATTCACAAGCTTATATGTTTTTTTATAGTCTCTTAAAAATCAAGAGCTGCGATTTCTTGCCACGGTGGGGGGGGCGAGACTCAGGTCTACTCTCTCCCATTGGTTGCTGTGAGAATTTAAAATTTCCGGCCGACCCCCCCCCCCCAGATCGACTCCCATGGTAACAATGATTGCCAAGATGTAATAGCCTACAGTGTTATTTCTCTTTAATCATTCACACACACAATATATATATATATATATATATAATAGGGCCTATTATAAGTTATGTCTTATATTCCTCAGTCTATTTTTAGAACCTGGTTCGCTATATTATAGTATATACGCGCCGTTCTAGTTATGATTAATTATTGTTTTTTTTGTATTTGTTTGTTGTTTGTTTTTTTGCATTGCACCAATTGACCCACCCCAAAATGGTCTTTGAATGGTTCGAGTACGTATAAATGAATAGAAGAAAGAGTTTAGAAAGGTTTATGCGTGAAAGCTCTCTCGCTTCGATGCTCAGATCATGATCTCCCTTCTTTGAAGTGTCTTTTATAGGAGTGGTATTTCGACCATTCAAAGATACACTTTCATCAGGAACAGACCAACACGTCAAAATGAAGGCCTCAATCCTTTTACTGTTTGTCATCGGTGTTGCTGTTGTTTCGCATACCCAGCCCTTAGAAAAATACAGTATGTATATCTTTTTACATTTTTCGTAGATTGTAATGAGTTAAAAGTAATGGAGATGATAGAGATCACATAAGAATAAAGTGTTCCCGTAAGAGTATGTCTTACATAATTAATCCGTTTTGGCTGTACCACTTGGTTTGTAAAGGTAGCTACACCCTGAAGGTAGATTTTACATGGAAATCTAGTTATATAATCATGATATTCCAAGGCAATTGACAATAAATAAATAAACTATAAATCAATCCAGCATGGTCAATTCATAATTGACCTTGCACTGCAATGGAATTATACCTTACTGCAGCAGTTTACTCCCAATGGAAAGTCAATGCAGAAAAGTGTCTTGACAGCTCATGCCAAGTCAAGGTGGCATATCCAAAAAGGGTCTAAAACTTCTACTAAACAAAATTGTTAAATTCTAATAGAAGAAACATATTGCAGTGAGACTATAGATTATCTTAATTTATTTTGAGGTAGGTTTAAAGCTGGTTCGCTAATTATCATTGAGAAGTTTCCTCAGAACCAAGAGGGCGACAGACAGCCATTTTTCAGTACTGACTGATGTTGGTTGCATGCAGCTGTATGTGAAATCAATCAAATAATAAATAGTCATATTATGATGGAAATAAAAAATGATAAAGGATAAGGGATTTAGAATTTCCTGACCCCACATTCTTAATTGCATGGTAATATAGCATAGTGCATGATATGTGATATTTGAATGTGATCATGCATGATTTACTCATTACTGAGTGCATAATTATAATGTTTCAGTCATTTGGGGAAAATATATTCTTGTTATGCAGTCAGTATGTACGCTGCCACTTTCTGTCGAATAATAATAATAAAACAATCAATACAAATATTCGATTATTCAAACAGTTTCAGTAATTAGAATGACTTTACATGATCTTTCAGGAACGGACTCGAAGTGAATATAGGTAGGCACATTTGTGTAATAAAATGTGCAACATATCTTCGAATTTCAATAACTTGAAGACTTTTAGTTTACAGGACCTTTTATGTGCTTCAGGAAATGTTTATAAAAAGTGTAGAACCCGGACCATTACATAACAAGTGCATTCTGCATAAAGAAAAAAAGAAGTGGGATATAATTAGGGTGAGAGTATAAGCCGGTTTCAATAGGTTATAAAAGCAGAGATTTTGACAATCCTTTGAGATGATTTGAATAGAGCTAAATTCCTATCTTAGTGTTATCGAATCATCTACTTTCTATTCATTCTCTTCTCTCTCTCTCTATTTCTTTCTTCTTTCTTTCTATCTCTCTCTCTCTTTTTCTATCTACTCCCCCCCCCTCTCTCTCCATTTTGTATTGTAATGTAGTACTTTCCAGCCCGTTCACTATTTACTATTTCGTTTCTATGGAATAGGCGTTTTTATTAAGAGTGTTCTTCCTAGGACATAGTAACAATCGAGGTCAAGCACACTGCTATCTAATAAACAATAATTGGCATCCACTTGCATAAATTCGTTGTTGCTATGTCAGACAAACACTTATGACTTGGAATAGGTGTTATTAATTATTCAAAACTCTATAATGATATATAAATCTCTATTTTTTTCTTCAGAAACAGTACATCAGGGGCCCGGAGCGTTTTTTGAAAGTGGAGGGGCTGAGCCAAAGTGGTGGTGGTGGGGGGGGCTGAACAGGCTAAAAATCACAAATCTATGGTCATTTATGCGTTCTTGTACACGTTTGCTGAAAAGGTGGGGGTCGGGAGGGGGGGGGGAATTCAGCCCACGGCTTCTGTGAGTATAATATTTCGATGAGACAAAATATTCATGTATTCTAAACTGAGCCCATATATTACAACATTGATATAAATTTGTTTAACACATGCATAATGACGCAGCGTGATAATGATGAAAATAATGAAGTAAACATATATTGAATTACTTTAAATTAGAATATTGTCAAATATATCATAAAAAGAAAAGTTAAAATAAGGATAGGGATTTTGTCTCTGACGAATATTTTGCAAGTATCGAAAGTTCAGGCTCTTTTTGACTCATTTAAAGACAAGATATCAATCTCCATGTATTGCTTTGTCAAGCACGTTAAATACATGTTTTAAAATATACTATTCGAATTTCAGGGAAAGAGTATGACGATTTGCAAAACCTTGAGGCCGCAGTCAAATCCTTGCTTGAAGCTGGTGAGTATAGTCTATTAATTTACAATCATGGCATTCCATATTATGCGATTATACAAATTCATATTCATCTTCTGCATGTTCTGGATATTATACCTGTTTTCACTGAAACAGCCGTCCTGCATGAACAATGACATGAACATAATTTTAAAAAAACAAGACAAACAAAACAAACAAACAAAAACGTCGTAGTGGGAGCTGTTAGGGCTAGTATCTATAGGCCATTTGTTTTTTACATTATGGGATAGGGTTGTATGCGCCTGTAATAGTTCAAAATGGAGGTTATACGAATCGGACCCTGCGGTTCGAAACCCGGCAAGTCGAGTCTATTGGATGTGGAGGTCAGAGGCGGCGGAACGAATTTGAAAGTGGGGGGTCACGATGGAAAAGGGGCACTTGTTCTAAAAAGGGGGCACTTGAGATAAGAGGCTTTAAGAGAGAAAGTATTCAAATAAGTATGGATGCACAGAAAATTTGCCTTTAAATTTGTGCTTTAAAAATTGAAATGGCTTTGTATTTCATTAATGATAAACAAAATTTTGAAGATAATTGTTCATTATTATTTTTTTTTTAAAGTATGTTTTTATTTCTTCCAAATAATACAACATAACAATCAATAACGTACATTGTACTCATACTACAAAGATAACTGTTCATAACACAAACATCATATCAATTATATCACTATAGATCCATTTACAATACAGCAATGTACAAACAAAATTTTACTCTTTTGAATCACATAAAATATTAATTGTGAATATGGAAGAAATATATATGTAAAAAAGAAAAGAGGGACTTAAAAAAAGTTCCTCCATTCTTTTCATTTCCTTAAGAACTCTGAAACTCTCTCTCTCTCAATAAGAAAGAAGAAGAAAAAAAAACCGTCAGAGATCTTAAGGAAAAAACCACCCTCCCTCTAAAAAAAAACCCACCCTCCTCCCCCTCCCTCCCCCTTAGGAATTCCACTTGTCTGGTCAGGGATACGGATTCGTTTACACAAAACAAAAGACAAAAGCAAACAGGATGATAACTTGGCAATCGCCCCTCGCTCTCCCTCATGAAGATGTTAAGATTTTAAGTGTTCCCATTTCTTAAGGTGAAGAGAAATTGTGTTTCTCTCGAGAGCCAAACGTTTTCCTCCCTTTCTTCTTCTTTGAACATACTTTTAATTTCATTGATGGTAATAGGTGAACCTCGTTCTCTTCCTCTAAAAATAAGATACTTAACCAAGATTAAAAAATGATTAACTAATTTTTCCTTACCTTGATTTTCTAAATATATACCAAAAAGGATGTCTTGCCATTTTAGATTATTATGGGAATAAGGTTTAAAATATCATCTGTTATTCCAAATAAATCTAGCGTTTTGGCATTCGAAAATATGTGGCGGTAGGGTCTTCTTCCTTTTACAATAAGCACATAAGGCATTTTGAACAAAACCAAAACGGAATAAATGATGATTGTATAAAAATGATCCCATGTATCAGCTTAAATGAAACTCTCTTAGTCTACTATTTAGTGTACATTTTCCTGTCTTTGAAAATATTTTCCGTGTCTTATAAGTGAAATTAAATTCTCTTTAATTGTCAATATTCACGAAAAACCAACGAGGATCACGCGATGAGTGCTAACTATCAACAAGAGCAAACCAATGAACGCTAACTTCCTAGTCGGCATTATCGGCTGTGAAAGATTCTTTGGTCTAACCTAACGACCTTCTCCGATTACTCTCGCCAATCAATAGCGCAAGTTCTGTTAATGTAGAATTAGCGTCATATAAACGAAGGACCTACCGCAGGACGCATGGAGTTACAACTCTTACTAATTCTCATTCTGCTATCAGGTCTCATTAGTTATGTTGTCAATCTCAGAGGTGATATAATACCAACTGTCGACGTAATACCAATATACATTCCAATAATAAGCCTGTTGTGGCAGGACTACTTCAAAGATATAGGGTATACAGACTTCCATCGTGTTCTAAATCCATAATTATCTATTAGTATCTAATAATACGGCATGTATTCAAAACGAAAACCTATCTATCTGGCAGAATTACCATAGCAAGATTACTCCTTGTCTCTATATAACATACTCTGGCACATATTCAAAAGGAAATCGGCAGCGGACGCAGGCCTTTCGGAGAGAGCAGCAGATTATGAGTTAATTGAACCGCCTTATAATCCTACCCTTCCACGATTCTCTTTCCTACACAAGGGAGTATCATATTATAGATCGTATGAGCAATCCAGATCCTGATTAATCACCTAGCCACAGATGTTCGCCAAAGTCAGATACTTTGCATAGAATGAGCAATCGATGGTGACCCTTACACACAGACCTTCGACTGCAATTTAAGAGTTACACAGGAGTTAGGACAGAAGAATCTAAAATATATCTTGCTTTCCTCTACTGTTACGGTGCACATTATGTGAGTGGATATTGTTATTCTCCATTCATCTATACACATAATGCAGTTCTCTAAATAGACGTCAACCACCAATTAACGCCTCGCGTAGCCCTTTTGAATATCCAGTAGGGTTTCTAATAAAGTGATACCACTGGCATTTCAGACGCTACCGCTACCTGTCTTTCGATATTCCAAAAATGTTAATTATCTTGGATCATCCTCGTTTCTATACTAGTAGTCTATTTCTAATTTCTCTCACCAACAAGAAATCTCGAGCACTAAGTCACGCCAGGATTGACTCACTAACTCCCAACATAAACCCAGTCTGACGGCAACCTTGTGCGTCCATGCAACAATGAGTATAGAGTACACTTTTTACGAAGTAGACTTAGCAATTTAACCCAGAATGTCCTTATACCTTGGTCTTGTAAACCCTCACATTGCAAATAGATTATATAGATTCCCCCTTTGCTTTCCACTTCAGTTAATAGTATTATCCATTTCATTAACTTAAGAATAGATATTCCTATGATTACATATTTATATCTTTTTCTTTTATTTCAACATCCAAAGAAAAATCACCCAAGAATTCTTACAAATCTACTTTATACCCGAAATTTAAATTGTAACATTTCCCTTGTAAGGAGCCTAATAACATGATTTTTGTCTTTTCGTTGTTAACTTTAAGTCCTGATATTTTCCTGAAATTTTCTAACAAAGCACTACATTTTTTATGGAATCCTCATTACGAAACAAAAATAGTCATGTCATCTGCATACATGACTTTTGACTTCGTGTTCCCCAAAGCATTCCTTTGAATAGAATCATTATACTTATATTATTGCCAATATTTCAATGCCACAAAATAAAGAGATATGACGATAAAGGGTCCCCTTGTCTAACACCTCTTTCTACGTTAAAATAACCTTGTTGAGATGCCTCCATTAAATATGCACAGCTTTGTTCCTTTTGTATTATAATATTTTACCCACTTACACAAAACTTCGGGCCGAAACCAAAAGCATTTAAGACTCTCAAAAAGAAAAATATGCGAAATGAATTCAAAATGCTTTCTTTTTCAAAATCAATTACTACGAGATACCCTGGAGAATTTTTATTTGAAGTATGAAAAATTATGTCATCTATTATTCGAATTGCTTCCCCGATATTACGCCCCTTCATAAAACCTATCTGATCCATTAAAATAACATTCCAGAACTTCCTTAATTTTTTTGGCCAACACTTTAGAAATTATTTTGTAATCTATATTTAATAATGAAATAGGTCTATAATTCTTCACAAGATGTGGGTCTTTACCATCTTTAGCTATCAAAATCTATCATCTATCATCTATCAAAAGCTATCATTATAGACCCTATTTAGCATCCGCGAGCGCGAAGCGCGAGCTGAAAATTTGAGTTAATTGAGCATTACATAAATTATTTAAGATCTGCGAGCGCGAAGCGCGAGCCGAAAAATTTGAGCTCAAAATTGGAGTTAATCGTGCATCAATTATCCGCGAGCGCGAAGCGCGAGCCTAAAAATTGGAGTTAATTGTGCATCATATACCTTATTAAATATCCGCGAGCGCGAAGCGCGAGCCGAAAATTTTGGTGTTAAAAGACGTATGGAGTAACAAGGGGCACCTTTTTTGTATTACAAGTGCCCCTTTTTAGTAATAAAAGTGCCCCTTTTTACAATAAAAATGGCATTTTATTAGCTAAGAAAAGGGGCACTTTTTAGTCATGAAAAGGGGCACTTTTAGGGTAGATGAAAAAGAGGGGGGTCACAGTGCCCCCCCCCCCTGCCCGCCTCTGGGTGAGGTAAAAGGTCAGACGGGTCCCAGATGTAAATAATAATTCTGATTGATACATGTGGGTCAAACCAATCACTCCTCCATAGTAAGGTATGGGCAACCTATGTGGCAAATTTGGTGCTTTTTAGAATATGAACCAGGCCCGACTATTGGCAAAAGATTTTACAATTCATAGAAAACGTAGATTACTCTTGATTTTTGCATTCGCAGAACAAGAGGAGGATCAGATGAACGAAATGGCGCTGAAGGAAGAGGAAGACGAACAACTGAACGAAAAAGCTCTGATGGAGGAGGAGGAAGAAGAACTAAACGAGATGGCGCTGAAGGAGGATGAGGATGAATTCAATGAGATGGCAATGGAGGAGAAGGATGAAGAACTTAAAGAAATGGCGCTGGAGGAGGATGATGAGGAAGAACAACTGAGGGAGATGATGTTGAAAGTTCTGAACGAAATGGCACTTAAGGAGAACGATGAAGAGGAGAAAGAGCTGATGATGGATGATGAGGAAGAACTGAACGAGAAAGCTCTGATGGAGGATGCGGAAGAACTGAACGAGATGGCGTTGAAAGAGGATGAGGAAGAGCTCAACGAGATGGCACTGGAGGAGAAGGAGGAACAGCTATTCGAGATGGCGCTGATGGAGAAAGATGATGATCAGCTAACGAGGCTGAAGGAAAGAGAAGAGGAGCAACTGAACGAGTTCAGGCTGAAGGAGCTAGCCCTGAATGAACTAAACGATGCGGCAATGCATGAGAAAGATGAGGACCTACAATACGAAATGGCCCTCAAGGAAATGGCGCTGAAAGAGCTCGGAAACGATATGAAGCTTAAGCTAAAAATGGAGGGTCGTGATACCAGGGGATTTTGTATTAACGACTGCATCGGCCGTGGAATATGTATCGAAGGAAGATTTGGTGGTTACTATTGTTCTGGTAAGTGTAAGGAAACAAAAACCCATCACTGCCCATGAAGAGAATCTATCGCATTTGAAAGAGAAAACTGAGAGAAGCAATTTAGAACGGTTCCATCAAAATCGGTTATAGAACAAGAGAATCGTGGAAGCTTGAAGAGTGTTGGTTCACTTTTGAGGCGGATCTTCAAATTGCCAAAATTGCTTTAAAATGGCTGACTTTTTAGACATTCTCTATTTGATTTGTACACAAATTCGCAGACTTCTTGTTCCCCAAATCAGCCATTTTGAAGCAAATTTTGCAAATTTCAGGATCACATAGAAGTCAAGAGATTTTCGAATATTCATAACTTGCTAATTACTTTATAACCCATTTTGATGAAACTTTTTGTTTCAATTGCTCATCTCATTTTACTTTTTCATATAAGTTTGATTCTCTCCCTTTTTCGGTTGCCTGTAACTTTGGTAGAATTCAAAGCGTGTCTGAGGGGTTGTGTATGTTTATATTTTCTACTAATCATTTCTCGATTCATGCTTTAAATGCACTAAGAAATATATATGTCATGACATAATATAAAAGCACCATTTATAATGAAACGTAGAACGTATATTCCATATACCACATTAAAAAATATTTTAAGGCCTTGATTTACATTGCTGTAAAATGATATCCTAAGATACCACTCAGAATCATTATGAAATGAGAAAATCCAATTAAAATAGTTAAACACGGGCTGGAAATGTTTTTTGAATATGTGGACATTTTTAGTAAAACGTTTACAGAATGCAAGAAATATTTGGACCGAAAATTTTCTTAAAAGTGGCATCTCTGACTAGAGTTTTGATTTTTGTTTTTCAGATGACCCTGCTAAGAGAGTAGAGGATACTGAAAGCCAACGCGAGGTGGAGATCCTTAAACGTCTTGTTGGTCTTCTCAAGGAATAGAGAACATTACCCTCATCAGGCCATCCAAGAAGCATTATTAAGCATATTGTCGGTGGGGTGACAAAACCTCGTAACTCCAGAATGTCAAACGTTCAGGAGAACGAAAAAACATTGCAGCCAAAAATTAACGCACCTGTGCGATCGCCTTTCTTTGACCTACTATGGTGGCTTCATTTCGGGGAGTAAGACTGCTGGGATTTGGACCAAACATTGTTCGACTATTTACCTTGAAAATCACCAAAAGGTTTTTTTTTCCACAAAAAATTAAGATACAATGTCTTGTCAGACATCGTCGATGGGCTGAACCTTGTATCTCAAATTTTGGTGAAAATCACTTTTTTTGTTTCTCTAAAGGGGCTGTCCCACTGGAGGCGATCGTTGCTGCGACAACTGGCGATCTTGCTGTTGTGAGTGTGGTAGCAAGTTGTTGTTGTAGCGTAGCTTAGATAGAGTCGTATGTATGTATATAATCGCCTTTTTAAAGATTAACTCCTTATAATTATGAAATTATCAGGTTGTCGCCTCAACGATCGCCGCCTGTGGGACAGGCCCTTAAGTAATCAGTCATGTGATGTCCTGTCCAAATTCAAGCTGTCTTATCTCCAAACAGAAGTAATCACAGCGTTTCAAATGAAAGGCAATCTCACATATACTACACTGGCCGCGACGTTTTTGCTCTCCTGAAAATTTGTCGTTATTGAGCTACAATGTTTCATCAGCCCAGCTACGACATGTGCATGAACAATTTATGTTACCCGGTACTTTATATAATTATATTTTACTAACCAAAAGGCCTGATTTCTTTCTTCCAAAATGCCTTCAAGCATCAATGCTAATATTAGATAATGGATGTTGATCATTAACAATTACACCTTTGTATTCATTGCGCCTTGAGTGGTATTGTACCAGAAAAGTGCACCTTAGAAATATGTATTATTATTATTATCATTATATAACTTGGCCTGAAGAATTTAATATTTGATAGACGATATTTTAGATGTTTTATTTCATTAAAGGGCAACTAATGAAAAAAATACTACATGTTCAGTATCAATTTGATTTGATAGGAAATTAGAATACATAAAAGCTGCATGAACAAGATTTTGTATTCCAATATAATGTGGCCAGTATTCTCAAAGAGTAACTAGTTATAATTTCGAGAATACCGGCCTATATGTTTATTATCAATTTGATGTGATATGAGTTCATAAAAGCTGAATCACGATTTTTATTAATTCAAAACTTTGGATTCAAGATTTTTAACAGAAGTTCTTCTAACTGCTCAGTGACTGGTACACAGTCCATAATGTAACAAAATTATGTTTGCTATGTACAATGTACAACTTATCATCATAATAAATCTCATTCACAAAATAATACCAAATGATTCTCTGGATGATATATTCAGTGTGTGTACGATATAAATATTGGAGTGAAGCGAATGGCAAAAATTACTTTTTTAAGGGAAACACAAACTAGTTGGAATGACCCAGATACTAAGTCAATTATGTGCTTTGGTAATAAAACAAGCTAGGAATAACTTTCTGCAATTGGTTTCAATAAAAAAATACTGTTCTCACTTGCACATGGAGAATATCTTTGTGGATAACACTGCCATTTACAATCGAAATCTAATATTTTAAAACTTCCATATAAAACTCTTTTAATCTACAACCCATTTTGATGAAACTACTATCATTCTTTTTATAAGATTGATCCTCTCACTGAGGTTTGGTTTAGAGAAAAAACACTGTACAACAAAACCACACAAATTACATTTTGTGATATAAAATTTAATAAGAATCCATTTAATGACACATTATGATGAATTGAACTTGACATCTTTTGAAAAAAATAAATGTAAGCTTTATGTAATGCCCATTTGTTGTGGCAATTCATGTTTTTCTAGAAATGCCTCGCCTTTGCAATAACACTTTTTGCATTACAGATTTTTCAGATATGGATAGTACAACAGGAGTGTGAGTGACCACAAATAAAAAGAGCTGAAATGAGCTGAAAATAAGCTGAAATTGAAATAGCTCATATACTTTGGTACAGAGGAAAGTCAAAATAAGCTGATACCCCCCCCAAAAAAAAACAAAAAAAACAAAAACAAAAAAAACAAACCCAAACCAAACCAAACCAAACCAAACAAACAAGCTGAAGGTCATGGGTACATATCTATTTATTATGCATGTTTTTGTTTTTTTTTGTAATTTACTTGGTTGTTAATTACATGTACTTATATAAATTGTAATTATCAATGCAAAGGTGATGAGCTCTTCTTTGTTTATATGTTATAGGTTGCCAAGATAAGAGAGTTTGTAACTGAAAGTGAATTACCTTTATTTAATATGAACTCTAAAGAGATGTGAAGGACAAAGCAAGAGATTGTGCTAAATTGCTGTGATATGAGGCAAATGATTAATTCTTTTTAAAACTGTTTTCAAGTAAAATTCTCACTTTGTCATCTCACTGGACAAATAATTTTGATTTTCATTTAAATATTGATCCTTTCTCTAGCAGTTCGAGTACAGCATATATATACCTATTTCGGACTTGAAAACAAAATTGTTCCAACCCATTGAAGACTGTTTTTCTTTTAATGAGCCCCATGCAGCATGTTCTTAAAGTATGATTGCTACAAGTCACTTTCATTTGAAGATGAAATGAATGATAAAAATATAATTCATATCATCAATTTCTAATCATTTGAATTCTCCTATTTTTTCTCAATTCATGCAATAATGGGTGAATTATATGGTCAACAAGCAAGAGAGATGTTCTCTATATACTCTTCATACAGGCTTTCATAGTCCTCAATGTGTTATTTTTTTCAATTAATTTAAAAGTGTACTGAAAATAATAAAGTACAAATATAGGCACCAAGTACGTAGATAACATGGAGACTTCATTGTTACAAGGTTCCACTGTAGGTTAGTATTTGGAGAATAAAACTTAATGATTATTTTCTTCCTGATAAATTCATGATATGTGTAAATCATGGTTTTATACCACTCAACACGTTAATTTTCAAACTATTGCCTACTCCCCCCCCCCCAAGATAAGGAGATACAGGTGTTTAAAATGTAGATCAGCATATTTTACATTTGAATGACAAAACTAAAAATAGTCATTTCTATT
>CALNVZ010001721.1:37299098-37335585 GCA_940671915.1 Paracentrotus lividus
TGATGGAAGTAGTATAAGTTCAAGTCCAGAGTATAGTTACAATTCAATTAGTGAATGGAATATACAGTGAGCGATTGTTTTTTGTTGTTGTATACTAAGCCCGCATATATGCGGGATGAAGAAACGTAGAACATCCCTTTGTCGAACGTTTATTTCACTCATGATTACATAAACATATAAAGACCTTATATAATTAAAATACCTGACATTGATCTATTTAAAGCTGTTTTTGTTCAGCTTTATATATGAAAAGAATTCTTGTAAGCATGCTTAACAATCACGATCATTCGGCTTCATGAAAAGATCTCAGTATACAATGGTTAATGACTTGGTATTTAACTAACCCGGATTGAATACTGGCTTCTTCTTCACAACGACTTGGCAAACATTGACATCTTCTTTCGTTTCTTGCGGCTGACTCCAAGCATCCATCTGCTAGATTCCATCTTGCCACCTCCCGCCTCTGGTTGTCATGTAATCAGCATCCATCTGTGAGAAGCAAATTGGTAGAATTGTAATAAATCTGATAAAAGAACACAAGTGATCACATGGAAAGGTTGGTTGGAAGAAACTGTTGTGGAAGTGGTAAAGAGAAGTGGTTGAGATGGATGGGCCACTAGTTGAGGAGGGAAGATATGAACCTTGACAGGGCAAGTCCAAGCTATTTTGCAACCTTGTCCCACGCGTAACTGACAAATAATTGACCAGAACTTAATAATGAAATTATTCATGTCAATTATGTTTCATGCTTTATAAAAGTACTATACCTGTACTCAACATAAAAAATAGTTGAGATAAATCATTTCATAGTTAAGTATGGTCAAGTATTTGTCAGTAACGCGTGGGACAAAGTTGCAAAATAGCTTGGACTTGCCCAAAAAGAGCATGGGGATTGGAAGTGATGGCATGAGAGGAAAGGGAAAACCAAAGACAACATGGATAGATATGGTGATGAAGGAAACAGTAAGATTGGTCTGAACGAGGAGGTGCTCAAGACAGAAGAAAGTGGAAGGAGGGAGTATCATCATGGCCCGAGAATCAGTAACGCTCGCAAAAGGGAACATGCTGACTGAAATAAAGGATGACCTACTTTATAATCATCAAGTATGCTTGTTATAGCATCCATGCACAATGAAGGACACTCTAACCAATCACTTACATTGAAATTCCCATCATCTTCTTCGTAATGGGCCTCATCCCCCTCATCGTACTCCTCATCGTGATTCTGGTACTTCTGGCCCTCATCGTAAGCTTCACCGGCGTCTTGATTCTTCCTCATCCATTCATCCCAGTTCTCTATCGGATTAGACACAAAATAAAGACATTAAATTTTTATAGGTTCTTACACGTGTAGTCAATACCCATTATCAAGATGCTCACGATCAAGCCAATTACTGTATAAGTGGTTATTTTCGCGTTGGTTTTATTTCCCCAAATTTTGCAAGTCCATTTTTGTGAAAATTTCCACTTCAACATAAGCTATTTATAGCTATTTAAACCTCACAAAAATAACTAAGGCCATTTATACAACTTACTGTACTGGTGGAATATTCGCGGTACATCAATTTTCGCGGATTTTCGCAGGAAGACAGCAGGCGCTAATTTCCTATGCATGTATTGAATGGGTTCAATCGCCAGCTTACAAAAATGCAGCGCGAATTTAAGAACCCGTGAAACTGCTTTGAGGCCACTCAGCGCGAAAATAACAGTGAATACACTAAACCTCACAAAAATAGTGATATAATTCACCCCGAATTTCCAAACTAGTCAAAAATCACAAAAATTATATAACAAAATCTTGTTATACAGAACAAATAGGCACCATATGCAAAATTGAAATTTGGACCAAGAAATTGCCTCATTATGACAAAATTTTGTTGTATCAATGCTCATTAAAAAGGGAGTGGACTGATCATTTCAATTCTGAATTAATTTCTTTCAAATTCTTTTGCCCTCACTGAGTCGCTCTGAGATATGTCTTGGCAAATCAACTTGTTGGAACAACATTATGTTAAGCTAAAAATCTAGAACTTAGTATGAGCATTTGAATGGGACTTACATTACTTTCGTATTACAAGGAACTGTTTGGAGGTACTTACTTTCTGTGTTATATTCAAAGCAAATATTGAGCTAATATCTTTTCACCATTACGATATCATTACACTAGAATTCAAGATAATCTTTAACTAAAGTTTGCATTCGTAAACAATGTAGCATGTTTCATCGGTTTATATCCATTTGGTCTACCTGTGGTTGGTCTACTTCTCTGATTGGTTACCACATGGGCTAAACCCATGTCATCTACTAAGAATTTGGTCTAATATCCTGTTGGTCTACTACATACTTGGTCTAATGAACACTTGATCCAGTTGCCAATTCCTCTAATTACCTTTTGGTGTAATTCGTTTTTCGTCTACTTCCAAAATGAATATTTGGTCTATTTTCAATTTGTTACAGCAATTTACTAAGTGATGTTAGACCAAGTGGAAATTAGACGAAATGGACATTAGACAAAATAAGAATTAGACAAAATGGTAAATGACAAAGTGGAAATAAGACCAAATGGCAAGTAGTTGAACAAGGTGTACACAAAATGGAATTAGACAATGTGGGATGAGACCCAACATACATTAGTCAAAGTGGGTTTATTTCAATTGGCAATTTACCGTTTCATCTAAAGCCCCCTTAATGCCCGTCACCAGAAATTATATAAACCTTTTACAGTAGAGATGAGGAGAGGGTGGGAGGGGGGGGGGGGGGGGGGGGGGGGGGGGGGGGAGGTTGTAAGTATGAAACTTGTTTTACCCTCTTGCAGCTCTTCTTCATCTGTGAACTGAGGTTTGACATGTTCTTCATGCCCTTCATACTCCCCACTGAAGACTTTCTATGATGGAGATAAAAAAAAAGAAGATTTTTCACATTCAAAGTCATCATTCATTATTGAGGATATTCATTCCAAAAGGGATTAGGTCCACTTTTCATGAAAATTGAGTTATTGATGCCAGACCACTCAGGTCTGTATTTGAACGAAAGTATGATCCTAAAATGTGGGATGATTATAACAAAATGTAGCTTTCAATAGCCAACAAACACTTTTCTCTGTAGTTACAAAAGTAGATTTTTTAAAAAGCTGTGTATCTTTTCCCCTTGAATCTTTCTAATCAAACGAGGATTTCTGAGGAAAAAAACCCCAGATTCATTCTACGTGTATTATCTTTAACATCAGATCTGCACAATGTCAAACCTTATCTTGAAAATTTAATAATCTTTATACATTTTATTTTTCAAAATAGAAGTTAAAAAGTATCTGACTTGATATTAAAAGTGATACCTGCATAAGGCGGTCATGTTCTGAAGGGTCAAAGTCCCCCTCGAGGTCATCGGGGTCAAATCCGATCGTCTCGTTGCCCGTCACTTCCTTGAGTTTGTCGATCCGTTCCATGATCTCTTGTTTCTTCAGGTTCTTGAGATGTTTGAGTTCCTCTCGTTTCTTCTGCTTGTCCTGTTAAAATTCATTACAAAGTAGAGAGAAAATATCAGTTAGTCCCTAGAATAGGAAGTTAAATAGACGCTAAACTGTCTAAATCATTGCCCATCACTTTCTTGAAAATGTTGAAACGTGCCATGACTTTTTATGTTATGTTCTTGAGGGCTTTCTCTTGTTTCTTCTTCTTGTCATGTTATGATTAATTGCAAAAAAAAGAGTGGAATAAGTCCCTAGATAGAAAGTAAAATAAAAGTCCTGTGGGTTGATTATCCCCCATGCCAGTAAAGAACCCGCTGCATTCTGCACCAAACTTGACCAGTTGATTTGTAAACCACGAGGCTCGCCTGATATCGCGATAAATAAACCTTCAATATGATCATTAACCTCATGATCCCCATCAACAAACATGTGATATAACCAACTGATCATTGATGCAGAACTAAAAAAAAAAAAAAAAAAAAAAAAGATGTACATGGCCTCATATCATTTGAACTTTTGACCCATAGATGCCTTTTGACCTCACCATCCTCATGTGGCATTACCCCTGGATCATTTCAGGGCGCGACAAACCCGCTTGCCCGCTTGCCCAGGGCCAGTGAAAACCGCGGGCGGGCAAGCAAAATTTTATAACACTTGCCCGATCGGGCAAGCGGGGATTTTCAAAATAAAAATGTAAAAAGGGGACATTATCTCAGTACTGAGGTGGTAAAATCACAGTATTTCGAATAATCACAAATCGGGCGAAAAACAGAAACACATATCAAAAGATTACCATGATTTCTTGTTAAGTTAATCAACTAAAAAGAAGTAAATTTCTACGTAACGGACTCCTTTGCATGGAGGCTGCCATATTGATTGAAAATGTAAACAATTAGCGCTAATTCGCCGATAGATGGCACTAGATTGCTGCAAAATTAAAACCCATCAGCACGCGGAGATCGCTGTTGTTTTGTGCATGTGCACGTGCAGGGCGAGGGCTGTTCTGGGATCCGAGGGGCGTGCGTTTACGTCCGTGTGCTGTGTGCGTCGTCGAGTCTCGTGTGTTTTTGTTGATGACGGCGACTCGAGCGCGAGGAAGACGATCATGGCTCAAAGAAAGATAGGAGATTTTTTTCGCGCAACGTCAACGAGCGGGAGAGAAAGACACTCAACCACCTACAACGGAAAAAACACTGACAACGGACAAAAGACAAGCGGCTGCTCCAGCAATACCAGCGAGCTCGAATGCAGAGAAAAGGCCGCGAGCAGGCAACACTCGAAGGCCTACTCCAACAGCCGCGGCGACGAAAGAAAAGAGGAAAAAATACGAATTTGTGTTTAACAGAAATACTGTCTTCAAATGTTTTTTATTGACTCGTAATTAGATTAGACCTCCTTGAGGATCTATATTTCCTACAAAAATAAAAAGTCATTAAAATCAAAGAACATAAAAAGAAAATTTGGGCAAGTGGTTTTTCCTCTCGGGCAAGCCAAAAAAAAAACCACTTGATTTTTTTGTTTTTTGTAGAGGCCTGCATTTGTACCAATTTTGATCACAATTGATGCAGAAATATAGAAATGAGAGCAAGTTAAATAAAAAATTTCGTAACAGACCAACTAACTGACCAACAACAAAAAAGGTGATTACTAGGTCTCTGTCAAACTCTGTTCAACTTCAAGCAAGACAAAAAGGTTAAACCAGGTATATAAAGTTAAGATATTGAGACAATTTACCTGTTCTTGTCTTGATTTCTTCTCCTGTCTCTTCTCTGCTCTACTTGTATCTTTCCTCCTCACAGACTCACCTACCGTTCTTGGATAACGCTTGATCTGAATTGAATTAAGAATAAAGGATAGTATTAAATCTCCATTTAAATTGTTGTAGCCAAAAGTAAATTGTAATGACTTGGTTTAGATATGTCCTCATATTGTTCCATATACAAATTTAACTATACCAGTGCCCTGTAACATAAAAGAGCTACCATCAATCTTACGATCGATTGTAACCCTTAGTTCACGGTATGCCATAGACTTATCATTGATATCAATCGTAGATGTTACAGGGCACAGATACAATGTATCTTTATGTTCCATGCACTATTTTTGATGAAATTTGATAAGTTCAGTCACATTGAGGTTCTAAGAGCAAAGATACACACAGAGATGCTGAAGATTGCAGACAATTAACTTTGATGTACACAAAGTATATGGCAACTTCTCTACTGTGCCACCAACAGGTACACTGTTTGGACATCAACATGAAAAATAAGTTTTGTTACAACTCTCTCTCTCTAAGTTTTTACTTACAAATTCTGAGTCTGGTTCCTCATATCTAAAATTGTACTTTCTTTCAAAATCTTCCTGTTCTTCCAACTGTCTTTCTTCCTCTGAGAAATCTCCATCCTCCTCTTCGCCTTCCATCTCATCATCCTCTTCATCATCATCGTCGTCCAAATGGAAGCCCATCCTAATTAGGAAACATACATGTATGTGATGCATCACATCAAAATGAGAGACACGCGCAGAGCAAATTCAGCAAAGGGTCACAAAGGGTCACAGAAATTGGTCAAATAAAAATAGATGTCTGATTTTGGGGAAAGTAGTTTTTGATTTTCTGAATCTTCAATGTCTCATGTGTCCTCTATAAAAGATTGAGCAAAAAAGATAAAGTGAAAGTAATAAAAAAAAAGGCATTAATTTGCCAATTATCCTTGTCTCTTTTCTTGCAACTTGTCTCTCATTTTGATGTGATGCATCACATATCATTAAGCAATTTGTTCAACATATTATTACCCCACTTTCCACAAAAGATTCCTTTTTGACACTCTTAATCAAAACTCCATGCAAAGATGAATTATCAAATGTAATCAATCAAATAATACTCAATAATCAATCCAATAAAAACAAATTTGAACATGGTATGAAGCATCTCAAGACACTCATAAATAATAAAAATACATTACACATATCAAGTTCATTGTCGGTCCCTTATTTTAACCCCTAAAGTGAGAATACACTCACACATCCATTTTAATTCCATCAATCTCAGCTTAATAGTCAGAAAATGTGGTAATCATTCTAAACATAGTACAGTACATACATATGTAGAGGGAGTTGTAAAATTGTTTTACACCAGTTAGAAACCTACCCGCCAGTTGTGTCTTTATCAATGTAGCCTTTATTTAGGATGAAATCCCTCAAGAACTTCTCTCCGTCATCAAGAGAGGGATCGGTCCAGTACTTCCTCAAAGGGTCCTGCAAGCAAAACAAAACAAGTTATGATTTTTAGACAATCCAGTCTGGTAAGATAACAAGGCAATTATCCCTGCCCCGATTTTAATCATGGGCAAACTTATGTTATACATGTATATAATAAGGTAATTAGCTTCACAAAAACTTCACAGCAACCATCGTTTCTCAGGTGGGCAATTCCATGATTAGTTTCGTTACACTTTAGGACTACTTTTGCTCTAAGGTTAGCTCGTACATGAAGACGCTTTGATATTATTGTTAGATTTTTGTAGTGTCAATACCTATAGACATAACCTACTTCATCCCCACAAAGGAAATCATGAGACACGTTTCAGTAAGTTGTAGCAAGACTTTTAATTTTGGTTAGTTACGTTACAAAAAGTGGACATGCTTTTTTGGGAACAGACTTTGCATTCAACCTTCCTCAAACGAGGTTCAACCGAGACAAACCATAACATTCATGTCGTAACTGGTTTCTTGGCAAGTTATTTGAGACGACAAATTTTAGAAATAGCTTTATGTTTTTTGTACGGTATCCAAAAAACATGGTTAGTTACGTTACCGGTTAGTTACGTTTACATTTTGTCCATGCAAACAAAAATTGGATTTGGAGATATTTTTTCACATCAAGTATGTATAAAATGGCTTCATCCATATAAAATCATAAATGCAGAATAGTAATATTGTCCTATAGTACTGAACCTAAATCTTTATACCCACAAATAGCATATTTACGCCTCCTAAGTACCAAATCAGCATTTGTTTGCAGTGAAATGCATACATGAAAGGAGGGTCTAAAATCAGCAAGCATGTATACTTATCCCCGATTAATACAATTTTCATGTTTCAGGACAGTTTATAATTTTTAAGTAAAGAAATAAGTAAATCACCATAAAATATCAGACAGATAGATCTATATCAGATGAGGAATACAAAAATGTATTTTTTTTTTTATTTTTTTTTTTTTATGATAGGTTCAGTGGCATCAATGGTGTAAAGTAAAAAAAACCAAAAAAAAAACCAAGAGGACATTTTCCCCACATGTAAATGACTGAATATACAGACATATTACGATATCATATCGTGCACAGGGTAACGTTGTTCCTACCAGAGTTAACATTTTTAACACTTCCTATGTTCATATCTTTATAAAAGTAGTCATTAATAAAGCTGTGATTAAAATTAAAGTGTTTCACTTTTCATCAATGAATTTAAGCTTCACACAAACATTTCGTTCATGCTGCTAAAGTAAATTCCAATGTAAAATGAAAGTTAATCTATGATATCACAAGGTTATTCATGTATGATCTGCATGTTCATGGTGCATCATGATTAGGAAGCATAGGCCTACTGGTAAAATAGAAAATAATTGAAGACTGTTCTTCCCTGTCGGTAATATTGGGAACTAAAATCTCTTATGCCTCAAACCAATACAAGTCAGGAAAAAATTGTCCAGCTATCTCAAAGTAACACGTCATCTTTGTTTGAGTTACAGCTATTCTTTGACAAGATGTGTGTCTTGATTTGGGCTCACTTGGGATCAAAAGAGTTAAAGTTTATTATTCATGCTTTCTTCCATGAGAGTCATTTGGTTCAGTTGTTTTAATTATTTTGGTCGCGATATATTTGGCCTATATTATGTTATAATTAGTCCATAGGGTTGGCAATCGTTTTCTCAAGGTCTCTTTTGTCTTAAATATATCACAATATGTTTTCTACTTTCCACTGAACAGTGTTGATTAAGTTGAATAGCAGTTAGTTACGTTACTGCATGGTTAGTTACGTACATGGTTAGTTGCGTTACACATTTTGGATGCTTCTCAATTCGCTTATACGACAATGTTATTGATTTAATGTGATTGTTTTGAATTAGAATGTATGTATAGGAGGAATTTTTAGAATATGAACATTCTGGGCATTTACTTTCTTTTCAGGAAAAAACAAAGTTGATTTTTTGGTTAGTTACGTTACACAGGGATTCAAAGGCCACAGAATTCCAAAATTTGTGGTTATTAGCAACCCAATACAATATTTGACTCTGATTTCTGAAAGACAATTATATTAAATTGTTGAATGTTCCTAAATTTACTGAAAAGACACTTTTTGTAGTATTCACGTGATGTTTTAAACTTTTTGTAGTGTTTTCCTCATAATTTCAGCCTGAAATATGAACTGTGCTTAATCTACTTATTCAGATATTTTCTTGTAATTAATTGACTTTTAGACCTTTGGTCTGTATTGTTCAACATATCTTCTACAAATAAAACACAAATTTCACCTGGAAAATCGTAATTCTAATTTTTATGTCCATGTCCACTAATTCATGGAATTGCCCAGGTGAGTTTTTATCAACCTTTCCAAATCACTTTGAGAAAGAAAGTGACAGCGTAGCACTGATTATCCAAGCTTATAAATGTATGTCATACAATAATGATCATATAATTCCTTACCAGCTGTGCCGTCTCAGCATCATCTTTTGATAATGTATCCTTCGCTCCTTTCAACCATTCAACGTACTCTTTCTCCTCTTCTTCCTGAAATTAAGCATTGAAATCCTTAAATTGGCAACATTCTTAGGTATCATTTTCCACAACCAGCTATTGTCTATAGTGATGGGTAATTGATCAAGACACAAAATTATAAATTCAAACCAACTAAAAAAGGCTGGACCTAAAATATAAATTTCACCAGGATATAGAGTTTCTTTTCATGCAGGCGTTAATTATTGAAATTTTGCACCCAAGCGTAAGAAAATCATACACCCATTGGGGAAAGCCTTCACAAGAGCAGGGGGGCATTTCATGAAAGGACTTGTCGGACATTTTATTTGACAAACTGTTAAGCTACCGAAATGCTTGCATCTGATTGGCTGAGAGCAAATTTGTGGGATAAAATGTCCGACAAGTCCTTTGATGAAATGCCCCCCTGATAACTATGGTGAAAGAAACATTATGACACGACTCCATTTCCGAAAATAAATCTTTCTTTCACTTGATCTTTCATAACAAAAAAACATCATTTGTTACGAAATCCATAATATTAATGACTCAAACTGACAAAGGACAGATCTATCAAACTAATTCACCTCTTCAGACTTTGATTTCTTCTTCACGGTAAAGATGCCCTCATCCTCTTCATCATCATCATCATCAGCAACATCATGGACAGCAGAGAAGAAACTGAAGCAGAAGGGAATATTTAAAAGCTTGTGTTTGTTGAATATGTATCAATTGATTTGCATGACCTGTTTGCAAATAACATTTTGATGGAAATAAAGGAACTATGAACTACATACATGTATGAACTTATGACACCTAATTATTCTTCAGCTCTTGATGACAAGCCAGTGTGATGAAAGAATATGACATACTCCCTTGTTTGATAGCAAACTTGTCATTATAGTATATTTTTTAAGATACAGTAAATTTTATGTTTGGTAAGAGTACAATTTTTATTGAATTTCCTGAGTGCATGTAAACTTTTGGGCTCAACTGTATATTTCAGTCATAAACCCACCTATCTTTAAGCCGTTGCTGCTCTTCAGCATATGAAGGGGACATAGCCCTCTCATGTTCCCCAGCACTATCCTCCATCTGATCCTCATCTTCTAAATCATCAGTGAATTTTCCTTCCTTCTCAACGATGATCTTCCTCTCATAGTCCTTCAGGTACATGGGCTTGTCCTTTTTGGATGATTCTTTCTTTTGCTTTGGTCCATCTGATGAACTTGCTTCTTCATCTTCTGAATCTGGTTCAACAGCAAAAATATTTATTGTTTTTATCAAAGTATGATATTCTGAGACAAGTCTACAAAAATCATTAAACACTGACTGCTTGATTTTCTAAAGGGGTCCATATCAAACTAATTAGTATTAAAAAATATCAAAGTTTGGAGAGTCTCAAAAGTTCAACCTGCAAATGTTGGGCCTGAATCATTAAAATCTTCTCTGGTAGGGATATTTTAGTATCCCAGAACGGAGCAAGCATGCATCCCACTGTTTATTTCACATTATTGCTGACCTTGGAAATCTTTATTTATACAAAAAAGAATGCAATTCTATAGTGATTGTGATATCATCAACCTATAAAATGATCTTGATATGAAACAGAGGCTCAGTAAAATAAAGGTTTGCGTTTGATCGCAAAATAGCAATGTCCAAAGAAGATCAGTTATGCATACATGTGCTTTTCCTTCAAAAACTGAACAATAACCAATCAGAATTGTTCTTTCTTACTTTCATTTGATCGCAAACCTTTCAAGGGTTCCCAGGTAAGATGAATGACTAACGGAACAGACAAATCTAATCATAAGCTCACCTTCACTTTCATAGAACTTGGCATCTTTGGTGTACATCTTAGGGTCTCTGCTTTTGATAATTGACAGAGTTTTGAAGAAATCTTTCTCTACCTGTGGGGTTAGGCCCTGGTAGAAAAGAAAATGCAACAAACTTTAATACATTTCTTTTTTATATCTACGATCTACAACAAAATTCTATACCAACTAGGAAATAAAAGAACACAAATGATAAAGGAAAGTGCAGGCTGCACTAGCAGATGGCTTCCGCTCAGGATCGATACACCTGGAGATGATAGCAACTTGACATATGTACATTGTATGAAAGACTTCCTTTTGTAATGGGGATGATCTGTTTATTATCCCCTCCCCCCAAAAAAAATAATGATAACAAGATACACATGAGCATATCTATGCCACTTGTTAAGAGGTTCACAAAATCTGTCCTTAGTCAGATCATTTTTTGATGAATATATTCATGTCAATTGTCAATGTCTTGAGGTTGGACCCAATGACGTATAATTGAGATCCTCAAAAAAAAAACAAAAAAAAAAAAACACAACAACTCCAGATCCTCAAAAAAACATCAGATGCATTGATAAACAGATAGAGGAAACATTTCTGCAAAAAATATGGTCACCACTTGGCATTTGGCATCTGGAATTAAAACCACAACATTCAGCATCAAAATCCTTAAATTAGCAATGTTGTGAAAACATCCAGATCACCGTTTTCCATACAGATTGGCAATCATAATATTTTTTTTTTCATATCAATGAATGTCTTTGGAAATTGATTTTAACACAATTACTCTGTTTGACTTCTTCTTCTTTGGTCGATTTCCTCCAGTTTGGAGAACTGCTGTTGGTGCATACATGTACATGGCAATAAAGGAAATGTTTTGTTGCCGATTTCCAGAAGAAAAGCTGACCAATTTACGTGTGAACAATTTTATTATTCATTTTACCTCTGCATCTTCATCCTCTGTCTCTGAAGAGCTGGAGTCATCGTCTTCATCGTATACACCATATTTATCTTTGACTGAAAGAACAAGGAACAGTCAACAATAATTCATCATCAATATTGAGATTGTCTATTTAGACAATCTCATTCTACTGATTATTTTTTTTTCAATTTTATTTCACATCAACTACATGATTTGAAACTATATAACACTGCATTATTATGTGTTGGAGTACAATATCTGAACTCAGGAGACTAAATCTACGTCTGAACTTTCTTTGAACATTCAATTTGTCCGTTATTGATTTTCTGAACAGACAAAACAGCTTTAGCAATATTCAAAACTGTTGTATGAAATATTGTTCTTTCCTTGGAAGCAATTGCTCTTATTATTCTGTTCAGGCTTAGTTTATCTGTTTGTTTATCTGTTTGTTTGTTTGATTGTTTTTTGTTTGTTTGTTTGTTGTTGTTGTTGTTGTTTTTTCTTGGGGGGGGGGGGGTTCTGGCTTCACAAAAGTACTTGCAAACTCATTAACTTAATTTCTAATTTACGTCAATGAACACAAATATGTTAATATTGACTGACGTTAAAGAAAATATAACGTCAGTTACCAACACTGTTTAAAATTAAATTTAACAAACATAACAAAATCTTCTTGTCCCAAGTGAGTGAACTGAAGATTTTGCACACAAGCAACTGAACCATCTGGGACTAATGACAAGACTCGGTAAGAAAACTTTCAGAAAACAAACTTAATTTTTCACTTTTTAAAATAACATTTTCACTTATCTTTCTTCAATAACTGAGTGTTTGGATGTTCTTTTCACTATCCCTGATGTTTTCAGTTTTTTGTTTTTTCTTCTTGGATGAAAAATTATTTTTTTAAAGTCCACTTTCTGAAAATTTCCCCGCCGAAGTTTTGTGCGGGAGACGGGCAAAAAATTAAGTGATGTTTTAATTTTTTTTTAAAGATTTTGATTTGAAATTTTTCCTAAACCTATCACTGTGTCTTATAATGATAGACATATACTACTACTAATTTTGGAGCTGAAAGTGATTGCAAAAGGAGAAAACCTTAGATAAACAACATTGATTTTTTCCCAAATATGGCAGTTTGGTCACGAGGTCAATACTAATGCAGCTGTCATTTGTAAGACTCACGTCTTGACCCCCGGGATAGTGGCGTACTTTACCAAGGATAGGTCATACATTGAGATAACCATGACGCACCTATGTACAGAAAGTGACACACCATTCCTTTTACATCGACGCACATGAAAGTCACCAAAGTGACACACCCATTTCACGAAAGTGCACTTACCAAAAATGAACATTTCTGACGCACCTTTTTTGTGATAGTGACTGACCATAGTGACTGACCAATGAAACAGATCGCGACATGACACAAGCACTCGCGCACGGCTGCGCTGCACGCATATTGCTTTGCATGGATATGCATGCATGCGATCGAGCGGCCGAGTCGAGTGGAGGCGCGAGGCTAAGGATAGACGAGATAGCCCATGAGTTCCGGCCGAAATATGCCCAGGCCATCCATATCCCCAGCTAGCTGGCACATGCATGCTGCACACACAGAGTTTTCAATGTAGAGAATGCGCACGCAATTAAGCCCCGCCCCTTCGACGATAGCGCTAGCAGAAAACAACTGCGCACATGGACATAATTAATAACAGTGCCTTTGTTTACAAAATTCGGTCATTTGCTGCGTCACAATGCATTATTCTTCTAGCACGTTCGCGCTCCCCCTCGCATAATTTATGCAGAACTTAATTCACAACGATCACAATTATTATAACCGTCCTTCAGTTTCCAAGGAAGAAAGATCAAGTTGAATTACCTAAAGCTACGATCGTCTATGCCTTCAATCTCCTCTTGAGATATTTTTAATATTTTGGTATAAAACAAATGTATTCCATGCTTTTAATCTTGTTTTGAATCCTATGACAATTTATGATTTACAAGAATGTTGAAATCGAGATTTTCAGGAAAAGTACGTGCAGCATCAAAAATGCATAACGAAATCCCTAAAACCCTAACAATACAATTCAACATTGAAATTAACAAAGAAGGTCTTTGCCATCAAATAGATCATCTATTACCATCCTTCATCAACCTTCTTTTCACATTTATTATTCACACAGAATAAAAAAAAAACAATAATTAAAAAAAATTTACCCTCCCTGTACATGAAGCGTCACCACGTCTAGTGTCTATTCGAAAAAAGCCCCAACCTGCGCATGTTGATTCTAAGACGCCCAGACTCCACCCTGATATTCCTATTGGCCAAAAATATATTTCCATCACTGGCAACAAGCAAGATAAAATTCCCGTGTCCATCAGGCGAAAAGTAAGAAAAGGGATGGAAGGCCTCGGTCATAGCACCTCCTCATTTTGTGTTGGCGTACTTCCTTTAAAACTCCTCGTTTAACGTAAAATTCAAGTTTGAAAAAAAATAATATACATATTTAAAAAACAAGAACAAACATCAGGTGCGTGATATGAAATCGCGAAGAGGTTAAAAATAATCAAGTGGGCGGTCCAACACCTGACACGATCTGAGAAAACACACACAGATGGGTATTTACAAAAAGTTGCCATGTACGACAGTCCAGAATGATGTAGAATGACGCGCGAATGACTTGACAAGACTTGTTTTGTGACTAATATAAATTGACTTGTTTTGTCCATTGATGCTTGATTCTTCATTATAAATACAATCCTGTTGATCGATGGCAGTCTTTACACCCCTCCGCCTTCCGCTTGATTATCTCGTTAACTGCCCCCTTTTTTAATTTAATAACTCAGTAAAAACAAATTCATTTTAACGAAAATGCTCGTTCATTTTATACCACATTCCATTTCCTAGCTCCGTGCTGCTCTCGTTGATATGTGACATTGTTCACGATCCTGATATTTGATATCCGGCGAGTACCAGATCAAAACATTGTTATCGTTGGCATCTGTTCAACAGTGTAATTAACACATGCCGGAGTAGTCAACATTCCTTGTCTATTTTTTATCTGGAGCTTTTGCAATTTACTTATTTAACATTTTGGACACAAAAGAAACATTAATTCCGGCATGTGGTCTACTAAAGAGGGGATCGTGTTGAAACTTGGAAGAAAAAATTCAAACTAATAGTGACATAAATTCTTTTCCATTTCCTGACATATTGATATAATGATTTTTTTTTAATAGGGGATAATATATTTTTTTTATCCATGATGATGGTTGATGATAAGTGGAAGTGATAAATCCAGGGTGTACAGAAATGGTGGATGTGTGTGCCTGTGGTGATTATGGGCCTGGGGATTGGGCTGCAGCTCGCCTTTTATATTTGAGGAATTCATACATCATTCCGTGTTATATATGAGTATACACTGGTTGTATGAATGATATAGAGAGTATTATTTTTTGTATTACGATATATTATATATTATATAATGAATTATAGATCTCTAGTGTTTCTCTCGCTGTGTTGATAGTTCTCGTTGTCACTATACTAGGGGCTCTCTCTCTAGACTGTTCTTTTCTTGTTTGTGTGGTATTTTGTTTGTTGTTGTGTTGTGTGTTCTTTTTTTTTTATTTGTTTTTTCTTTTTTCTCTATAGAAGATATCGGGCATAATATATGAGCTGCGCACTCAGTGTGGTTACGCATTTGCATGTGTCTCAGAGACTCATTGTCGTCCGGACTTTACAAAGTCGACTGCTAAGCAATCCATTCTTTTTATCTGGCCATTAAATCTTCAATACAATATATTCCAGCACGTGAGGAGGAGAGCTTGTGAGATATTCTGTGCATTACTCTCGGCACCATCCATTGCTCTCACGCCTTTGGAACTCCTCCCTTTCGTCGCTTCGGGAAATCGAAGCACTTGATAATCATGCCTCAAACACTCACTTATTTCGACGATGTGTAGTATAACTTAATTTGGATGAGCCTTGCGCCTTTGAATGTTCTCAACAGAAATATGGCGCAATATAAATGCTGTGGATCATCATCATCATAAACAAAAGATGATGATGACGTTGTTGATTGAATTATGTTGTGATTTGATGAAATATGTTGTTGATGGAAATGGAATGTAGGCCTACGATGAAAGTTGAAATTGTAATGACGTATGAACGACTAAACACGATGACGAGGGCGAGAGAGAGAGAGAGAGGAGAGAGAGAGATGATAGAGAGAGAGAGAGAGAGAAAGAGAGAAAGAGAAAGGGTGTGGGAGCGTGCGCATAATTTTGATCGCTTATCAAAAGATAATTCATTTCATATTATTAGAATAAGAAACAGAAAGAGAAAAAGTATTAAACTGACAAGAACAAGGCACGTGTAATTAAAAAAAAGAAATAAATTATTTTGAGTATCGACTCAAATTGGTTGTTTTAATCGAATAATATAGGCCTCGTAAATTACCCTTTTTTTCATGAAAGAAAAGGTAATTTACGTAGGTAGAACAACTTTCTTTTCTTTTGTACATTAAAGGAAAGAAATATCATGCCTATATACCCCGCATTTGACAAAAACATCAGGAAATATATAGCAAAAGTTCTTTCCATTTCTCTGCCTTGAATTAATTCAAAACAGCTTTGTTACTATGACACCATTGTTTGATATATGATCCGCGTGCCGACCAGATCAAAACAATTAGGTCATGGACAGGCAACAACTGTGTTTGGCGCATTATCTTTATGAGACGGAGGTGGTGGGAATCTAAGATAGTCTGGTTTATATCAAAATAGGAACTCCTGCAACATACTAATAATTGTCGATGCACATTTATAGACCCAAGTTATTAGTGAACATGCGTAATGCAATATGCACGACAATTATTCAAAGTCCTGAATTATATGTTTCTGGATTCACCATATAATTCAGGACTCTGAATAATTGTAATGCAAATTTTGTTGTTTTGCAGTTTAAAAATGTTCACTTACGCTTGTATTTATAATACATGAAACAGTACCCAATATATATTTTGCTATTTCGCCCCGCCAGTGGTATACTAACTTACAGGATAATGAAAATACTACCTGGTTATGCTCGATCGTACTACCCGATCGTCTTGGTAGGCTTGTAATTTACAAGGCAGACTTGTCCACGGTGGTAGGTACGTTGTATTCACTTACCTTCTCGGGTTATACATGTAGTTTCTTTAAATATTAATTTGTTTTCATTAATGATGGACGATGTTGATAAGTGGCATTTAATTGATAAATTAATAAATGAATAAAACGATTATGATGATGTTGTTGTTTGATGATAATATATCTGTACATTTGTATGGAAGCGTGCGTGATATTAAGCCTACAATAAAATTGATATTGCTAAATATATGAAGACTTTGATAATGATTATGATGATGAAGTGATAAAAAATTAAAATATAATAATGAATATGACGATTGTTGATTATTGATGTTAACATTGATAATATGATGTGTGGATAAGACGATAAATCTTGATATTGGTAATGACGACGACGATGATGATGGTGACAATGATAATGACGATTGTTGATAGATCATGTAATAATGTTAATGATGCGTGGTAAGACGCTGAAACTTAAATTATAATTACAATGAGCGACGAAGATGAAGAATATAAAGCAAGTTTGGCCAATAAAGTCTATGAAATTACGCAAGCGTCGTTCCTGAGATCGTCGTCCAAGGGATGAAAGGAGAACACAACAGGTACTCTCACCATTGTAATTCATCATTTCACTCATCAATAAAGACAATATCATCACTTCCATGGACGCATTTCATCTATCTGATTTATTAGCGGTTTATGTTTATCATTGCTGTGTTTGTATTGTCAAAATTCATCAACTCATCATATCTGTTTATGAAAAAACAACAACAAAAAAACGACAGCTCGGTCGATGGATTTTTTTTTCTTCAATATAAGCTGACTCACAAGCTTTGCTTCTTCTATCATGTATTTTATGTATCTCATCATTGATTACGTTTGTACTCGTTTTTTCTGTGTTTATAAATAATGAACTTGAAAATTGAAATACTCCTTTCTCCTCCACCCACCTTCTCCTTTCTTCTCTCTCTCTCTCCTCTCTCTCTCTGCTGTAGCACTCTTTCTCATCTCATGGAAGTTTCTTTTACGTCCGTGAAGAGAAGATAAAACTTATAGGAGAATGAAAGAGAAAAAGAATTATATGGAGAGAACGCACATCGGCTGGCAAAGATAAAAGGGGCCAGGAATCGAATGAAGACCTTTTTTTTCACGTTGCCAAGTAAAGTTTTAAGGGATAGGACAAATGTTAATTATTGGTCTTTGGTTTTTGGAAATAGTGCGCAGATCTTCCCGCTTCGATTATCAAATCCATCTTGCTATGATACGCATAATTCTGTCGTCTTGCTTTGGTTATAGCATAGGATTTGTATAGAGATAAGACGCACGTTCTTCCTTCTTCGATTATCAAATCCATCTTGCTATGATCATATCCGAGAATTTCGTAAGTTATCCAATAATTTCCTTTTCAAATTTTCATATTCTCAGACATTGAACACGGCCGCGTGACCCAGTTCTAGCTGACACCAATTATTGCTACGTTTTTATTTGGCTGCGTGCGCGCTGAATTTTCAGTGTTTCTGAGCTTCATGCATGCATGCAGTTTCCGGTTCCGCGTCGCACAGACTCCCGGCGCACGCGTTTGTGATTATGTGGAAATTAGAAATCGCGGCGGTGCTTCGGTTCGCGGTTGCATTGCAAACCAAATGACGGTCTCATTTGACACACCAAGTGACGCAAATTGGTAAAGTGACTTACTGAGACGCACATACGAGTCAGTATTATACGGACTTTTTGACGTCCATAGCACGGTACTGTGAGTCAGCTGATTATGGGGACTTTGACGCAACTTTGACGGCACTACTCCGGGGGTCAAGACGTGAGTCTTACAAATGACAGCTGCATAACTTAAAGTATTTGACATCGTATCATGACATGAGTGAGATTTTGTTTGTTTGTTTAAAAACAATGATCATTAGTTTCACTTTTGTTTCATTCTCAGTTGTTTTTTTTTTATACAAACACTGAGTCGCACACACAGACACACATAATAAAAATAAAAGTAAAAAAAATACAAGGAGAAACATCCGACTCGATTCTCATGATTCTTGTCTTCAGCTCAGTCAGGACATTGTCATTGACATTGAGCCAATTTTTTTCAGAGTAGAGGGTCTATTCAATTATAGGAAATTATTTGCAATAAGAAATCTTTCCTTCATCAAATATATTTATCACTAACCGGCAGTAATTATAAACAAATTTTTGGGACATGCTGTGCAAATAAAAACCCACAGATATTACTGAACAGAAAAGTTTACGAGTGGGACTGAATAAACTAACACCAACAAGGCCAGAATTGTTATCGCTCTGAATATCTTTTTATTCGACTAACCTATTCCAAATAAAAATACTTACATTTCTGTAATTCTTCTTTTCTTCTCCATCTGTTGTAATTTTGTGCATAACTCTTATTTATGCCAAATTCAGCACTTTCTTTTGCTTTCCCGTCATCCATGCTGCAAGCGAAACCAAACCGGCTATCGATATCGTATATCATATCGTTTAATCGTTATCGATAACACAGTTTTTTTTTCGGGGGGGGGGGAGCGCCTGGGGGTTGTCCGGAAGGGGTTTTTTCCTCGTGTTAAGCCAAAAATATATGTTAAATACTTCTTATCATCAATATTTGTTATCCACAATATTTTCTAACATTTGTGTTAAAATACTAAAAAAGACATTGCTTGTAAAACCTTTCATATATGGCTAAAATTGAGCGTCCCAATAACTGGGTAAATATTGTTTATATATAAAAATATATTTTTGTCATGAATCTCCATCCATCTCTGAATTTGTATTGGCATTATCATATTCTTGCCCGTCCTCACTCAATAACTGTCAGTCCTTCTTTCTCTCACTACTCAATTTCTCACCATCTCTCCAACCTCACAACATATAGCTATTCATTCTCTCTCTCTCTCTCTCTCTCTTCCATCTCAGGCTGAATAATTGTGAATTTATTTCTCCGATCAGAACTGCACTATCCTAAGACCTAATTCCTTCACTCATAATTGCAATATATCTCAAGTTTCTTTTATCCCTCTTTTGATTGTCTACTGTATTTGCGAGCAGTTAACATACAATTGTACTTCACATAATGCAAAGATTTCCATATCGTGAATGAAAAATTTAATTCTCTAATTATAGTCAATACAATTATAAGATTTGAACATTATTTTGACGATTCAACATAAATAAACATGATTCTAAACTAATTTGTGCGTTTTCAAATAAGATTATCAATACTTAAATAATGTACGAGCCATCCAACATTGTCACATAATATAATAATAATATAATTAATTTGTAGAGGTGCTATAAAAAAAAAGAAGAAGAGTTTTCTTCTTGAGTACCGGTTGATTAAAAATATTCATGGATATATTTTATCTTCTATGTGGGAGTTACTGGATTAACAAAGATATGATCTGTAGAAAACACAAAAGCTGCACATCAAGAGAATATTTCAAGTTGTTTAGAGCATGAAAAAAACCTAAATAGCTGCTATAAAGAATTTAATTAATAAACTAAATTGTGTACACCCACAGGTAGCCTAATTAAAGTAGGTCTTAATAATATAAAAGTTTTAAAGGTAGGATTACTTATGAACACAAAAATAAATAAATTTCAAGAGTTGAGCTTGTGACTTTTAAATATGATTGCTTCATCAAGAGGCATAACCTAGTTAATATATTCAGTATGAGATATATAAAAATATATTAAACTTACTCTAGTTTTAAATTAAAACAAAGCATTTAAAACTCACCTGCTAACAGCATTAAAGAAAATATGGAAACATAAACATACTTGTAAACATATAAACCTCTACCATGTCACAACAGTAACAGAGCTAGCTGTAAATATATAATGTCCAATAATAAGTAAGTTTCTGTATTCAAAATTACAAAATTGTCAATGAACACAAAGACAAGTTTACACAAGATGTGAATATAATATAAAACTAGTATGAGTACCGGTATATATAGACATAAATCTGGTATAAAATGTTCAACATAAGAGTGCTCTAATAATTTTGTTTTGCTTGAAACAATACAATATTTTATACATATTTAGCCATTTTAAATCTACACTACAAGGTAAAGACAACATAAATTTTGTTCACATATAAATTAGAGTCTGTTATTATAGACTAGGCTTGAGCCACATATGCATTAGTGATAGTAAATTGCCGCTTGGTCTAAAGCCACTTGGATTAATACCGGTTTTATCTTATTCCACATGGTCTAACACCTGCAGTTCATCTACATTGTACAACCAGTTCATTTGATTTCCTTTTGGTCTAATTATCACTTCGACCATTTAACATTTTGTGTGATCCATTTGGTCTAATGCCCATTTTGTCTAATGATCAATTGGTCTAACACCATTTAGTCTCTATTACCTGTAAACAAACGGGTATTTAGACAAAAATATATTAAATGGAGAATTAGACGAAAAATGCAATTAGACAAAGTGGCAATTAGACCAAGTGAGAATTAGACCAGATTGATAGTGCACCAAATGGGTTTAGCCCATGAGGTAGAAAATCAGAGAATAGGACCAACCAAGTGGACATAAACTTTATCAACCTTATCACTGGCAGCGTAATCTGTGATGTGAGGCAGTGAGGACATTGGTGGAATGAAAGATAAATCTAGTCCCTGATACTTTTCTTTCCGACTACCTGGGAGCAAGCCGCTGGTTTCACACCGGTATATGCATTGCAGATCAGTCCAAGCGAGTCTATTTCTGCTTTGTTTTCAATTTCAGTGTTGTGAACCTATAAAAGATATGGAAAGAAAAGACAATGGGTCGGATCATTAGCAAACATCATCATTAGAGCAAAAAAGCAGGTCCTATAAACAGTACAGGAGTTTTTTTTGTTACAGCATTTAGTAGATATTTGAAAGGAAAAAATAGAAAATATAAATTTAAGAGAGAAAAATGTGAAACATTATTTATAATATAAGCAATATTGCAGGACAAGTTGAAAATAGGTCAATGTGAAATACATTTACCACATTTCTAATGATGAGCTCAACAATTAACATCCCAGTATTATACTACTGGTAGCATTTAGGAAACCAACATACCTGAAATCCAAGTGGAAAATCAAAGAAACATAAAAAAAAGTTCACATAAAATATTATTATAATCTAATTATTACAAAGTTGGCAAGAAAAGGTAGTTACATGAATTCTTCAGGTAAATTTAATACTCACCCCATTAAGGACTACCCAAGGTGTATATTGATGTGGGGGATTCAAGGCATCGGTTTTGACGGCCATAGCATGCTCTAGGGAGTTCCCCTGTGATCCTTCACTGCAGTTCTTAATCATTGGGTAGATAGAATGGAGCTCCAACCTCCTGGCACACTGAAAAATGAACATAAAAGCTCGCATTCATAAAGGTGTCCTAAAGTGAAGCCTAGCTTAAATCTGTGGCTTAACTATGGGAAGCAAAATTTGACACAATCTGGAACAGTAGATGTTCAATTTATCAGAATTTTTGGTACTGAAACTCTAAAAAACGTGCCTGGGAATGATAAGAAAAAAAGTTTTCCTAACCATTAAAGTATGATTCCAGAACCCAGTAAACGTGTAAGGAACATAACAACATTGACAGATTGTGTCACATATATATCCTACTCATAGTTAAACAACAGATTGAAGCTTCATGTAGGCTTAACTTGACATCATTATGAATACGGACCAAAAGATAAAAAATGGCAAATTAGTCAATTGATCGGATTATTACTTCACCAAAGGACATTTACTTCAAAGGAACAATAACAAAATATACACCTGTAAACTTTACAACATATTTTTCCTTGTTCACTTGCTTTATATTCCATTGATTTCAGATCATAGAACACAGGCCTAAGTTCATATATCATTCTGGAGGCCTGTATGGCTGTTTTTCACACATTGTACAGGCCCTACAGAGTGATATATGACTTCGTAGCATTATTGGTTTCTTCCAGGCATATAAGTGCTTACACATATGAAGCCTATCTTTCTTTAACCCTTTAGCACCTAAACCGCCCGAGACCGCCCGAGACCGCCCCTCAGCTTACCCACTAAACCGCCCCAAACCGCCCCTGTCTTTATAACGCTATCGTAAAGATAGTATCAGAACTATGTAATGAAACATGCCCATACTTGTTGTGGATTACCCATTGGATATGTGCTGTCCAATTCTGCACAAAAACGGTATGTTTTAAGAGCAATTCTTATTGAAAAAGCTTGATTGAAACACAGCATAGCCCTTTCCGCTAGTGAGTAAATTGACACTTTTCATGCAGTCTCTAGGTGCTAAAGGGTTAACCCTTTATAAATTTATCATAAATGATTGGTGACCCTAAATGAGGGAAAGACAGAAAAGAAAAACAGTTGAAAATCTTTTGAGTCCCAATGCCTACAAGAAATCCGATACCAGATAATGTTGTAAGTATTATCAATAGGGGAGACCGGGGACAAATGTAACACGGGGCAATTGTAACAGGGGCTCCCATTCCTAGCAGAAACACGCTATAAACTTAAAATTTGTGCAGAGCATGCGTATTACATCGCTCCACATGCTGTATGAGTGTTAGCAGATTTAACGGTTCGTGGAACTTTCTACAGCAGAAAAACCGTTTTTGAGCAGGAAAGTAATATTTCACATTACCCATTGTTTTTCTTCTGGACAAATATGTGGATGAGTAACGGCTGTCATTTTTATATATTTAGAAATTATGTTCTAAGGCCATATTTTGCTAAAGTTTCAACGATGAATACCTAAGCTAATGTTGTATATGGGATCTTCAATAATGTAATTAACTTTGTTGACACCGAAAAGATGCAAGAGGTACAGTTGTATTTATACAGTCATGAGCATTTATTATAAGAAGATATGAATATATATACAATGATGAAAACAGAGCAAGTCTAAAGGTGACTGTGATCGACGCTGGTCCAAAACCAAGTCCCTTCTTGGATGGAGAAACTTCACCATCAGCAAAGTTTGGGGCAGTGGGGTAAAAGTTTAAGAGTTCTGATTGGTCTGTTAAAGAGGGTTGCTATGGAATTAGGGGAGTGGTCAAGAATGGGAAAGAGTGACCACACATGGTCTGTGCCACGTCTCATGGAACAATGAACTCTTACATGTGTTTTTATCTTGGGTGGTGTTTATGGTCAAATAATGAAGGGGTAATAAAGGGGTATTTATCTTAATGGGAATGCAATATGTTTGTGGATAAGGGGCAAATAAACTAGGTATTGTATTTAAAGATGGTCAGGAAGTAGGGGGATGTCTAAATACTAAATACTGTAATTTAACAACAAGTGATCGTACTACTACTACTACATAACATCCCCTTTCTGTGTCAACAAAGTTACATATAGAAGATCCCATACTCGACATGGTGGAGAACCCGTTTCTCTTTTAAAGAGAGTACATTTTGCGTCAACTTCAACTAACTGAACATTTCTACGTTAAGCAAGATGTTGGACGCCAATATTATCTCCCAGGATGAGGATATTGATGACAACGATGACGACGAAGACATATAGCCTGATCAGTGTCCATGGCCTGATCGATGCACCAAATCTTTAAAATGCTGATCCTGAATTTCATCCTGACTTTCCGTCTTCGCTGAACCCAAGATCATCATCGGCATCTAATTCTTCTTCACTATTGTCGTCATCATCATTGCTGACTTCATCGTAGTCTTCATAACTGTTCATCGTTGCTATTATCTTCAGCTTCTTCTTCATCGTTGTCGTCATCATTGCTGTCTTCGTCATCTCCATCGTCATCATTCTAAACTTTCATCACTGCCCTGGCTTTCTTCGAACTGTATCCTGCTATACTTTCTTCTCATGACAATATTATCAGATCTCTAAGAGCTTGAAGTGACTGAAAAATTGACTTTGACTCTTTATTTCATAAATTTTATATGCTGGACTCTTCTTCATGAATTCATCACCTTGTTTAAATTGCTCTTAATTTTTGACCCAATAATTGCTGTTTTGGGGGTAAGTGAAACCAAACTTTTACAGTTCCACTTGTGAGAGTGTGCGAGAACGAGAGATTATTTTGTTAATTTAGTTTATCCATTTTGATTGAGTGGCGTTCATATTATATAATCGATAATGGCTTATATTTGTATGACCTGTGTAACCAGTTATTTGACATTTTCGTAAATTATTCTCTACTTGTAATAACTGCCAACTATGACACTGATACACCCACAATGACAGATGATGCTCTCTTTCCACAGAAACCCCAAATATGCCCTTTTCCCCATCAATACCAGACAAAGCCCACCTGTCATGAATGTCCTTATAAATGCATTACCCACATCTTTTAACAGAGGTAATAAGCCCATGTCTCATAAATTACCTCTACCAAACACTGGACAATTGATATTCTAACCTCTATAAATTATTATTATCTACACAACTATAGTTTTTTTTAATTTGTTGATTTTTAAGGAAATATGATAAAATGCTTCATTAAGGGAATAATATTTACATTATACAATTTTGTTATTGACAAGTCAAATTCACTCGCTGTAACATATGTGGTGCCTGCCAAACATTACATATCGGCATGACTATCAGAAAGGAAAAGTTGCAGATTTTCTTATTGAAATAGTATGTAACCATGGCTTGGAAATAATTTAGTTTATAATGAAGTTGTAGAAGTAAACAGCAGAATTAGTATTATCAAGGAAGATGCCCTTCAATGGTTATTAATATGTGTGATTCAGTCAACTTGTCATATGTTATCATAAGACAGTTAAAATGTTTAGCGAGGCAAACTTTTCCAGTTTGACTAATACTGGACGCGCACTTATGTGTATAAAAATATTCAGCGTCATGCGCTCGATGATGGGTATTACAAAGCCTTGTCTATAGCATACAATAATTAAAACAAGTTTGAAAGTACTTGTAAAGGCTGTCAAGAATATGATATGTAGCTCAAGACTGACTGTTTTACATAATGTTATAATGCGTGAGGCAATTTTATTGATAATATTACACTGTAATCCCAGTTAGCACATTGTTTAATTTATTAGAATTTAAATTTCTAAACATTATTTTAAAAACTCTGTGTAATTATGATACATTCCTTTCTTTTCGGAGCAAATTTGGAGTGAAACTCATATTTGGTTATAGTGCGTAATCCTATTGGTTAAGCTTCAGATAAAGATAGACAAAAAAATGGTTTAAATTATAAATGGCATAGATGGCACATCTCCTTGTGATGAGGACGCCCGCAGCTCTAGTACGATTGGTGTGCGTATGATATATTAAAGAGTAAACTTAAGCAACCCTTTTGGTCGCATCAAACTGTGACTCGCCCAAACCGCAATATCACGAGTAAAAATAAATTTGTTTTTGTTCATAATCGGATATTTCAACAATATGCATGTTAATGATGATAAAAACCCCCCACACAACAAATTAGATTTTGGTGGAGATACAACTTGTGGTTAACAAGGCATATACTGACAACAAAATACAATATATAGCCCTCTAAACTGAAGAGAAAAAAAAAAAAAAAAAAAAAAAAAAAAAAAAAAAAAAAAAAAAAATGTATAAGTAGCTAAAGTGGACATGTTTGCTTAATATTAGAAATAGGATAGTGAACAATTTATTTAGTTACAATGTTTTATTTTAATTTGATGTAATTAGAACACTAAATTGCATTGGTCATACATATTATAAAGGTTACAACCTGTTCGACAAGTTTACATTAACACTGTCATTAATTGTGATCATTTTAACAAGCTGGAAGTACTTGTTCATTTTGTTCTTTTTTAACATGAGTGGAAAGAATATTAGAATGAAAGGATTGAATAGTTTAATGCTATGTTAATGCTTCACGGACTATTGAAGTGCATAAAGGCGACTGCCTCTTTAAACATAGCAAAAATTGTCATTCATTTTGTTCGTTTATTTAACATGAGTGAGAAGATTTTTTTACAACACGGAAGGATTGATAGTTAAAGTTCTATGTAACTGCTTCATCGACTATTGGAGTACATAAAGGCCGACTGCCTCTTTAAACATAGCAGCAAAATTGTCATTCTCTTGATAAACCTCTGTTAACTTCCCATTCTTTCATGTTGATAAAGCTACTATATTAGCATACATGTCTTCTTTATGGTTTCAATCATAATCACCTTCTACTCATTTGTGTTTCAGTTTTATTAGAGAGAAAATATTCATTGCCTTCATTAAGTGATTTTCATTAATATTACTGGTTCTAATATGGTATGACATTACAAAATTACTTATTCTGTTTGCTAATCTAGTTTGATGTTAATTCATGTAGTTTGATCTAGGAACAACATGTACTCATTTCAATACTTTATTATTAACCAAAATATTTGTTAAGTTTATGTTTATGTTTTACTGTTACTCATTTTAGACTTCTAGCCATAGTATTGTTACAAGTAATTGTGTATGAGGAGAGTGAAAAGAGTTTTCGTGGACAGTAATTTCAATACAATACCGGTTTCATTCCCATTATAATTTCCACAATCCATCAAGTTTCTTCATCTATTATGTAATTTTTTTAGTAAGGGAAGGGAGCCTCATTTCCAAAAGAAAGGGGATTTAGTAGTAGTAGTACGATCACTTGTTGTTAATTACAATTTTAGTATTTAGACATCCCCCTACTTCCTGACCATCTTTTAAATACAATACCTAGTTTATTTGCCCCTTATCCACAAAACATATGCATTCCCATTAAGATAAAATACCCCTTTATTACCCCTTCATTATTTGACCATAAACACCACCCAAGATAAAACACATGTAAGAGTTCATTGTCCATGAGACGTGCACAGACATGTGTGTCACTCTAACAACAAGTGATCGACTACTACTACATAACACTAAGATAGAAAAAAATCTCTCCAAATATGGCGCCTCTGCAGGGGCAATTGTAACAAGCTGTTACAATTGCCCCTAAAAGACCATTCTGTTAACATTTCTGTAAAGTAACTCCCGTAGGAACTCGCGCGCAGGTATTAAGCAGTTTTCCGCTGCATCAACACCAAGCTAATAATATAACCAATCAGGGGCCACGGAACGTTTTTGAAAGTGGAGGGCTGAGCGGCAAGGGGGGTTGGGTGGGGGGCGGGGCTGAAACGAACAGGCTAAAAATCACAAATGTATGGTCCATTGGCCGTTTTGTACACTGAACTTTGCTGACGAAAGTGGAACGGCGGGGGGGGGCTTAAGAAAATGAGAATTGCATAAATTTGAACGCATACCAGTCCATCATTTATTTTATTTACAAGGAAAAAAAGGGCCTTATTTTTATACAGCTCAAAGATATGAGAGATTAAATTACTTGAACATATCTGATCCAATACGTTGTTTGAAAAGGCAAAAAAAATATTGGATTAGTCGAAAAAAAAGTGTTCTGTCTTTAGTTGTTTATCATTTGTTTCATTGTAAGCCGAGCCTCAAGGTTTTTTTCTTTTGTTTGTAATGAAATTTAATACTTTACTAGAAAACCGAAAAAAAAGGTAAACAAATATATGAAGAGGACATGAACGTTAGCGTTCATTTTAATGCCAAAGTTGTAAAATAGGAGTAGACCTTTGGAAATAAATTAAAAACAGCAAAGAGTAAGCTCTCGTTCCCCGATAAGCTCAAGCATTCAGAACTTCACAACTTTGAATGAATATCAAGTTTATACTGCTTTTACAATAAAACAAAAGGGAAACATTATCTATAAGCTCAGACAATGAAATTCAAATTAACTTTGGAAACATAATCTGTCCCACATACGTTTTGTAGAAAGGCAAAGAAATTTTGATTTGTCCCGAAAAAATGCCCATCTAGTTTCGTTATACTTTGTATTCATTGTCAATAAGCCAATCAAGTTATTTTTTAATTTCTTGTTTGTTTTGTGAATAATTTATTATTCACTTACTAGAGAACTTACAAACGTTCATATGTTTTGAATTATTATAGTCAATTATAGTGCTTTTGTTTACATTACAAAAAGGTAACCTATTCTATGAGTTCAACATGAGAATTAGATATTAGTATAACTGTGAACACTATAATTTGATTTGATTTTATTTTATTTATTTGTCGATTGTACATGTATACAAACAAAATAGAAACACATGACAGGATAGACCATGAAATCCGAAAAGGCTTAGGTTTATAGGCTGTCCTTATAAATGAGGAGAATGAGATTAGCGGACCCCCCCCCCCCCCCCGATTTGCTTTTTCTTAATTAAAAAAAAACCACACACATTAAATAATGAGAAAAGAAGAGAGAGAAGGGAGGAAAAAATTGGAGGAGAGGAAAGAGATAAGATGGGAAGGGCAGATAGGAAAGTTAGAAAAGTGTATAGATGGATGAAAGAAGCCAAAAGAAAGGACAGAAAAAAAGAGAGGAACAGATGAGAGAGAGAGAGGGGGAGAGTGGAGCCCCTATAAAAGATTAAAGATATATTTTTCAATATGATTACCTGAAAAATATACGTCCAATTTGCGTTTTGTAACAGGGCAAAGAAATATTGATTTTGCCAGAAAAAAAAGTGGCGTAAATTTTTAAATGTTTTACAACAAAAAAAAAGCAGTCATTTTTTTACTTCATATCAGAAATGCTATCACTATTTGGAAAAGAATGTGTTAAAGTTCAAAAGCGTAGCCTAATTATTAAAGTGTTATACACCAGTTGTCATTTAAAGATATATTGGGTAGGTACAAAGTAGATAAAGAACCAAAAATATGAACTGACGAAGGTTCCGTATAGTTCTACCAGTTAAAAGGGTGAAGCCCAACAACCTTAAAAAAAAAAAAAAAAAAAAAAGGATCATAACTTTTGCCCCATATCAATGATTATAACAAGTTGGAAACATAATATAAATGAGTCAAGCATTGCATGTTTATTTTATAATTAAGCTTATGTGGGGTTAATGATGTTTAAATCTTGGATTCTGCCAAGTGCATGAGCTTTTGCATTAATTCATGTGTTACAATTTGCCCCCGTACGTCTGTTACCCAAATTGCCCCTGGACACGGGGCATTTGTTAACACTCGACCTCTTGTTTTGGAAATGGTAATGGCTTCAAAATAACTGTTGTGCTTAGCCCAAACCTATTCATATGTCAAGCTAGATATGATATTTCATTTTGTTTAATTTTAAGCAAGTATTTGGCTTTAATAAAGTTGATAGGTTAAATTTGGAAAAAACTGTTACAATTGGTCCAGGTCTCCCCTACCATCAATTAACAACTGAGTTTTAGCATACCATTTCTGCAGAGGTGGCTGGATCGTTGGTTTCCAAGCAGTTGATGAAAGGGAAAGCTTTATCAAAAGGTAGGAGCGACAAGGCGCAGGTCTCAACAACATTCCCGACACATTCCTGTGGTCCGTGCTGACAGGTGAAGTTCCACTGCCCTTGATATTCAACCTCCTTTGCACCGGAAACAACAAAAACAGAGATTAACAAAATTGTTTATTAAAATGTTCCCATACTACATGTACATGTAGGCCTAGAAAAGCTTTTATTTTGCTTTTGAAATATTAAAGAAAAATTAAGATAAAACTTGCATACTTTATGATTAAACATATTTTGAGGACACTAACACTCGATCCACATACAGACCCATCTTTATATCAACCTTCATTTTTTTTTGTACATGTAGGCCTACAGCTGTTCTCGGTCACTGAATTTGAATTTGAATATGAATACAGTTGTCCTTAATGGGTGTTTAATAGGTAAGGAAAGATTCATTTCAAAAGGCAAACTTATAAGGGGAATTTGTGTCTACCAAGGTGTTTTTTCCTAGAATTATCTCTTTCAAATTAGATAAGAAATCCACATAGTAATGACAATAATAGTAGTAGTAGTAGTAGTAATAATAGTAGTAATAATAATAATAATAGTATTAGTAATAATAATAATAATAGTAATAATAATAGTAATAATAGTAATAATAATAGTAGCAATCATAATATTAGTAATAATAATATTAGTAATAATAATAGTAGTAATAATAATAATAGCAATAGTCGTAGTAGTAATGACAATTATGATGTGTCTTATAATCTTATTTTCTCCATGATCAACATTGAGTTTTTATGTGTTTATGTTTTGAGTTAGTTTTTATGTAATATACTTTTAGAGTTTGCTGCAAATATGTTTCATGTAGAATTTTATTCTTGTGTTAACTTTACTGTTATGGTGGGACCCCATTGTAAATAAGCTCTAGAGCTTTCATGGGTCATCCTGTCAAGCTCCTTGACAAATAAATCAAATCAAATCAAACATACCCTGGCATTGCCGTATGGTACCAAGGTGACATTGACAATGCTCTGAACTTTCTGCCATGCTGGGTAGAGCTGGGTGGTGAGCAGCTGACGGCAACCAGGGCAGAGCGACTCGTAGTATAGCTCATAACGCACTAGAGGAGCATCAGCAATTCCCTGCTTGGAGTTCCAATGAAAACACTGCTTCTCAACCTGTAATGTGAGCAGGAAAGTTATTACCATTTTAAAGTTAGTTTAAAACTGAAGGACAAACAAAAAATCAACATCAAAACTAGAAGTCTAAGGAACACAATCATGTCCCTTTTTTATATTGTTTAAAATCAATTATTTTGCAAAATATTCTAAATATACCAACTACATGTAGTTATCGAATAGATAGATTTATGAGGAAAAATATGTTTAGTGTTTCTCAATCTTAAACGGCTTCAAGCATTGATCATTGAGGGAGTATATTGTTCTAAGTAAAACTCAAAACACTCAATATCATTTAATATACATGTACCAAAAAAGACATGAAAACAATTTTTGTTTCGACTACAAACAGGGGGGGGGGGGATAGCCTGGAGTTGCATGCAAATAGGACAAAATTTCAATCTGAACAATCAAGGGAACTGACCAGAAATATATAATTTGAAAAAAATGCAAAAGGAAACAAAATTTCAATCTGTACAACCGTGACAACTACAACTCACAAGTCAGACTCAGACTCAAACTCAAGACCGTTATGGCGTTAAAATCAAAGCCACGGGAAAGGCACAACACCAAAACAGGGACAGAAAATCGCAACAAGAAAATAACTTATAAGAGGGATTAGTCTACGAGTAGATCTATGTCATATTTCTAATAATAAATTTTGTCATGCAACTGAAAGGAACAGACAAATCACGACACCAGTGCAGTCTTGTCAAACACACAGTAGGCCTACACTACAGTCTACACAACAAAGTCAAAACAAAAAGAATACCCAAAAAATTACATGAAGCAACTGCAGAATACCCCTCCACTTTGAATGTACGTCCGTAGGTTGTCCTACTGAATCCTACGATTTATCTATATTTAAATGTTCTTAAATGGATTTCGTGTACATACTTCTCTCTAATAAAACATATTATCTACTCCCAATGAAGTATTGTGTAAGATCATGTAACGCGAGAGGGGGCGAGTTGATATGGGATTGGGAGCTCTGCTCACTAAGACGCCAATTTTCGTGACAAACAGTTGAACAAAGAACAGTGCATACCATGGTGCTATTTTTACTGAGTTGTATTCTCCTCTCAATGTCATCCCGTGTTCATGTATCATAGAACTTTATATTGTTCATCTCTCCTTTGGGTGTTATCCCACGAAACCCTCTTTTTAACTTTTATATTGTCATTTCTCTTCTCTGAGGTATCTATGTCCTACGATTCCTACTATCCTACGAACCTCTATCTGCTTTATATTGTCATCTCTCCCTCTTGGGTATAGTCCTACGAACCCTACTACTCCTACGAACCCCTCTATTAACCTCTATATTGTCAATCTCCCTTTGGTATATGTCCTAGATCCTACTATCCTACGAACCTCTATTAACCTATATTTGTAATCTCTCCCTTTGGTATAATGTCCTACGAACCTACTAATCCTACGAACCTCTATTTACCCTATATTGTCATATCTCCTTGGGTATTGACCTACGGATCTAAAACTATCCTACGAACCCTCATTTAAACCTTTATATGTCCATCTCTCCCTTTGGGTATATGTCCTACGATCCTACTATCCTACGAACCTCTATTTAACTTATATTGTGATCTCTCCAGAGGGTATATGTCCTTACGATCCTACTATCTACGAACCCTTTTGTTAAACTTTATATGTGTATAATTGTTGGATCTCTCCCTTTGGGTATATGTCCTACGATTCCTACTATCCCACTAACCCTCTCTTTAACCTTTGTATTGCAATCTCTCCCAGAGGTTAATGTCCTACGTCCTACTATGTCTACGAACCCTTTTGTTAAACTTATATGTGTATTTTAATTGTGATCTCTCCCTTTGCGTATATGTCCTACGATCCTACTATCCCACTAACCCTCTCTTTTAACCTGTTGTATGCAATCTTCCCACGAGGGTATATGTCCTACGATCCTACTTATCCTACGAAACCCTTTTGTAACACTTTATATGTGTATAAATGTGATCTCTCCCTTGGGTTATATGTCCTACGATCCTACTATCCCACTCACCCTCTCTTTAAACCTTTGTATTGAATCTCTCCCAGAGGGTATATTGTCCTACGATCTACTATCTACGAACCCTTTTGTTAAACTTGATATGTGTAATAATGCCATCTCTGCCTGTGGGTTATGTGTTCCTACGATCCTACTATTCCTACCCACCCTCTATTTAACCTTAATGTCATCGTCTCCTTTCGGTTTATGTCTTACGACGGTATTTATCCCACAAACCCTCTTTTTTAAATTTATATTTTCATCTCTCCCTGTGGGTATGTTCCTTACGATCCTACAACCTACGAACCTCTCTTATGGGTCATTTACGTTTGCAATCCTACGAATCATTTATCAAGTTCACTGTCTCATTATCGTCTGTTATACTTGCATCCAATTATATAAAGAACAAATATCATTCCATAATTATATCCGTATGTATGAAACATTACTATATCCCGAATATATATATTTATTGTTTTATCAAATTTTGTATATTCAGAAGTTAATATTCTTTGTGGGTAATTTTTTATGAAAGATCATTGCTGTTCTCTGTAGGTATATAATTAAACCATCATTAATCCTATTATTTATTGTTCTACGAATTCCATAAATAATGAAAATCATTAATCCGCAACCATTATATCATTATCCCGTATTTTAGTTGTTTTATCCAATTCCATAAAAATATGAATATCATTGGTTAATTCCTAATTATATAAACAATCATATTACCGTATTATTTATTATTTTATCCAATTCCATAAGAAGGTAAACCATCCTTGGGTATTATTATTTTAATATATTTCTGTAACTATAACTCATAAGCGCGTAAGTTTGGTGTTCATCCCATTCCATAAAAACGAATATCATTGTTACTTCGTAAACAACTATATAAAACATCAGTGTCCCGATATTCTTGTTCTTATCCAATTCCATAAAGAAGGAATAATCAGAACTATAGTAAACATCCTTATCCCGTATATTTGTTGTTTTATAGAGTACCATGAAGAGACAAAATCATTGTTATCTCTTTAACTATAATTTATGAACATGCAATGATCCCGTTATTTCTTTTTTATCCAAATCCATAAAGAACGAATAATCGTTAATCTCTCTTTAACTATAATAAACATTCAGTATCCCGTATATTTCTTGTTTTATCCGAATCAAACAAAAAGAACGAATAATCATTGATCTCTCTTCTAACTATATAAACATCAGCATCCCGTTATCTTCTTGTTTTTATCCGAATCCAAAAGAACGAAAATAAATCATTGATCTCTCTTTAACTATATAACATCAGTATCCGTTATATTTCTTGTTTTATCGAATTCCATAAAGAACGAATAAAATCATTTGATCTCTTTAACAATGAAGATTCATGATCCCGTATTTCTTGTTTTTATCAAATTTCCATAAAGAACGAATAATCATTGCTTATCCTTTAACTATATAAGCATCAGTATCCCGTATATTTCTTGTTATCCGAATCCATAAAGAGCGAATAATCATTGATCTCTCTTTAGCTATATATAAACATCAGTATCCCGTATATTTCCTGTTTTATCAAATTCCACAAAGAACGAATAATCGTTAATCTCTCTGTAATTATATAAACATCAGTATCCCGCATATATTTCTTGTTATCCGAATCCATAAAGAGCGAATAATCATTGATCTCTCTTTAGCCTTATATAAACATCAATATCCCGTATATTTCTTGTTTTATCAAATTCCATAAAGAACAAAATAATCATTGATCTCTCTTAATTAGCTTTATAAACATCCGTATCCCGTATATTTCTTGTTTTTATCAAATTCCATAAAGAGCGAATAATCGTTAATCTCTCTTTAACTATACTATCAGTATCACGTATATTTCTTGTTTTATCCGAATCCATATAAGAACAAATATAATTGTTCTCTTTTCAACTACATCATATTTTCTTGTTTTATCCGAATCCATAATCATTGATCTCTCTTTAATTATGATTATAAACATCAGTATCCCGTATATTTCTTGTTATATCCGAATCCATAAAGAACGATTAATCATTGATCCCTCTTTAAATATATAAACATCAGTATCCCGTATATTTATCTTGTTTTATCCGAATCCATAATGAACGATGAATAATCATTGATCTCTCTTTATATAAACATCAGTATAGGCCTATATCCCGTATATTTCTTGCTTTATCTGAATCCACGAAGAACGAATAATCATTGATCTCTCTTTAACTATATAAACATCATGATCCCGTATATTTCTTGTTTTATCCAAATCCACAGAGAACGAATAATCGTCAGATCGTTAATCTCTCTTTAACTATACTATCAGTATCCCGTATATTTCTTGTTTTATCCGAATCCAAAAAGAACGAATAATCATTGATCTCTCTTTAACTATATAAACATCAGTACTCCGTATGTATTTCTTGATATCCGAATCCATAAAGAGCGAATAATCATTGATCTCTCTTTAGCTATATATAAACATCAGTATCCCGTATATTTCTTGTTTTATAGAGTACCATGAAGAGACAAAACATTATTGTTATCTCTTTAACTATAATTATGAACATCCTGATCCCGTGTATTTCTTGTTTTATCCGAATCCACAAAGAACGAATAATCGTTAATCTCTCTGTAATTATATACACATCAGTATCCCGTATACATTATTTTCTTGTTATCCGAATCCATAAAGAGCGAATAATCATTGATCTCTCTTAATAAGCTTTATAAACATCAGTATCCCGTATATTTCTTGTTTTATCAAATTCCATAAAGAGCGAATAATCATTGATCGCTCTTTAATTATATACACATCAGTATCCCGTATATATTTCTTGTTATCCGAATCCATAAAGAGCGAATAATCATTGATCTCTCTTAATTA
>CALNVZ010001721.1:37347048-37372534 GCA_940671915.1 Paracentrotus lividus
CCCCCCCCCCCCTCCAGCCCAGCCTCTGGCTCTGCGGCCCCTGTCATTATCATCACCACCACAATCCTCATCACCAGATTTACCACCACCATCATGATCATCAACAACATCATTATCACCACCACCATCATCATCAAAATAATCAACACCATCAACATCACCACCATCATCATCATCATCACCTGTCAAGATTATCATAATATCCTTCATCAACACCTGTCATACACCCTCTATCATATAATCAACATCATCATCATCATCATCATCACCACCACCATCATCATCACTGTCATAACCACCATTACCATCATCATCGCCCTCATAACCATCAGCATCGATCATCAGCAACCCGTCTACCAAAGCCATCATTAATCAGCATCATGAACATCCAGGATCCATGAGGCTAAAAAAACTTTTGAAACTATGAATTTCCAGAATCCTACAGAATTTTTTTTAAATACATTTTTCTTTAAAAAATCTGGGGAGGGGATCCCCCACCCCCTCCTTGGTGCAATTGTATAACATAGAATGCTGTACTGATCACACTTGGAAATTTCAACACTCGATCTAACTTATTGTCTCCATCATCAATAAACTATAAAAAAATATAGCTTACTTGACAGAAACAAATGTACATCATACTATTTCTACTAAACTTATCTAACATTTATTGTATCAAGACAAAGGAATTTTATATCCCCTTATCATAAATGGTCTTGCACTTATCAGTTAAGACATAGCTTTAATCTAGACTATTGAAAGATAGCTCAAAGTCCAATGCAAAAAACATAAAAGAGGTGGACTAATTTGGCATTTAATTATATTATACAAATATACAATGACAATCGAGGATCTGGTTAAAACTATTCGCATCGAAGGAACATCACATAGTACTATTCTCTCGAGGGCCATCGGCCCGAGAGAGAATAGTACTATGTGATGTTCCTGAGTGCGAATAGTTTTAACCTGTTCTGAGAATGAGTCATTGTATATTTGTTTTATATCCCTTCCACTATAATACCATTCCTTTTAATTTTTTTAATGAACAAAATTATATAGTATTTGCTTACCTTTCTTCTGGATCCAATAAAATCAATTTTTCAAAAATTTCATCCAAAATTCACTGCTCCATCACTGGTCAGTGCAGCTCGCCGAAAGTTTCTCGTGGCATGCAGTGGAGAATTCAGGTAAAAGCAGCAGAGTAGCACCGCTTGCGTTGCGTTGCGCAACTCGTGAATAGGGTGGGGGGGGGGGGTCGGAAAAACGTATAGTCCAGTTTTTCCCTAGGGAAAAAATGTACTATGCGTGACGTCATGAAGAAAAACGAACTATTTCTTGAGAAACGTTTTTCTTAGTTAAACTATTCTTTTTCTCCTTGTGTACACTCTCAATGCAAACAATCTTAGATAAGGGATATAAAATTGAATCAATCCTTCCAAAAATAAGCTATCCCATAGCAATTTGAAGACTTGAATTTTTATTTAATAACATGTACACTTTATAAATTGTATTAGCTAGTACACAAAGGGTAGGTATTAATATTTCAATTTAATCCATCTAGAATTTAAAGACGATATCAAATTCTCTATTTTCAGAATAGTAAATCTACTTGATGCTGTCCTGAAGGAGACAAGTTTTGGGAACTTTCTATAGATTTGAATTTCACTTTGGATGAAATAATTTGCAGTTTGGTGAATTTTGATGGAAACTGCACAATAAAAACGTTCAAACAACATGTTACATTATTAGTCCAGTATTTTAAAGTCATTGCTATAATAAATCTATATAACTTATTAGATGTTGTGAAGCTTTGAGCAACTGCCTCTTCTCAAATTTTGGAAACCTGACTTAAGTTTTTATAGGCTGGGCTTTGAATACTTCAATGGAATTAACTTTAATATGAAGAAAACAAGCAAAGTCTAGTCCACAAAATGATAAAATATTTGAAATCATTAGACAAGACTTGCTGCTCATTTCCCGCAAAAGGATTAATGATGTTGAAATTCATTATTACTAGAGCCACATGTAAATAAAAAATCCTGCCATAGAACATCTCCTGCATTATTCTGTCCATATCAAAATCAGTCCACCCACATTACACTGAGAATGTATATAATTTAAGATTTCATTATAATGAGGTAATGAGTTCTTCAAACTGATGTGTTCAGTATGATATTTGTTATTACAATTTTTTCCAGGCACGGATCCAAGATTCTCAATTTCAATACATTCTGCAGGCCAAATTGTCTGGGGACAATAGCGGCTCTCTTATGTTTGGGCAAGGGTCAATATTTTTAATTGTGTAATGTCAGGCTCGGTCCGCTACTGTTTTTCTTGGTCCCAAGCACCTTGTTAAGGGAGTGTACTCTATCGTCTCTCAGGTGGCTCTCCATAGACCATCATGCACTCTTCTGTAGCATCCCCTGTCAATCTCAATGGCAACAGAGTCGTATGATCAAGTATCATCCCTCTCATCATGTTCTCGATTACCAACATCCTCTATACATATCCATGGCAACAGGCTAAGATCAACAACTATCCTATGGCCTCTGTTTTCCAATTCCATGGCAAAGACTTGCATTATCAAGTATAATCTCTCTCAGTTGGTTCTCCGTAGATCATCTCATGCACTGTTCTGTAGCATCCCCTGTCCATTTCTAAGGTAACGGACTTGTACTATCAAGTGTCGTCTCTCTCAGCTTGTTCTCAGCTTGTTCTCCATCACATGAACTGTTCTGTAGCATCCTCTGTCCTTCCCAATGGCAACATAGTCATATTATCAATTTTGTCTCAACTGGTTCTCCGTAGCCAGCATCCTCTATTAATTTCCATGCCAACAGACTCGCATCATTCAAGTATCGTCTCTCTCAGCTTCTTCTCCGTAGACCATCTCATGCACTGTTCTGTAGCATCCCCTGTCCATCTCCATAGCAACTGACTGGAAGCAATCTCTAGCCAGTGCCTGCTGAACTTCGTCCTCAGAGGCCATCAATTCTCCATACAGATACACACCCATGGCCTATTGAAAATGAAAAGAAAGGAATATACTATTATATGGATGAATGATCATGATATTATGAAATCGAATGCTGGAGTAGTTGGCACAGATGAGCTAATAAACGGCATGTGAGACAGGGATAACTGGAGGATTTTGTACTACATTGTATGCCTTGGCAGTTTAGCCGACCTGGTAGGTGCATGGGTGGTCCATCTTGTTTTGTTTATTTGAGGTTTTAATCAGGGTTTAAAAAATCCATTAACTATATCACTTTTGTAAAGAGATATGGCAATTTTCGAGCTAGTTTAAGTCAACTTGTGAGTATACTAATTAGCACACTCACACATGCATGCATTGATTACAATAATTTTTTTTTTTAGAAATCAGAAAAGGGATTAATTAACAATTGACAGCAATTTGATTGCCATCAAAGACTAAATAATTTGATAATTGCGGATTGAAAATAATTGCTAGAGGGAATTCACTTGTTTTGAAATGTACTATGGTTTCAAGGAAATTTATGATCAAAATTGCACAAATGTGTTCACAAGCTTACAAAGAAATCTAATGAACTAATGAACACTTGTGTACATATCTAACTCGAAAGCTAGTGAACACTTTTTACAAGAGTGATCATAAATTTCCTTGTCGACCAAAGTACAAATGCAAGAGAAATGAATACGCTCCAGCGATTAATTCAAAACTTGTCTCCCCACCTGGTCTTCCATCAGGAAGCGACACACATCAGGGTAGGACTTGACGAGCCTGTGCTTCACGACGAGCTCACACCAGCGATGTCTAACCTCAGCATTCTGTTTGGTGAGGTCATAGGTCGTATTGAGATCCTCCAGTGTTTGCATTGCCATGGTTTCAACATCCAAGATGCCTTCCAGGAGGAGGATGAGCTGATCAGGAGAGAGCTTTAAAAACAAAACAAAACAAAACAAAAACAAAACAAAAGAAAATAAAGGATAAACGAAAGAAATGTCACCAGCATAGCAAAAAATTATATAAAAAATTGGGAAATCATAATACTAATAAAATACAAATATCTGAAAATTAAAGGCAAAACCTTCTCCTAAACATGGACAGTAAAATTGCCCATAATGTTGAGCCTTTTTTTACAAGGCCTTATAGTCGCCTCTCACCTTCTCATCTGGTTTATCATCCTTTTCGGGACTCAATCAAGAAAATAAATTCCTCTACACTCTCAACACTCCTTATAAGCTTGTCACAAGTGAAGGCAAAAGTTTGTCTCTTTTTAATTTTTTTTTATGGCTATAACAAGCACAGATACAACCAGATTTTGTTATAACAAGACAAATCTTTCAAGTCGAGATTTGAATTTAACGAGGCAATTTTCTTGGTCCCAAGCACCACATTATATTTCGGGCTGACTGTAGAGATATGAAAGAATAATATAACAAACAGATGTTACTATGAATCAAGATAATTATTACAATGCTTTATTACGTTAGCTTTTAATAAATCACTACAAAACCTTACCTTTAAAGTTGGATGGTCACGAAACTCTGAAGACATAACCTTTCTTCTCTTCTTCTTATTAGACTTCTGATGAAGTTTGTCAAGTTCCAGCCATCTTTTAATCTGTTGGTAGAATCATCAGCATAATTATAAATCTTTTGTTTTTTCCTATTTTTTACCCATGTATTGCTGAATCTTGGTCAGCCTAAGTTACTTTTCAAAGTGGTTATCTTGATATAATTTCTTAAAGTTTCATCTAAATAGTTAAAGGATGAGCATGATAATGTAGCAGGTCCCATTCGGCTTGTATGTGCAGGTAGACCCACATGTACTTGAAGGAACAATAACGCCGAACAGACTGGCATATGCAATATGGGAGAATAGTCCCATTGTTATATACTGCAAAGTGATCATTCGGATCTTCCTACAACTGCTGAACCGAAACTCCAAGAAATTGTTATGAAGCTAACCAAATGTTGAAATCAGGAAAAGTAAGTCGTTATCCTAAATCTTAGACAAAATAAAACCTACAGCAAATGTCATGTCCCTGGCAAAAACTGTATGAGAACAGTGATTTGTAAAATGCAATGATTACCTCTGTCATCACATCAGATATAAGAGTATTCTCTTCCAGATAGATCTTTGGACTCAGGTCCCCTGGCATTCCTGCTTTATCCAACCAGTCTGAATATATTGTTTCCATGGTAACACCTTGGTCCCTGGGAGAGGTCAGATAGAAAAAAATAAGAGTTTAGTTGGGAGTTTTATTGCTAATCAATGGCCAATTTAATAATACAATAAAAGAACGTTCAATGTGAGATTATATCATAAGCCACAAGTAAAGAAATTAATGATGGTTATCACTGACAGATTTTTTATTTCTAGCGGATTATTGAAAACACTTTTTCCCCCTTCCTTATTCTGATTTAGTCTTTTTCATAAACATCATTTAATTAGCATCCTTCTCCAGACAAATGAAAGAATGAAAAATAAATAAAAAATTTGTAGCCAACAATTAACTGCATAATCAACTCAGAATAAATGTCTCAACTTAGATTAGAAAATCAGACTTTTCATCATGCAAATTACATTGTTATTTTATACAGAAGAACAAATATATGTTATTTTGTTACAAAATTGTTCCAGAACCACCACCTTGGTTATGAAAACCTGGTTTACAAGCAAACAAATTAAAAGAACTTGCATTTATATGGTCGAATTGATGAGCTTTTTGTTGTTGTTCTTTTGAGGATGGGAGGATTTGTATTCTAATACCCAGTTGCCCAGTAGGGGTAAATATCAAATCTTGGAGCATACTGAATGATATCATCTGTGCACTTACTTTAGTTCAGGGTATTCATCAAACAGGAGTTGAAAGATATCCTTTGATAACACCAGTTGCCCATGGTAACGCATCACATAGAGGTTGATGAACTGTAGGGTTTTCTCCATGGAAAGATGACTAGCTATGTGGTGGAGGAGAAAATAGCCCTGAGTAAAAAAAAATAAATAAAAAAAAAATACAAATATAAGTTTAAAAAGACAATACTTGCTAGTATTTCTTGTATAATATTTAGTTATCAATATGTTTTTAATTTATGTTCTCATGTATATATGTATTTTTATAGGATCATGTGTATAATGTTTATACCGTGTATCATTTTTTATGAGTGGAATAAACTTGAACTTGAAAATAGTACCAAACTGCACATCAAACTGTTGAAACATCAACAAATATGACAAATTTAGAAGAAGCCTGAAAAGACGTCCATTCAGGTCTTTGTAGAGACTTGTTTTGATTTCTAAATACATTTAATGTTTCTCTTAAGTGCATAGAGACATGGAATAATGCCAATGTGCTAGGCGCTATACAAATAAATTATTATTCATATTAATTACTGTACATTGGTAAAAAAATTAAAATAAAATAGTTATTTGCAGAATAACTATCTACCAACTACCAGCATCATCGTTTCTTTTTCAATTCAGTTACTTTTCTTGCTAATAGAGGGTTACTAGATACCACACAAAGGTGATCAAAGTTAAGCCAGGCCTAAATTCTGTGGTAGCAAAATGTGACAAAATCTGTCCACGTTGTTACGTTTCTTATGTTCAGGAATCATACTTTAATGGTTTGGAAAACTTTAGTACTTATCATTTCCAAGCAGGTTTTAATAGTATCAGTACCAAAAATTCTTACAAATGGTTCAAGATTGTGTCACATTTTGCTACCCATAGTTAAACCATAAAATTTAGGCCTGGCTTAACTTAGGACACCTTTGTGAATATGGGCCTTTATATCCTTTACCTTCAAGTAGTGCACCTGTAGGAACCATTTATCTGGGTTGAGACCGTTCTTCACAAAACCCACTTCACCACCACCATCACCACCTTCAACTTTTCCCGTCCCTTCCGCCATGGGCCTCATAATCTGAAGCTCAGACTCTGTGTTCTCTAGTTCTGCCTTCAGGGCCTGGTACCTGAGTAGAGCCTTGAGTCTAGAATGGTCCTGGTACTGTTTGGAGGACCACTGGAAAAGGAACAGAATGACCCAGAAATCAACTTGAATGATGACACAAGTGACTGCATTTCCTATTTGCCTTCACATTTAGATGCAGTTAATTCCAGACATTGACCTCTGTGACCCTTGACCTTGAACTCATTACTCTATAAAAAAGATCTAATCAGAATATCTACACTTTACATGTATAGTGATCTCATCCGGTTTGAAGTTCATACATGTTTTTCAAGTGGTTCCTAAGATATCGCAATGATGCCAATACCTGTTAACCCTAATCAGACTGGGGGGGGGGCCATCATGGCCCCCCCTCGACATTTTCCGCGACCACTCCGCCGCACAAAATTTTCTGATCGCTCCGCTTGCTGACTTTTTACTTTCAAGTCTCGCGCATCTTTTGAAACCATTTTCGCAAAAATCGGTCGTACCGTTACGACGCTGCACAATTTTCAAAAATATCCGTCAGACCGAAAATGGCTCAAAAACGTGATTTTGTGTACAAAGTCAATGCAAATTGAGTTTTCTCACCTAATTCATAAAGATATGATTATTTTCACTTTCATTGGCTGAAATCAATTTATTTTAGCATATTTATGCTTAAAAATGGTTCTTAAATGATTTTTGCGTAAAAAAAAAGGAAAAACAAAAGGTCGAAAAAACAGAGAAATACATAAGAAATTCATAAAACAATAAAATACATAAGAAATTAATTTTGAAACAAGAATTTTTTTCTAATACAATTGTTAGGAATGCTATAAGGAATAATAATACACAAAATTAGCATTCTAGGAGCTTTATTATTTCAATTAGAGCAAAAAGTATGATTTCATGCATAAATTAGCATAATTAATTCATATAAAAAAAAATTCATATTATTTTGGAAAAATTAACAGTGCAGTCTTGTAGATTACATGGCTCACTACCATCATGCAAATTTTTGGCGCGGTCGCGCGATCGGCGGCCGAGATCTTAGGGGGGGGCCATCATGGCCCCCCCCCCAGTCTTGACAGCTACCAAAACACCCCAGTCTGATTAGGGTTAAAATTTAATTGTGCAAAATATTGCATTTTTACAAAATCACTGTGTTGTTTGTGATGATTGGCAAACGAAGCATGCAGTTGAACATGCTGCCCTGTATATTAATACAGTGCATATCACTTTTAAGTCCCATTGTACTTGAAAAGATAGGCAAAATGGGTGAAGGCAATATAATTATGGCCAATAAAAAAAAGGAAAGGCTTTTTTATCTTCAAAAACTCTCCTCACATTCTGAGCAACTGCATGAATAGGATCCTCCATAAAAGTGGCAAATCCTTCGCTGAGCCATTCTTCCGTCCAATCCCGTGCTCCGATCAGGATACCAAACCAGGAGTGGCTGATCTCATGTGCCAGACGGGGCAGAAAGCTACCGTCACCAGAGAGGAGGGACTGGGAGAGGAAGATCAGGCTTGGACTGCAACATACAATGTACCATGAGAGATAACACAAGATATGTGTAATATTAATATAATGTTAAATTCTCTGAATATTGCGCATATATCATGATATATTATGGTTACAATTTGGCCTCAGATCAACTATAATTCTTTTTCTCGCCGCCCTGTAATACAATCCACGTAGATTATATTTTAATTCTTTTTTTTAGATCTTAAATTAATACATAGTTCGATAACTACCAGAGGGTATTTCAACCAGTCGTTCGTAAAGTCAAGAATGACTTTGTAAACAACTACCTGGAACATGTTCTTGGGTGATATACTAAATCATATGCTTGAAAATTAGCACAAGAAGTGATCACAAGTCATGCTTGAAGATTAGCACGAAAACTGATCACTAGCTCTTCGTAAAGTAACTAACGACAACCCTGGGATGATCCCATTACCTAAATCACCAGTCAGGTGACTCAACAACAACACTCTTTTTTTCAAAAAGAATAAGTTTAAATCTTTAATACTTCTGTACATCATTCTAATTTGCGATAAAACTCACCTTGCGAGCCCAAGACTTGCAAAGCAACGAGGCAGGATCAGCACATCGAGACGGGAGAAGGGATGTGGTCCTAAGAGATGGAAGACAGCATGAAGACACCTTGGTAGATAGGATGAGAACTCCTTGACCGCTGCATCAAGGATGGAGGGCGGGGCGATGATGCGGGATGGGATGACTGGCTGGTCCTTACGTCCGATGCGACAAGGCCACTCGTCATGGTTGCATTGGGTTTGACAACTTGCCCTATAATGGTAATTATTAAGGAGAAAACAGTTATAAAGCGAGGTTTTCTGCATTATGAATAGGTCTTCTATTGCAGAATTGTCTGAAAAACAGAGTCAGTTGCAATTTTTTTATGATTCGCCACACACGTCCTTCTCCAAACTCTTTCATCATTCGCTGTTAGAATTTTTACAAAACACAGTTCTTTTACAGAGACTGTAAAGTATCATTTAACTTCCATGGATACTGTTATGAGATTGTTGACTCTCACCTCATGCTATAAGTACTTTACCTTTTGAAGACAAGCTAACTTTGCTATTCCCATAGACCACTGAGTGAGGTTACTCCTAACTAATCTTCAACTGGTTAAATATCTCATTCAGACTGGGAGGGGATGTCATGTCTTCCAACTATTCATACATTAAAAAGTGGGTTCCTTCTAATCTTAAAGACATATAAAATAAGAAAAGCAATAACGGATGAAAAAGCAAGGGATATGATTTGCAACTAACCTGTTGATCAGTTCATCATTACACTCTGCTACTGAAAACAAATGCTTCTTGTCAGGTTGCCATCCACCTTCAGGTTGTGAGACTGGTATATCATAACATCTCCATTCTCCAATGGCTATGGTCACAATGGAGCTGGGTTGCAGCATATCAGTAAAATGGAGGCTGGACACCATTCCTGAAAGAAGATTTAATAGAGCAGCTTAGTGTGATTAATATTGTAAAGGTTCCAGTATTCAATGACGGAAATATGTTGTCAGATGATAGATTGATAAAAGATATTTAGACATTCTAGTTTCATTTTGAAAACATTTCCAATTGACATAAATGTGTACAAAGTGAATCATAACAATCCTAATCTTTTGGCACACACACAACACCATAAAAATTGAGTTTTTTATTACTTACTCATAACTTTCTTACTTGCCATAAAATTTATTATAACTTAGAAATTGGGGTTTTAGACTTAACATAAAAGTATGGGCTCCCGTCAACTTGACCCATTATACTGGTGACACAACATTTGCTTCTGTGCAATTGTTCTGGGCTTTATTTTGTCTAAAAAGATATAGGGTTAGGGTTAGGGCTGCATCCCCACTCATAAGATCAGTGGGCGTCATGCAAGAAGAAGCCACCATTATTATTATTTTATATATTTTTTTATATATTATAATTGTAGGACTGTTTATTGAACATTTAGGTTTCCTTTATTAGTTGACCTTATTTCTATTCAGCTTTGTTTACATCCATTTCCTATTTGACTTTCACCCTCCCTCTCTGTCATTCCTTTCCTATTCAGATATCTTCATTCATTACATTCCACATCTGATTCTTTTGTTCAACATTCTTATTACACAATCATCTCATCATCTTATTCATCTTCATCCTCTTATCTCTCATTGGTTATTCTTATGAATTGGACTTTTACATTTTGAGTTGGTTCCTACATTCTCTTTATTTCTATTGGTTAATCTGTCTTATTTGAATATGTAAATTATCTTGAATATTAGTTTGATTTGTGATGTGGCCAAGTAGCCCCTTTAATAAATCAGTGCACTACCAGACTTCATCTTATAAGTTCTAATTTATTTTGTGTCCTGTTCCTGTTTCTGAATCTTCCGTTTGCTGTTATTTGATTGCTGTTGATGTTTGAGCTTATTTTACTTCACTACAAACTGTTCATTTTAAAACCCCAAATTATTATTGTTATTATTTGTCAATTGTTTATAATCTCAACCTCGTTCAGGTGACATGTCAACACGTTTGAAATCTACCTAATAAAGACATGTCAACTCTACCTTCTTTCTTCTCTAATATTCTCCCTTCTTCGTCCCCACTCATGATCACCATGAAATCCTCTGGTGCATGGATGATAGCTTGCCATGTTGCCATGGCTCCTGGAGGCTCCTGGCAGGGGAAGAGAGACCGGTTATTTATCCACGCTCCTTGAGTGAATACACACCGTCTAAGAATGTGATGAAAAAGAATGAAATTTGCTTAATATACCAAAATGTATTATTACACATGATTCATCGATGTACTGTATGCTACAGCGTAGCTTTTTCACGTATTTAGAAATTAAGGTACTAATGCAGATGTTGAATCATTTGAAAGATGAAGAAAATACAAATCTTTTCAAAATGTATCACAGCTCTGAATATCCCTTCCTGGCAGAGGACCTACATGTATGTAGCTGCTACAAATATGGTACAAAAATATATATTGTAAAACTATAAACTATTATATAAATATTGGTACAATATTGCATGTGTAAAATTTCAATTCAAACATATTAATCCATGGATCCATGAGTATAAACTTGCTATAAGTTCAATAGATTTTTTTAAAATAATTGTTGTTTCGCTTTGCTTTGTTTAGTTTAGTTTTTTGCTTTATGTGTTGGTCTACAAGATTTCACCCAAATATCAAGATAATCTTAATCAGAGACAGTACATTTTGAAAGCATTTTCCTTACTGGGTATATTCATTCTTATCTCGATATAAGTAAAAACATGCAGACCAATAAATAAAAAAATTTACAATAAATAAGTATTATACTTAGGGATGGATTTCAATGGAAAAATACTTACCTACCATCTTGATCGACTGCCCAAGTGAGTGACTTCCCAGAAGGTCTAGTTCTGTATTGGATGCATATCACGGCAGGAAAGTCACCAGGAACCTTCACTCCCTGTTTCCAAATTCTCAGACACCAGGACTCCACCTCAAACCCAAGTGGCCTCCTTTCCATGGACTGGCACGAGAGGAATCTTTCTCTCCTTACACTGTATTCATTTGGCTTGAAACACAGATTTTCTGAAAGGGATTTTCCTGCAATGCCATATTGTTGTTCTGAATCCAGTCTTTGATTCTCACCAATAAGAGTACCTAAATCAGATTCTGGATGTTCTTCAGATAAAACTTTCACACTTGCAGTGACTGTCTGACCAACAAAATCGGCATCTACTTCGAATTTGCTTTTATCCAAAACTATTTCCTCAACTGCTTCGATATCGATATCGCAGCAATCTAATATCATGATAAAATCTCTGTTCTGTGATCGGTTATTGTCAATGCTAGACATAAGAGAAAAGCCTACTTTAGATGTAGAACAAACTCTACTTGTCTGTGGAAGATCCTCCATACTTGTTTTGCAAGAGGAGACCCCTTCTTCTCTGATATTGTTGATCAAGGAGCTGGGGGACTCCTCAGATCTTGATCTTGTCAGAGAGCTATTGTTTGACCCAATGATTTTATCACTCAGATCTTCAATGTCAGAGCAGCTGGATGTGGTACCACGGACATTAGTGTCCAAGTCACCATCACACACCACTTTATCTTCATCTACAACCATAGTATTACCGAATGGACTTGGAGATTGATTGAAGAAACCTGGTATCTCATTTCTAAGAACTCCTGCATCTACATGTATCATTTCTTCAGAGACAGAGTCAACGGTCATCGATTTAGAATTGTTTGTCTTCAAGGATTTGGTTCTCTCCTGAACATCTTGACCAACATTACCACTGGGAATCTTTACAGCAACAGACCCATCATCTAAAACCCCCTCCTTGTTGCAAACATCCTGAGAAGAGGAACACAGTACAGAATGGTCACACCCCTGAGGTTGCTGATAGCATTTTCCAGTTCCTCCAGAATCACCTCCAGATGATGTTGGCTGCTCCAAAAACAGAGTGGCACTCCCAGTGAATACTCTGTCATTGAGGTTGACTTTCAGGTCCAAGAGGTAATGCTTGACAAGGATGTCCTTGATGTTGGACATCAAGGGCAGGTCATTTGAGGTCGCCTCCATCCCGCCAGGATCAAAGTTCCACATTACGGATCTATGGGTCTTGTCAAGTCTTCATTTCAAGTTCAACCTGAAAATAAAGTTGTGAAGTAAGAAAAGGCTTAAGAGTAGGCCTATAACATATTTCTTTGAATCTTTAAATCATACCAATCACAAATCAAAATTTCCAATAATAAAAACATTCCTGAAATTCCTAAGTTTGAACAGATGGGGAACAAGAATGTTTGCTATCAACATTTCCATTGATCAAGTATACAATTAAAAACAACCACAATTAAATATCACACGGAAAGGACCTCCTCCTCCTCCTCCTTATTTTCAGAACATTTTCATTCATCTGAGAATACTAGTCTAGATCTTGATAATCTGAAGAAGTGTTTCCATGGTTTCTAACCTTGTTAAAAAGACACCCAGTAGCGCAGCATGTAGGTAGGGTTTACACATGACATGTATTTGATTGTTTTTACCTTTAACATCTTTTACAGAAATCGAAGTGAATTACTACATAATTTGTTTTTTAATAATACACATTTATGTATTCACATTCACTCACAATCTTAATTTTGTCTTTTGTTATAGACCTAACAGTTAGGCCTACCATCAAATTCAAACTTATAAGGTTACAAATACAAGTTCAATTGTTAAACTGGCAGCTGCAGTTCCACTTCAGTAGCGTGTTTTCGCTGGAAGACGGAGGACCTAATATAGAACGTTAGCATTATGAAGAGCTTTATTTTCAAAATAGCTCAAACCCCAAACCACTGCATACTGTTAGTACAGGGAAAAGAGTGTGTAAAACTGTAGAATTTACTAGAAACGACTGGCAAGCGTTTAAATTTCGAGATCACGTGTGCAAAATCAAGGGGTTTCCCCCAGTTCCAAGAGCCTATAGCTCCCCGTTCTCAAATCTACAACGCTATTTTGGGGGAAATGTACGTTCTCCTCAAATCTACAACGCTATTTTGGGGGAAATGTACGTTCTCCTCAAATCTACAACGCAGGTTCTCAGCGGAGAACGTAGGGTCAGTTATCAGCCAACCAGCTAGCGCTTTTGATAGGAATGTATACAGGCGAGGTTTAGGGGCAGACAGGCATTTCCCCTTTTGTTAAAAACATAAAGAAGCATATTTTGATTTGACTAATCATAAAGGCTGGGAGGTAGGCTATTTTACGTTCTTTTCATATCAGCAATGCTTAAGGTCAGCTGTAATGCACATTGACGCATTTGACACAATAAAACCTTGTTATGAAAAAAAAAAAGAACTATGTATCCCCGGTATGACATCCTTTATGCAAGATGACAAAAGCGGGGTTTGCGCATTTGATTGCATTCCGGTATACTCCGTCTTGTCTACAGTGTCCCAAGAAAGAGTAAACCCGACTTTGAAAGCCTCATATTGAGATTGCATGCCTTATGTGTTTAATGATTAGGAATATATGTATTTATTCATTTTATTATGACGAAGAATAAGGGTGGTATCTCACTTCGCGGAAACTACTTTGAAACTTCTTTGAAACTACTTTGAGATGGATTTGGGCCTACTTTGAGACGGTTTTTAAACTACTTGGAGACGGTTTATGAAAATTGCCGCGGAGACGTCTCCAAGACGTTTCCGCGACGGAATAAAGTACCGGAGACGTCTCTAGTACTTTTTGTCCGTCGTGGCGACGGAGTGAGATACCACAGTAATACCAAACTTGTACCTGTTCAATCAGCGATGAGCACTTGAATTTTTAAAAACTTTGGTGAAACACACTTTCTTCCAAGTTTTGTCACAAGCAACCCTGGCTTCTGAGCATTCATTCATTGTTTAGGTAAGTCCTCCTGGGTTTATTCATAAGGGACAAAATATTTTAAAAGACTAATTGATCTCAAGGGTTTATTTTGCTCAAACTTGGTATATTTTCACGATTTTTATAAACCTTAAGTGCTCAGTCATTCGTTGCAACACACTAATATACGTTTGGGATAATTGAATACAGAGTGACTCTTTATTACGAAATAAACACCAAAGTAACAAAACTCTAACATTTTAATAAGACAGAATCACAGATGCTTTCAATATTAATTTTGTTTTTCTGTGTCGCACTGTAGATCCCATATCAAAGCCCTGTGTACTGATTAAATCCATCTTGCAACAATAGACGTTGCAATGTCTCACAAGCCAAAGAGTACATGTGCAGTTACCACCACTCATGCACTACACTCGTTTGATATATCAAACTCGTGCCTCCGACTCTACGTGACTCTGGCGTGGTTACAAAAATAATTTCTAACCTAATTTCACAATTTTTAATCCGCGTTATTACATCACGTTTTTAAATTTGGGAGTAATGTGCACTTAAATGATTTACTTCTTTTAAATAAAACTAATCTCTGACATGCTTAACTGAACTAAAAAGGTGAAATGAGAGCAAAAACTCATCACCATTTTTCAAGCAGCTCTTCCCGATTTTTCTGCCACTCGATTTCGTATGGTTGCGCTTTGAGAAAAAAAATGAAATGGAACTATAGAGCTAGATAAGAGTGCTGCGATCAGAGCGATCAGTCAGATTAATGCGAGAGGTGTGTTCATGTAAACATCGCGTAAAATAAGCAAATGTTAACCCTACCTTACCAACAATCTTATGAAAAAAAAAAAAAAAACAAAAAAAAAAAAAAATGGAGAGATGTTTTTTTTTCATCCCCCCTTCGGTCATAATCATAAAGTCATCGTGTAACGCCAATTACAGGTTGGTGAATTGAGTGCATAAAATTCGGGCCTGCACTGTCAATAACCACTTCCAGCTTTTTTTTTGTCCGCTTAGAACTTTTTTATTGGGGGGGGGGGGGGGCTGGACGAGATATTTTTTGTCATGGGCCGGAAGGAGCTTAGCCTTTTTTCATTTTTTTTTTTTTTTTTCCTTTTCTGTTTTCTTTATAGGGGTGGGAAGGCGGGACTGGAACGAGATATTTTTGTAAATGGGCCCAGGAGGAGCTTGCATGGTTTTTTTTTTTTTTTTTCTTTTTTTTTTTTTTCTTTTAGGGGTGAAGAGGAGGGGAGGGGGGGGGGCGGGACAATAATTTTGTCATGAGGGCCGAGCATTGCTTAGCCTTTATTTTTTTTTTTTTTTTTTTTATATTGCTTAGACTTTATATTTAGGGGCCGGAGGAGCTTTGTCCTTGTTTACTTTTGATTTTTGGCTTTTAAATCTTATAATCTGTATTCTCTTTCATGTGTTTTTGTAATAAAATTAAACTTGATTGAAATATCATGCTAACTGTCTTATGTCTCTGTTTTATTTATTTTTTCTTTTTAACAAAGTACAATACATCTAAGGCATTTCGATTGGGGTCAGGGGAAAATGGTGGGCGGAGAAATTTAGCGCCTACAATATGCCTCTACTGTACATCTTGGATAGAATTTGGACTTATTATACGGCCCCCCGACCCCCCAACACAAACAAAAAATAATAAATAAATAATAAATAAAATTAAAAAAAATATTTTCAAAATTAAAAAAAAAAAAAAAAAAAATAAGATTAAATAAATTAAATGAATTAAATACATACATACAAAACAAAAAACAAACAAATAAACAACACAACATGAAATAACAAAACTAAAAGCAAAATACATAAATATTTATTATAGTATTTCATATGAGGAGGCGCGCGGTTAGGGGTTGACGCAACTTTTCTGCCACCAACATGTACATGAACACAAAAGTTCACTACTACATTCACATTTAGCATTGTTCAGCCCCCACCGCGCGCCCCCCCCCGCATCTTGGACCACAGGCACCCTCCCCATGCCTTCTCTACCTGCAATATATAGCTTTAAAGACAATAAACACAAACTTTTGTTAAATATTATTTATTATTTTTATTATTTAGCCCTACTATTTTTTATTTAGTTATCTTATATTTTTTCATTCTATTCCGCAGTAGTGAATCAAAAGCTATACATCCTAAAACAGAATTAAACAAACAAGGTACACCACTGTTGCCTATGTCACATTCGACTCGTGACGCCGGAGACAATCGTCGAAATGCAAACCTTACGACAAAAGAGGGGCAGCACAATTTGTCCGCGCCATTGAATTACTTGCTTCTCTGGTCAGTGGAATCGGTGGCAAAGATGTACGATATAGCGGTTGAATACTAAAATTTACTAACTTTGAGGACATAAGGGAGCAGTGCTCAAGAAAGGAAATAAGGAGAAGAAAGATTGAAACAATTCGTAGTGAAATTTTCCATGTTTTATTTCATATCAGTTCATTGCTCAATCTTTGCTTCAAGTCTTTTTGAGTACGACTGTGTTGATGTTTCGTACGTAGTCCCGTCTATGCTAGTCTCGGTAAGTTCATAACGGCTCCACTCCACGCGTGGTTACCACTGGAAACTTTTATTCAAAGTTATTGAAGATAGTCTGATAGAAAAAGATTGGTTTGCAGGTATTTGTAAAATAGTGCCCATTATGCTAACGTTCTAGATAAGCTCCCCCGTAGTCCAGCGAAAACACCCTATTGACTTATTCAGGACCGCAAATTCAGCATTATCAACGCCAAACTTTCCGCCATGGCATTAATAGTAATACCATGTAACAAAAACAAAGTATGTCCGCACAATTCTCCCAACAAAATCCTAGGCATGTGGGACTGAGCTGAAAATCTGTACCAGGGCAGTGGTGCAGAGGCATAGTGAGTGGTTAGTGTTGTGCAGAAAATGTTATTAGATATAGATCTTCGACATGGTTTTAGTTCTTTTTTAAATAAAAAAGGGAAAGCACAACACTTACCTGTCGTGTCAAGACTTTCACCAAGTTTCTTACATGTTTTTACTTTTACATGTATCTCAAGTCTTCAGTCAAGACATGATATTGTTCTACTTCTAGCGACCAATAAGCCAGCGACCAATAAGGAGATTATGTAGTGTCCGCAAATACGCCAATTAAAAAAGAAAATAATTTTTTTCCAATTCAAAACATTTTTAAAGGTATTGTTTCTTAAAATAGTGACTGAAAATCTCTGAATAAGTAAAATTTTCCCTAATTTATCACAAATTCATTGTTTCAAATTGAAAAAAGAACATTAACCCTCTCAAACTGGCAAATAATTCACGCACGCATTAACTCGACAATGTATGTATCCGAATACGGTTATAATATCTTTTTAAATGTTAGGGCTTTTAAAAGTATCGTATGACATTTTAATTAAATAATGACTGATATAGGGTTAAAGCTGATGATTTGTTCTTTATCCTCATATAAGTCTCATTCCGAAACTTTTTGTTGGGATCTTGTTGTTTCAATTTCAAATCAGAGCTTACACTTGCATATTTGCCCGTTTTCGCACTGCATGAATAGGATATCTCCGAAAAGGGGTTAATATCTTTTTTAATGTTCGGGCATTTAAAAGTATCGTATGACATTTTAACTAAATTAATGACCTATATGAGGTTAAAGCTGCAATGAAGTTGTCTCTACTTACCTCATATAGATCACACATGCCGAATTTGTTTGGATCTTGTTGTTTTGAAACAAATCAGAGCTCAAACGCAAATTGACGCCGTTTCCGCACTGCATGAATAGGAAATCTCCGAAAAGGGGTTAATATCTTTATAAATCTTTGGCGTCAAAATCTATTCGTATGACATTTTAAACCCTATATGACCTATATGAGGTTAAAAGCTGATGAGTTGTTCTTTATCCTCATATAAATCACATGCCGAAACTTTTTGTTTGGAGATCTTGTTGTTTGCAATTCAAATCAGAGCTTACACTGCGCATATTTGCCGTTCGCACTGCATGAATTAGATATTCTCCGAAAGGGGGTATATATCTTTGATAATCTTTGGGCGTCAAAACACTATTGCATGACATTTTATAATCATGACTATATTGAGGTAAAGCTGATGAGTTGTTCCTTTACCTTCATATATGTCACATGCCGAACTTTTGTTTGGTTCTTATTTTTGAATTTCAAACAGAGCTCAACCGGCATATTGGCCGTTGTTTAAGCTCTGATTGAGCTCGGTCTTTGAGTCTTGATTTGGTTTCAAAACACAAGATCCAAAAAAAAAAGTTTTCGGCATTGTGATCTATATGAGGAGAGAATCAACTCACCAGTTTAACCTCATATAGTCATTATAGTTAAAATGTCATGCAAAGTTTTGAACGCCCAAAGATTTATAAAAGATATATACCCCTTCGGATAGATATCCTATTCATGCAGTGCGAAAGGGCAATTTGGCCGGTTTGAACTCTGAATTGAAAATGTAAACAACAAGAGCCAAACAAAAAGTTTCGGGCATGTGATTCTATATAGGTAAGAACAACTTCATTAGCTTAACCTATAGCCATGTCATTATTTAGTTTTAATAATGTCATACGATATCTTTTTCATGCCCTAACATTAAAAAAGATATTAACCCCCTTTTCGAGATTTCCTATTCATGCCAGTGCGAAAACGGGCAAATATTGCAAGTGGTAGCTTCTGATCTTGAATTGAAACAACAAGATCCAAACAAAAAGTTTCGGCATGGATCTATATGAGGGTAAAGACAACTCATCAGCTTTAACCTCATATAGGTCATTATTAGTTAAAATGTCATACAATAGTTTTTGACGCCCAAAGATTTATAAAGATATTAAACCCCTTTTCGGAGATTTCTATTCATGCAGTGCGAAAACGGGTCAATTTCCGGTTTGAACTCTGAATGAAATTGAACAACAAGATCCAAAACAAAAAGTTTCGGCATGAGATCTAATTGGAGAGAACAACTCATCAGCTTTAACCTCATATAGAGTCATTATTTAGTTAAAAGTCATACAATAGTTTTTGACGCCCAAAGATTTATAAAGATATATACCCCTTTCGGAGATATCCTATTCATGCACGTCGCGAAACGGGCAAATATGCCAGTTGTAAGCTCTGTGATTTGAAATTGACACAACAAGATCCAAACAAAAAGTTTCGGCATGTGATCTATATAGGGTAAAGAACAACTTATTAGCTTTACCTGTACCAGTCTTATATTAGTTAAAATGTCATACGAATTTTTAAATCGCCCTTACATTAAAAAAAGATCATTTAACCCGTTTTCGGAGATTTTCTATTCATGCAGTGCGAAAACGGGTCAAATTTGCCGTTTAAGCTCTGATTTGGTTTTAAAACAACAAATCCAAACAAAAAGTTCGGCATGTGATCTATATGAGGGTAAGAACAACTCATTAGCTTTAACCTCATACAGTCATCTATTTTTAGTTAAAATGTCATACGATACTTTAAATGCCCTAACATTAAAAAGATATTAGACCCTTTTCGGAGATTTTCCTATTCATGCAGTGCGAAACACGGGTCAATTTGCCGGTTTGAGCTCTGATTTGGTTTTAAAACAACAAGATCCAAACAAAAAAGTTTCGGCATGTGATCTATATGAGGGTAGAGAACAACTCATCAGCTTTAACCTCATATAGGTCATTATTTAGTTAAAATGTCATGCAATAGTTTTGACGCCAAAGATTTATAAAGATATATAGCCCCTTTTCGGAGTATTCCTATTCATGCAGTGCGAAACAGGCAATATGCCAGTGTAAGCTCTGATTTGAAATTGAACAACAAGAATCCAAACAAAAAAGTTTCGGCATGTGATCTATATGAGGGTAAAAACAACACATTAGCTTTAATATCATACCAGTCATACTTAGTTAAATTAATACGATACTTTAAAAATGCCTTAATATTTAAAAGATATTACCCTTTTCGGAGATATCCTGTTCATAGCAGTCGAAAATGCGTTCATGTGCCGATTTGAGTTCTGATTTAGATTTAACAAAAAAGATTCAAAACAAAAAGTTCGGCATGTGATCTATATGAGGGTAAAGAACAACTCATTAGCTTTAACCTCATACCAGTCAATTATTTAGTTAAAATGTCATACGATACTTTTAAATGCCCTAACATTAAAAGATATTACCCTTTTCGGAGATTTCCTATTCATGCAGCTGCGAATAACGGGTCAATTTGCCGGTTTGAGCTCTGATGAAATTGAAAACAACAAGATCCAAACAAAAAGTTTGGCATGTGATCTATATGAGGAGAGAACAACTCATCAGCTCTTAACGCTCATATAGTCATTATTTAGTTAAAATGTCAAAATAGTTTTGATGCCCAAAGATTTATAAAGATATATCCTTTCGGAGATATCCATATTCATGCAGTGCGAAAACGGGCAAATATGCAGTGTAAGCTCTGATTTGAATATTGACACAACAAGAATCCAAACAAAAAAGTTTCGGCATGTGATCTATATAGGGTAAAAGAACAAACTCATTAGCTTTAACCTCATATCAGTCATTATTTAGTTAAAATGTCATACCGATACTTTTTAATGCCCTAACATTAAAAAAGAATTAAACCCCTTTTCGGAGATTTCCTATTCATGCAGTGCGAACGGGTCAATTTGCCGTTTGAGCTCATTTGATTATTGAAAACAACAAGATCACAAACAAGTTTCAGCATGTGGATATAAATGATGAGAATACAGATCTACTCATTATTAGCTTAGCCTTCAATGTGGTCACTAGTAGTTAAATGTCATGCATATATTTGACGCCAAAGATTATAAAGATTATTATAACCCCATTTTCGGAATATTCCTTTATTCATGCAAGCTGCGAAATCGGGCAAAATATGCCAGTGTAAGCTGCTGATTTAAATTGAAACAACAAGATTCAAACAAAAAGTTTCGGGCATGTGAATCTAATGAGGTAAAGAACAACTCATTAGCTTTAAACCTCATACCAGTCATTATTTAGTTAAATGTCATACGCTAACTTTTTAGTGCCTAACATAAAAAGAATATTGAACCTTCGGAATTTCCTATTCATGCAGTGCGACGGGTCAATTTGCCGGTTTGAGCTCTGTTTGGTTTTAAAACAGACAAGAGTCAAAACATCAAAGTTTGCGCAATGTGACTTATGAGGGTAGAGAATCAACTCGATCGCTTTAAACCTCAAATAGGGATCATATTTAAGTTAAAATGTGCTGCAATAGTTTTGCGCCCAAAGATTTAATAAAAGATTATATATACCCCTTTTCTGAGATTATCCTATTCGATGACAGTCTGAACAACGGGAATGTGCCAGCGGTAAGCTCCTGATTTGAAATTGAAAACAAACAAATCAAAACAAAAGTTTTGTCATCAGTGATCGTATATGAGGGTTAAATTAAAACACAACATTAGCTTTAACTTCATACCAAGTCATTACTTAGTTAAAATGTCAATCGATACTTAAATGCCTTAATATTTAAAAAGATATATTACCTTTTCGGAGTATCCGTTCATGCAGTGGCCGAAAATGCGTTCATGTGCCATTTGAGTTCTGATTTAGATTTAAAACAACAGATTCAAAACAAAAAGTTTCGGCTGTGACTATAGAGGGTAAAGAACACTCATTAGCTTTAACCTACATACCATCATATCTTAGTTAAAATGTTCTACGATACTTTTTAAATAGCGCCTAACATTTTAAAGAAATTTACCCTTTTCGGAGATATCCATTCACGGAGCGCGTAACAACGCCAATACTGTCGATTTGAGCTCTGATTTGAATTTCAAACAATAAGAACTAAACAAAAGGTTTTGGGCATGTGAACATCATATGAGAATCAGATCTACTCATTATTAGCATTTAGCCTCATGTAGGTACTATGTAGTTAAAATGGTCATACGATAAGTTTTTGTAGAGACCAACATTTCGGAATTTATATACGTGCGATATATTTTATTAAAAAAAAAAAAAACAAAAAAAACAAAAACAAACCTACACTGATTTGCTTTTTTAAGAATCCTTATTTATAGTTTCAGCTAATTAAATTACCTAAAAATATTAAAAATATAACTATTAATATATATAAATAATAAAATTACGCCAAGATAGCATTTTCATGGTAATTCCACTTTCATTTCGATTGACATTTTCGAAGACACCGTAGCACGGTTCTATTGTTCTCCAGCGATAGCAGAGGCCGGAAGTCTATGGTCGCTGAGACCGAAGCTATTGGTCGCTAGATTCAAGGAGCGAGACATGATTGTGTCGCTGGGCCGCGAAACATCCCGCGGATGTTTACTCTCTGTGACGTCATTGGCACGCGGAATCCACCCAAGTACCCCGCCCCTTTTACAGGATAAAATATAAATTATGGGGAGCAAAGCGCGACAAAAGTAAGATGAACGAAGGAGGCAATATATTTCCGGTGCGGAGTCCAGGGGGGGGGGCTAAAGTAGCTCTAGAGCACCCGTGAAGATTGGGAAATCAGCTCACTTTGTAATTAACTATTGTTGTCTAGACATCTTTAACGCACCCCGTAAAATGCTTAATATAACCTTTTTTTGTTTTTTTTTTTTTTTACTTGTCAGTTTGTTCAGACGGAACGCGACCTGACCCTACCCCTATATGTAGTATGTTTTTGAAATTTTATAAACGCCAACGACCGAAATTTTTCAACACCTACCCCCCCCCCCCCCCCCGCCGCTATCAGCCTGCCAACGATGACGTGCGGGAAATTTTTAGCTTACCTTTGGCACCCGTTAAAAGCCCTCATCCATTGACATAATTACAGCGATAGATTAATGCCACCGCTTTTTCAATATATATGTCCCATTTATAACTGAAAGTGACATTTCTTCCAAAATATATAGATACCTCTTTCATTCAAAATTTCAACGTTGTTCTTGCATTTCTCCACAATGGACTAACATTGACATGCTTGCATGAAAGTACGAAGATAAGATATAGATTTGCCAATTCGGACGCATTTTATTATTTATTTTTTTCGGAAGGGGATCTTTTGATGTTGATGCGTTATGTTGGATAGGCGCAGCCCGAATTTTAACGAGGAAGATACGTTTACAGAGTGGTTTGAGGATTAAAAGGTGCACGCCTGATTGCTCCGATATCCCACTGATCCGGGGGGGGGTGGCTTACAAAACATGTCTTGCGTTAATATCCTGTGGTACTGGTTATTACCACACAAATTACCACAGGAACTACCTCATACCACAGGAAATATGTGTGGTAATTACCATAGAGTCGTTGCGCTAACGAAATTGGTGCCTGTGATTTTGCCTTCTACCAAAATTACCACCCAAAATAGCACCAAAGGCACTATCCTTCCATCCCACCTCAGACAATAGTGTACACTACTACAACGGTAATCACTCATGCTTAGATTCCCGCCTGTGGGCGAATTCATTAGCCTGTAATCGCGGTACCACTACTCACGCTATCCTACCACACAAAGCATTAGACCACTATGAATATCTCCACATCCATTCTCAGAGTCGATGTCACCGCGACTCAAACTATACGCATATAGTGATTGTGTGGAAGAACATGACAAAAACACGGTTGTAGCTTGATATTCCTGTCCGTACCTAAATTACCACACAAAATACACACGGCAAGAATCTCATACACAGCAAGGTGTGAGGTAATATAAAATATAGTTATCCGGTACATGATAAAATGGTGTCTGATGGTACTTCTTGGTACCCAGTAATACCACCAAGTACCAACACACAAGAAAATAGAGGTTCAACTCTGCACCCTAAATGTGTGCACGCTCTTTCTTATACCCTATACCCTAGGGTGCCAACGGTGGTGCACCCCATGGAAGGGGTGCAAGCAGGTTGCACCCTCAAGTAGTGGGGGCAGAGTTGCACCCCAAGGGACTCAATATTACACCTCTTAGGGGTGCAATTGTGCACCTTTTGGTTGAATTTCTGAATTTAGGGTGCGACTTTCGCACCCCGAGGCTTAAGTTCCGCACCAACAGGGAAGTGCGATTCCTGCACCCTATTGGGTGAAGAAGCACCTAAGGGTTCCAAGAATTGCACCCTTAAGTTCTCGATATCTCTCGTGAGGTACCCGAGAGGTGCAATTCCTGCCACCTCATGGGGTGCAAAGCGCATCACAGTAGGGAGTTCAAAATTGCCCCCTAAGGTTCAATTCGCACAAGGGGTCCATCCTGCAACCTGCCATGCGGGTGAAAGCAGTGATCCATAGGGTTCAAAATTGCACCCCTAAGGTTCAATTCCGCACCCAAGGGGTTCAATCCTGCACCTCATGTGGTGCAAAGACGCATCCATAGGGTTCAAAATTGCACCCTAAGGTTCAATCTTGCACCTTATGGGGTGCAAAGTCGCATCCATAGGGTTCAAAATTGCACCTCATGGGGTGCAAAGACGCATCCGTAGGGTTCAAAATTGCACCCCTAAGGTTCAATTCCGCACCCAAGGGGTTCAATCCAGCACCTCATAGGGTGCAAAAACGCACCCATAGGGTTCAAGATTGCACCCGTAAAGGTGGAAAACTGCACAAAATTGCACCCTTTCGTGCAAATCTCCACTCCATTCAGTAAGTCCTGGGTATGTGTGTGCACCCATATTGAACCCACTGGAATCTAGGA
>CALNVZ010001721.1:37389253-37424622 GCA_940671915.1 Paracentrotus lividus
TGAGATAACACGTATGAGTTACTACCACTAATCATATACTTTCTCCCTGTGAAATGATAAATGGTTAATTAAAGGTATGAAGGTCTGCTCATTGGGGCATTTATCATTTTAAAAGGTGCATGTTGTTTAAATTGCTAGCAAAATTTAGGTTGATATTTTTGTTGAAAAGTAGGTACAAAGCTGACAATGGTTTCATTACAAATAACTCAATTTTCCTCAAAAATTGAGTTGCCCCGTTTGGAATTTTTAAAGCTCTTTTAATGCTATTCAAAGACAAGCAATGAGACACAATTCAGGGACAGAAAAATATAGAGTAAATAAAGGGAATAAGAGAAGAGAACGTTGAAAAAAAGAAAAAAGCTGTCTAGTGAATATTTAAGATGCTGCAACTCAGGCGCATATTCTGGGAGGGGGATATACATCCGCCTCAAGGGGGGGGGGGCTTACACAGATCTGAAAATCGATGATTTGGACCCCTAATAAAATCCTGGATCCGCTACTGCAATTAAAGTTTATTAAGGTTCATGGAAAACAACGGGGTAATTTGAATAGGCGAAATTAGGTGAACATGTTGAAAGCGTGTCTGAATGATTACGACATTAACTAACATTAGTATAATGGCCCATCATGCGACATAGCCTAAGGATATATTAAAAAGTAGTTATTGGACGTTCCAGAAAAAAACAAAACCTTAATTGTGAGAAATATAGCCCTCTCTCCTACCCCATATTCATTACCTTCTTACCCCTCTCTCTCTCCCTCTCATTACTTTTCTTCTTTGTTTTTTATTTGAAAGGAAAAAAAAAAATAGCGAAAAATGAAGGATTGCGAACTTAACTATGACAGGTCCTTTCTCTTTCCAAAAAAAAAAAAAAAAAAGGAAATAAAATAGATAGGCCTATCCGGATATGTTGTCTGCAGGGTCGCCAAATTATTGAATTGGCAGTCGGAATGGGGTCGAGAATACGTCACTGGTTTGGCTAAACTTTAAACTTATTTTTGACACATGACCTGATTGGACTTGGAAGTTTTGTCTGAAATAGATTTTGTGATTTTTTTTCGTTGACAAAGTTATCATCAATAAAAAAAATATTTTGTGTAAAGACAACTGATTTTGTAATATACTTTTTGGTAAACAGAATTTGTTATTTTAATAATGTTGTTTGTACCTGGTGAGTAGTATCAGTTAATTTTTACGCTTACAGGAAGAGCGGTGTCACCATGCATTATATGCAACATGTATACCATGTTAATGGTGAATGATGAAGGCATATATACATGTAACTAGCCAAAAGACGGTTAACTATTTATCACCATGTGAAAGTTTCTTGACACTAGTATTACCCACTGAAAGAGTGGAGTAAAGATTGATCAGGGCATATTAAGGGTGTTCTCCAAAATACATCCATTAAGTAATTGGGTTCTCTTTCTCTCGCTTCGATGACACATCGCTAACGCCATGCATGCAAGCTTCCTTTTCACCATCAGTGGTCATTATTATCAACACCATGCTTTAGATGGATAGCAAATTTCACGCAATCACTACATATACATGATTAACTAAGCTTTAAGAGCGATAGTTTTGATTCGCACCCAAATTGGGGAGATGGCGTAGAGAGTGGGGTGATTTTTAAGTGATTGGGAGAGGGGAGAGAAAGTGTATGGATGACAATCGTTGCTATGGTGATACGATGATGTTCCAAGAAGGGACGGAAAGAAATGAATGGTTATTTTATAAGAAATGTCGTTTTTATTTCTGAAAAGGTATTTTCTCTATTACAGCGTTGTGTCATAATTTATATTGAGTGATCATTATTTAAGAGGACAGTTAAGCCCCACGAAAAAAAAGGAAAATTGCTCCCCTTCCCTTTTTATTTTTAGCAGCATACTTAATAAGTCACTCGTTTGCTACTTTAAAAAGAGAGGGTAACTACATATATTGTAAAATATTATTGCCAAACTATCATAATTTTATTGCCTGAGATTTAGGAAAGGTTGCTGTTTAATTCCGTTCTATTCTTCTGAACATTATCAATGAACATACTTCATGAGCAATACTAGTACTGGCAATATCGATTAATCAAATATTTGTTATTGATTACGTGCATACACAATTTGTCGTGCACCTGAGTGATTCACTTCACATTCTATACTGGTCTTTTACTTCGCCCACATAAATGTATAAGCTACAACAAATGAAAACCCACGTATTATTGATTTCATTTGAAACATGAGTGGTTGCACGCATTTAATCGCCCCCACAATAAAATAGATATTTTCCGACCCACTAAATAAACGTAAAGCTGATCGATAGGTAGTCAGGAAGGGTATCACTTACAAAACAAAAATATCGGGGAGAGAAGGTAAAGAAATTGGAATGAGACGGAAAGATAATTTATTAAGAGAAAAAACATTTACAAGATGAAGAAGACTCAAGCATCTCCATCAGCCTCGAACTTATTCATTTGTTTTATATACACCACTCCCCTTCGTCGGATTTCATTCACCTTTCAAAATCAACCCCTCCCAATGGTTCAACTCGCCCACTTATACCTTAGTCACACCGCCAAATCGACCCCAGACCGACACCAAACCGACCCCTAACTTGCCATTCCTGGTAATGTAATAATAATTTGTTCGGTTTGGTGTCGGTCTGAGGTCGATCTCACCGGTCTGACTGAGGTATTACACGAGCATTATCTTATCGAGTGTAAAACGTCTGTATATAGACATTTTCATGCCCCCATACAGATTCATTAGCCCATCAAAGCGGGGTGCCATTAAGCACTACCATACATCTTCTTATAACTGAGGATGTAGTCCGTAATTACGCCGAATCTAAAGTGCAAAATAGATGCATTGGTGAAGTTTATCTACCCCGATAAAATAGATTACCCATGCCCAATAACATCGCTAAACATGGTGTATATTTATCAATTAGCCCCCGATGAAACAAGTTTAATTGATAAAATGAAACTGAGTGTCATGTAAAGCTGTTATTACTCTGACTGTATGATATAAATACATGCGTACATGTATAGTAAGACCGTTAACAGTTTCAATTAACATTTCATGTATATATGTATAGGGTTGAAATTGGGTACTCAATTTAGGATGTCATAGTAATCATCTCTCATTAAAAATAAAATGAAATGAATTAAATGGCGCATCTGTGGTTCTAAAATGGATTTTTGAATAGATTTGGTGGCATACGACCAAAAAAGAGAGAGAGAGAGAAAAAGAGGAAAACATAGAGGGTCTCAGATGCCAATTTTTTAAAATATAAAATTAACATGTTTAGGGGGACGTGCACCTCTCGCCTGGATCCGCCAATGGTAAATGTCCGACCGCGTAGCAACTAAAATTAATAAGTATAGAAACGTTTAAATTTTCCAGGGCACCTAACTAATAGGCGAAACACATTCTTTCAAGTAATGTTTGGATCTCGCAGGAACACTCACTTTTCCAAAGAATCGTGTGCAAAGAAAGAAAACATAATTTTGTTCTCAGATGGAGACTTTACGAAATCGAAGTAATAAATTCTGAACTTTATCGTTTCTAAGTACTCATAATGAAAATTTAAGCAATGAAAATCATCAGGAAATAGCCTAATCGCTTTGAATTCCGTTACTGCCTTGATTTGAGGATTTTCCATCAGCTTTGCAAAATGTTCTATCTTCATAAATTTCGGTGATCATCCATTAGCGATAGTCAAATCGTGATTTGGTGCAATACTTGCAAATAAGTTAATACATTTTCAAGAAAAGGTGATTATGCTTTCATCATCATGATCGAAATTAACTATCAAAAATTCGACAGCATTTTATTGTCCTTGTTTCACCCCTTTCAAGAAAAGTTGATTAAGCTTTCATCATCATGATCTAAGTTAACTATTAAAACTTCGACATCTTCTCATTGTCCTAGTTTCACCCACTTTCTCTTCTCTTCTTCAGCTTAAAATCACCTAAACACTGTCTTTAGTAAAAGAGCTAAGATTGAGGATAATACGATTCCCGATGTCGGCGACATACATCAATTACTTGGTGTTAACCTGTTGACTTCTACGTTCTCTCTTTCACAATAGACTCAATATATAGAGCACTTGATTCCCGTAGACAACTTGTTAAGTATAAATGAATAGTCTTAAAACCCCTAACGAACCAGTTTTCAATTGCAATTCGTAATGGAGTATTTGACGGATGGTAAAGTACCTTCGTACTGAATCTTAAAAAGCTTAGTAATATTGATATCATTGCGTCTAAAAAGAAGAAGTAGTTCAGAATGCAAGTTGACGACCCATCTCATCCATTTCTTTATTAATGAACTCCTTTTTTTTTTTTTTTTTACCAATGAGAATTTATGAAGGATACTTTTTTTTTATCACGAAGAAGACAATTTGGTGGCTTCGAATTTAGGTTTTCCCGGTTAATTTTAAATTCTTTGCAATCGGATTCGTTAAATGTTCATTCAATTCAAACGATACCTCATGGAGTAGAGTTATCAGTCAATTGAATTAACGTCAAGACTTTAGTTTAGATTTTTAATCACGATCACATTTCGGACGAAATTGCTTGTAAGGAATGTCAAATTGATCGGAGATAGTTTTAACTTGACCGGGAAAACCTATATTATTTGTAATCATATCCTCACGCTATCCTTGTATTCATGACATAATGAGGAATGGGACATCAGTAGAACATTTTCTGTTACTTAAAAATGAATAATCCATAAAACCGTAAATTTCAATGTGAGTTTAAGTTGTCAATCACTAATAAAGAAATCATTTTGCTTTGTTCCTTTTTTTACGTGATGATTTATTTGGTCGAAGTTTAAATCACATTAAATCTAATATGTGTGACAGTAATGACTGACAGGGTCAGTAAAAGGTATAAATATCAGGTAGGGTACATGCAGGTAATATGGACCCTCTAAGCTCATTTGCATAATTTGCATAAAATTACAAAATGACACACAGTCTAATCTTTGTTTGTATGAATCAATAACTACTGCTCTAACTTTTATTGTAAAGAAAAACAATTATCACCAACCCCCCTGTCTGCAATATTCAAATGTTGACGTCATTACCAAAGTGCCCATATTACCTGCATGTGCAGGTAATATGGGCACATGTATTTAATGTATGTTTTAAAAACTACAATGACTATACCATGTCTGGGATTTGCTTAAAATGTTGAAAATCATTAACTTTGAGATATCATTTGAAATTATAAGACCCTTCAGTAAATATAGGCCTAAAATAAGTTATTTACATTAATTATATACTGTGAATATACCCCAAAAAATCATAGCAAAGAGATTGATGCCTCATCCCAATACTAAGTACCAGAATCATTTCCGCCATTTTGGATGGCCCATATTACCTGCACTAATGTTGCTGTGTCAGGCAAGCATTTAATGCCACATTGCACCCCTTCACTACAACAAATTGACCTGTACACGATAGTATGATCAAAATGAAACTATAAGCTTACTAAATATACAAAACAATCGAGGTTACCCCCTCAAACACTCTTTCACCGTCACATTCTGTGAAATATCAAATTTTACATCAGGGTAAAAAAATGCCGTAAGTTTTGCCTACCTTGTTGGTTTTCAGCAATTTTCTCAGAGAAATTTCGGCATCAGATGCTCTCACGAGAATATATTTCGTATACAGTTCATATAAACAACATTATGGTGCTCACACCGGTCACCGGTCACCGGTAGACGGTCACGACATGATTTGCTTCAGGTGGCCCATATTACCTGCTGGCCCATATTACCTGCATGTACCCTATTACCATATATTACCTTGAGTCATTCATTAATTATCCTTCGTGTATACATATTTTATTTTCATAAAAGATAGAATTTTGCGTTAAAGCAACATAACAATATTTACTAAAAGATACGTTCCTTGCAGAAATTTTTCCCATATGAACATCATTCTCAAGAAAACCACAGTATTCATAAAATAGTAGTATATACTTTTCGACAACATTATCCTTATTTATTCCCTTTTCGAACATTTTCTGAGTGAAATCGTGCAGACCAATAAATTAGAAAACAATAAAACTGTCAGATTAGGGACATGGATTCATCTTTATGTTTGGAATGTATAGAATTTCATGAAAGTATTGGCACAGACCAGAACAATGACAATACGTGAGGAGATAAAGTTTTGAAAAGGTGATGATTGGGTCACGAAACATGTCTTTTGATAAATCATTCATGATCGATGTTTGTTTTTCTTCTCTTGTCTCAGGTTTAGGACTAGGTGCAATACTTCTACATGAAATTTCCAGAGTAAGTAAATTTAGTTTGACAATATTCTTTACGTTACTGTGCTTTCAAAAGTAGACCCAACTTTGAGAACTTCTCAGTAAAGTTTTGTAATGTTGCTTTCATCTTATTTCACGCTAAAAAATGTAATTCAAAGTCTACTATTTTTAGTTTCTAGTTTAGTTTTTCATGGTCAAAATAATTTTTCTATTCCTTTATCATGTTCATGATACGGAGAATCTGAAACTTTTATTGCTTCTTATGGTAAAATAAATATCTGTAAAAGAACTTGTCAGTAATTGACTGACCTAAAAACCCACTTGTGGCCAAAAAAAAGATGAAGGCCCGATATTGATAAAATTGTAGTTGATGTTGAGTTTCAAAATTATACTTTTTTAAAAAAATCTTTCGGTCAATATATTCCAAAACACGTTTTCTTGTATTAAACTGTCAATTTATATTAAATTCATAAAGCGATTTATTTGATAATAACTATAGACAAACCTTATTTGTTTTAAAATTTCTTTCATTTCACGATGACACGAATCACTATACTGCGTACTGTCTTAAAGAATAAAATAAATCATTTCAATATGTATTGTTTAAATGAACGGGGGGAATAAACGTCATATAAATTATCTTCCATAATCTCTACATTTTATTTCTCTAATTAGCACGGCTACAACCTCGGGTGTCGTCGGGTGTCCGGCTATGTGAACAAGAACGACCCTAATCTGCCACGGTGGTATCAAGGCTACGGCTTTGTCGACTTCACTCACCAATTCGATTACCACATCTACTCCCTATCGGACGCTTCCCTCGACAAGTTCGTCAAGGAGAACGACCCATTCACGAAACCAAATGCCTTGGGACTGGATATCGCCTCTACGCTATAATGATATAACATGGACTAACCTTGATGGGAATTACATTTATTGCCTTTAGTAGAATTGCATTGCCTAAGTCACAGACGAGGGTAATATGACTTCTACTCAGAGCATTGGATTGTAGTTTTTTGGCTGCTATTGCTCAACATTCTTTGCTTGTAATCAATGCACTATTTCAAGTGTAAGTATATGCTAGGTTGATGTACTTCAAGCAAATGATTTGTGGAACATTGTGCGATTGTCGAATCGTGGACGTGTTTGAGTTGTAAACTGCAGCGTTGAATGAAAATAAGTTCCAAAGAAAGTTGAGGATGTCATTTGCACAAAATAATATCACCTTTTTTATCATTGATGACAAATTCTGTTGTCAAATGTTGCGCATTTTTCATTTCTAGTATACTTTGATGTTTTTTTTTAAAAATCCGATTTCATTTCAAAAGTTTTGATTCTAGATTGAAACTTGAAGCTGATACATTCCGAATTTACAGGTTGAAAAATAAACAAATGCAATAATTGTGAGTCCACCTCATGCTAATCAGAGAGCATCTCTTATCGGCACGACTACCCCCGAACTAGTATTTCAAAGGAAAAGTTCATCTGGGAATTAAATTGATTTTAAAAATATGAGTAAAGGTTTCAACCAAATCGACCAAAAATAACGAAGTATTCAATGTTTAAAGTTTTGATTCTGTGACGTTACGTGCTAGCTCCTCTCTTATGTGTTTTGTGATGTGAATTCCACAAATTTTCATTTTTCAGAAGAATATTAATTATTTCACCTGTGCGGCCGATATATTATAAAACCTACACGTATGTTTACATACATGCCTCTATGAAATAGATATATTCATTAATCAAGAACCAGCATGAAAAAAGACAAATTTGTGGAATTTACATACACAACACTTTTGAGAGAGCAGCTCGCAAGTGAAGTCAGAATACCAGAATTTTTAACATTAATAACTTTTTTATTTTTTTGGTGGATTTTCTTCACATGTTCACTCACATTCTTTTATTTTTTTGTATTTTTCCTGCAAATTTGGATGTACATTTTACCACGTTGTTACACATACGTCTGTTCAATCGAGAAATTATAGGACCTACAAACAAGACATTCTTCAAGATATTTATTGCCTCGTTGTGATCTGCGTATTTAAACAAGTACAATACATGTTTAAGTGTTTTGGGAAATATCACTTTAATTAGCCCAATTTTCAGTGAATAGCATGGGAAAACCCACAATTCATGCCACAAATCTTCTATTATCATTTTTAAGGGCCATCAATCACAAGCCACATCCGTCATTTGAGGTAATCTATATATTTATTTATGAAATTAGATAAGGCATGTTTAAGGTTAAAAACAACAATCACGATATGTTTGCTAATTGTTGATGTTCATCTTCTTTAGGCCGAACAAATTATTATGCTGATTGACGAAAATTATATCTGGCACCCCGGTACCAACTGGTGTGTTTCATAAAACCCACTGTTCATGTTACATTAAACCGGTAGCGGATACTAAATAAGAAGGTCCGCCGGAAGTTGTTGGATTTGAGAAGGTCACTGAGAAGATGCATGATATATCCGGTATCATATCCATTATATTCCGGATAGTTCGCTGCCGCGGATATGATAAGATCCGATTGCAGAATCGCACATCCTCAAGACATTTTTTAATTCTAGGTTAGATTTTATCAGATTATTTTTATCGATACCAAATTTTTATCTCTTTGATATACATGATATAATTATGAGGGCATTGTGAAATTGTTCATGACTGTTGCTAGTTTTGATATTAGTACAGGCAAAACAAGTTCATCAGCAGTACTAATTTTATATTATTCATTAAAATCGCTTATATCGCTCGTAATATTCCAAATACACTTGAAAATGCCGTTGTCACAGCACGTATACCCTACACGAAATAAAGTGATCATCCCGATCATTTCGTGGGTTCGGAGTGCAAATTTTAAGACACGGTCTATAAAGAATTCTTTGAAATATGATAATATTAGGGTTAATGTTGTCCAATTGAAAGTGATTTTGTTGAGAGCCAGAGGCTTGTTAACTTAACCACTCTAATGCTACAGTCACACAGACACTTACGTTGAGTTACGTTCGTTTGCGTCCAAAAATTATTTTCTTTTCTGCAGATCCCTACGGATGCCTACCCGTCAGAGTCAACAGTAGAAATAGCGATAATTTAGTTCATCCAGTAAAACAAAGAAATACATAGGAAATGATAGAATAGACGATGAAACAAGATTAAAACAACACAAACGTATCTATACGTAAGTGTCTGTGTGACTGCAGCATTAGAGTTAAATAGCCGAGTCACATCAGTGCAACCGACTCCAAACCGTTTTCTGGTAATGAAATATTTTGTACTCGTTTCGGTGTCGGTTCGGGGCCGGTTTCACTGGTGTGACCACTTGGCTTCGGACCACGTAATATTACGTGACCATGCTATTGTCTGAGCTTTGTCTGTTTTGACAAACCAGCGCCACTCTGGTCATACCCGTACTGTGCAATTAGCACCATGCAGCAGTCAGTGGTTAATGACCCCTCTGTCCCTTGATATCCAGGAGGTTAGTATAGTAGAAGAACTGTAGACATTTATTTACATAATGCTTTCAAGTGTACACTCACTAATTGGACACCATGTATGTCACAGTTACTTAAAGTCCTACTGAATTGTAATGGTGTGTTAGTAAAAACCAATAAGTTTTAAGTGCTTTAAAATAGGTTTCTTAGAATATCACGTGCTATACGTATATCCATGGACATACTTATCACAAGATAAACGAGATTTATGCATCCCTAGAATGTGCCAAGGACGACTCGCCCGGACAATTACCCTCAACTGACTACCTACGGACAACTAATCCCGTTGACAGCTATGACTACTTGTAATTTGGACCGTTACCACAACGACATTGTTCAGCACATTGTCAAATGCACCTAAAAATCACACCGATTACTGCTCAAAATAGGAGACATTCGTCTCTGAAGGTAGAGTTTTCTATCCTTACATTTTCCAGGGTGCATCCTTCCAGAATGGTAACTTGCGGACTGTATGAATTAAAACATTGTGTTCGTTTTCTCTTGATCTTAAATCTTGATCCATGATTTACTAGGAATTCGCTATTAAGGTGTGGAGGATGGTGTACACTTTGAGAGTGTGTGTAAATTAATTCAATTACCCAGAAGATGTTAAGTTATTTTTTCATTAGAGATGGTAGTTCCTTAATCAAAAGTTATTAATCAATAATTTCCTTCGATTCAAATTGCAAACTATAAAACTTGCGCAATGTTTTGCTATAGGTCCTAAAAGAAATGTTCATAGCGCTAATAACCACATTAAAAAAAATGCTCTTGTAGAAAAAAAAATTATTATACTTCAGGCAATAATTATAGTAAAATGTAAAGGCTGAAAGTAATGTACATTATAAATGAAGAAACTCTATAGTATACAAAAAGAGTTTTATTTCGTAAATATCTATAATGTGTTCTTGTATGTTTTAAAGGTATGTTTAAAGAGAATTTAAATGAACGGTAATATTTATGTTTTTTTTAATATGACAAAGATAGTTTTATTTAAGTCAGATCGTACTTTCCGACATGTGGCTACCGTCAAAAAAGAAAAAAAAAAAAAAAAAAAAAAAAAAAAAAAGAAGAAGAAAAAAAAAAAAGGGGGATTATGTCTGAATGACCTCCACATTTTGAGTTGAATTTGTCAAGATCATTGTATGTTTCTGTAAATATAATATGTCAATTCTAATGTAGCTGCAACTTGTGCTTTTATGATGTATAGCTTTCTTCTTTTCTACTTCGTAGAATATTAAAAACTATTTAAGAATGTATTTAATCATCTTTCACGAAGTTTGCCTATGCTTGCATACAAAACTGCCGAACTTTATTAAAAATTGACTAAATATACATATTTATGAAGCTATTTTAAGTGTTTTGTTGTTGTTTATTTGGTCAATATGTTTCTCCTTTTGTATGAATGCCCAGTAGTATACATGCAATCGGAAAAGTGTTAATTATCATCATTTTCTAATGGAATCCACATGATTGTGCGGAATTTTATTTCCACTCGACTCGATTTAAAAGTTCAATAGTTCACAAAAGTTCTGATTTGTTCATAAAGTTTTAATTAATTGATAAACATTTTTTAAAAGAATTTCATTACCGTACTTGTAATATATGAAGAGCTTCATTCCAAAAGAGACTAAATCCATATTTGACCAAAGTTAATTTTTCAAACAAAATATATGCACTTAGTACAAGGGACTAAAATACCGAACATCGCATTCATATATATTCTGAATTTTACACACAAGCCGAAGATATTGATCTAGGATCTTGAAAAAAAATTTGAATAAATAAAAAAAGATTTTATGAATATTCTTGGATTTAGTCCCTTTTAGAATGAAATATTTGAACCGACTGAATATCAGATTTTTTCAGGAAAAAAAAAAATCTTCAAAATTTATAGTCAACTTCAATTTTATTCATACACTTTCAGAATAACATCTTTACACATTGAAAACTTCCATTAAGCGAAAATGTGATGTTTTATTAAAAAAATAGACGATTTACTAATTTAAAAGTTTCATTTCAAAAACTACTAAATTCGTAAGAATTAATATTTCAAAAATTCATGTTTTTTTTTTTTTTTTAGCTAGATTTTTAAATCGTTAACAAAATGGCCTAAGGCATTTGTACTAACATGTGTACCAAAATTAAATCATATGGTACACGGTAAAGTGATGAATTATAAATCAGTGATTTATTCTAAATCTCCAAGAGTGGATTTAGTCCCTTTTGGAATGAAACTCTTCATATGTTAAAAAAAATGGTGAGAAGTAACCTTTAAAACCCAGCACTTAGTTAGAATTATGTAAGATACTATTTCTTCAATAATACACAATAAATCATAACGTTATTATTAAAGTTTATACATTTTGAAGGGCAAACTACGAGCAAAATTTGATGCTGGAGAAACAGTATCTAAAGTATAAAGGTGGTCAATAATTTTTATTCAGCGATTATTAGAGGGTTTTGAGAATCTGATATCATTTGTCTAATGATCATGATGATCATGAAAATTAATAACAAAATGATAACAATTATTGGCTTGCAGGGATGGGTGTAGACCATATTGAACCAACTCAGTTCGAAAATACCGGTCGACCAAGTGAACATGAGGGTAAGGAGCTTGTGCATGTTTGATTATATATTATTCACATGTGAAGATAAAGGGTCTGTTTTTTGTGCAAATCATGACAATAATATGAACTCAAATGAAACCAGCAATTATCTAATCAAAATTATCAACAAGATTATGAATTCGAAAGAATTTTTTTTTTCTCATGAAATAACAGCTTTAAAAATGAAAGTAAATAATCTCTTATTTTTAGCACGGAAAGGAAATGCGATTAATTCATTGAAATAAAGGTTTTATTCGACTTATTGTATATAAAATACATAATATTATTTTAACTTAACTTGATCGTTTATATATTTTGGAAGAATACTGCCGTTGTATTTAGTATTTTCTGTATTTTCGAGGATCCTTGAAAAGTTTTGATAAGGTGGACCTTTCGCACGGATCAAAATATGAGACCGTAATATACTATACTGCTTGGAGCTGTGCAACAGACCTTGGAGAAAGAAAGAGAGAAATAAAGAGGCAGAGATAGAGAGAGAGAGAGAGAGAAGAGAAATACAAATGTGAAATTCCCACCCAGTATACTTACCCGACCCCGACACCAAACTCACACTCGCAAACTTCATTCACACCCTCACCCTTCCAACCTCATTCACTCAAAATCCTGACCCATTCATAAACCACCCCTATTCACCCTTCCTTCACCTTCTCACACCCTCACCACTTCCACACTGAGCCACTCCATACCCACTCTCACCGACCCCCTCACTGACTCCCACATTGACTAACTTGCATACCCACCCTCGTGCATTCCCACTTCACCGACTTCCACCCTCACCCACTAACCTACACCCACACACCTCTCAACCCTCTCCTGCCCAACCAAACTCGTTCTCTCACCCTCAGCCACATCCACCCACTAATATACCACCACCTCATCTACTACAACCTTCACACAGTCCCACCGTGACCCACTTCCAAACCATTCTTACTCACCATAGAGCCCCTCAACCATCTCCCATCCTCACCAACTCCCACCCCTGACCACTTCAATACCCACCCTTACCTGCTCCCATCCACCCACTTCCACCATCAACAAAAAACTCCACCCTCATCTTTTACCATCCTGACCTACTCCCACCTTCACCCACTCCCCCCTCACGCTACTTCCACCTCACTATCCCCACCCTCACCCTCCCATCCTCCCTCATTCCCATCCCTCACCCCTCCCACCCTGACCCACCCTCACCTACTCCCATCGCCCACTCAACAAAACTCACACCCTCACCCTACCACACTGACCTACTCCCACCTCCACCCACTCCCAACAACTCCCCTCACCCACTCGTATCCTGACCCACTTCCATACCCACCTTCACCCACTGCCACCATCACCTACTTTCATACCACCCCTCACTCACTCCCATACCCACTCTCACCGATTCGCACCCACACTAATACTTTATGCTACAGTCACACTGGCACTTACGCTTAGTTACGTTTTTGTTGTTTTGTCATTATTTTCATCTTTTGTTCTATAATTTCTTATGTATGTATGTATTTTTTATTTTTTTTATTGGATGAAAGAAATTATTACTTTATCCTCTGCTGACTATGACTATGACGGACGACATCCGTGGGGATCCGCAGAAAAAAGAAGAGAATTTTGGACGCAACGTGGACGTAACTCAACGTAAGTGTCTGTGTGACTGTAGCATAAGAACCCACATCTACCCTCAGCCATTCCCATCCTCACCCACTCTAACACCCACATGCTCCTCACTGATTTACATTAATCCCTTACCATCCCACTCATCCAAGTTCTCTACCCACTCTCAACCACTCCTACACCCACCTCCACTCCCACCCACACCCACCTCCGTAACTGCAACCCCTATAAGATACATGAAAAAAGAATTGTTGTCTCGGAAAGTTTTTTTCTTCTCCAAATTGAAGTTTAGATGGCGCTCGTTAGTCTGTGCTAGAATGATTCATTAGATTATATCCGCCACTCAGAAGAGTGTTTTGGGCTCACACCTCTAATAATTAGACTTTTTGAAAGTCGGTGAATGCCCTGAACGCTTATCAAAGAATGGTTTTGAAAATAATTCATATAAAATAAATAACAGATATTGAAACTAAATTTTGTCTTAATTTTTGTCAAGAGGAATCATAAATTAGAATATTACAAAGACCTCATTTCATGGTGTAAAAACCAGAAACCGGAATTTGTGATGGCTCAAAATCTGGTACAGACTCATTCCGGGCCCATTTAGAAAACTGGAGCTGAAGAATGTCACCTCATACTTTGAAGAGATAAAAATAACATTATGATGTAGTTACAGTAAAAGCATGAATATTCTCATATACTGTCATTTTTTAAATGATTTTTGCTTTTTCATTTTCAACAGTGACCATTGGGGAAATAATTACATGCTATTGTGACCTTTACCATTAATGAATGCAATGTCTGATTACATCGTACCCCCTCTCTCGACAATAGTCAGGACATGTCGACTTAACAAAACAAAAAAATGCCACGAATGGACTTTGAAACCATTTTGAGTCCTTGACTATTATCTGAATTGTATGATTGAATAGAATTTCCCAAAGGATTTCCTTTCAACTTGTACTTGCAGTGTGCTAAAGTATGACATGTACTACAAAAAAACTGTCCTTATAATTATTCGGAATCTCTCATCACCCAGATTGTGCATATTAAATATAAACATACAAGGTACTGTATTAGTAAGGAGAGCATAAAATGTAGGAATACTCGAAAGCTTGATAGAACAGCAGCTATATCACATAGTACAAACATAAAGCATCATCATTAATTAGTTATAATAATGAGTCAGGGGAAAACAGAAATAATGAAGGAATACAACAGTGGGTACGTAAACAATTAATCATTCGAGGCATCGTGTACAATTTGTTCGAGATCATATTTTGGAATCTGTAATTAAGGAGATTTATTAATGGCTCAACCCAAATGAACCAGTCGACACTACGTGTATTACAATTTGAAATTTCGGGATAAAGGCAGGACTACACTGTGAGAGACGAATTTTAATAACACGAAACGATTAATAACTACCATTAACATGATTTAAAAAAATACTTCATCATGAAACCGTCTATGGTATCGAAAACAACTCTTAAACATTATTTTATTATCCTCGTCTTCGTTGGATACTTCTTGACCTGTAAAGGAGCTAGTGTGCTATTCTTCGCGGGCCTTGGTGAAGGCAGTCATTTTCTAGCCTCCGCAGCCATCGGCAAGGAGCTCGTCCATCGAGGTCACAAAGTCACAGCCATGGTCAGCAACGCATATGCTCACCGTACGGAAGATCCAGAGTTTTCTCTCTTCAACTTCGAGGTCTTTGTCCATTCCAGGCCTTTGAAGGAGGTCTATCATACGATGGAAGTGGTAGCCAAGGCTGCAGTCTCTGGGAACTTTCTGTGGGAGATGCTGACTAACTTCCCCGATCCGAAGATCATCGAGTTCAGCGATTGCGACTCCGTATTCCAAAATGAGTCACTGATGAAGCGACTTGTTGCAGCCGACTTTGATGCCGCCATTGTAGATCCTATGTTTTGCTGCAGCATTCTTCTCGCGCACCATCTGCGTACGAGAGTAGTCATCTCATCTCCTCTGGCATGGAGCGCAGACATCGGTCAACTCGTAGGAAACCCTACCAACCCGTCATGGATTTCTTCACCAGCGCTAGGATTCTCGACGAGGATGACCTTCCTGCAGCGCGTTCTGAACGTTGTGCTCTCCAAGATTTTTGCACCGTCAAGTTTCATTGTTCCAGTCTTGGAGCAGTTCAAGACGGAGAGGGGACTGGTGCCGGATTACACCATGGTAGAGCTGTACCAAAGAGCAGATCTGGTCCTGGTGCAGACGGACTTCTCTGTAGAAGCCCCTATACCATTTATGCCTAACGTCAAACCAGTAGGGGGGCTGACTGCTAGAACAGCTAGCCGACTGCCACAGGCAAGATATATCCATTGAACTTATTTAAATGTTTAAATTGGTTTTTACATTTTCTCTCTTTAATTGATTTGTACATCAAAGCGATATTGATAACAAATAATTCTCAACAAAGTTTACAGTTAAACATGATGACGAAAGGTCACTAGCTTTATCGTTGGGGTGTGGCCTTTGCCAATGATATTGTTTGCTATATCACACACATCTAAATAGAAATCCATCTGGCATGCCCTTAGTTATAGGCACATCTTTAGTATGTTAATTATAAAACGTCAGTAGTTACAATACAAGATAATGTAATGCTCCCGTGACAAAACCATACATAGGGTGATTTACAAACGACTGGTAATCAGTTCTTGAGCTGAATGATTAAGAATTCGATGAGAATAGCACCCAAGAACATGTTCCAGTCGTTCTTAAAGTCATTCGTTACCGTACGAACGACTTAGGGAAACACCTCCCTGATGTCTTTGCAGGATCTTGAGGAATATGTGCAGAGTTCTGGCGATGCAGGCATCATCGTGTTTTCTCTGGGTACCTACGTCACCTACATGAAACCAGAGCTCATCGACATTTTCGCTGAGGCTTTCTCGAGAATAGAGCAGAAGGTGATCTGGCAACTTCGTGGCACCCCACCAGAGACGGTCAAGAAGAGGCCGAATATCCTGACAATGGACTGGTTACCCCAGAACGACTTGCTTGGTGGGTACTCAGCCAGGCCACTCTCTACTTTTCCCGTTCCCCCACTCTCGTTGTCCTCCCTCTCATTTCCCTGCTTTGTCTATATATTTTTTCCCTAGCGTCCAACCCTCCAACCTTTGTTTCATTCTCTGCTACTCTTACATAAACCCTCCATTTTCCCTTATCCCCTCCAACTTTCCGATATTTAAAAGGATCTTATAAAACGTTGGAAAATACGCAGTATAGAATCTTCAAACTAGAGAGTAGATACCGAAGTTTAAACTTATAATGAATGATTGTGCTATTTGTGTCTTCCACAATCAAGTCTTCTCCCCCTAATTACTCAACATAAGTATCTTCCCTCCATCACTATCATCATCATCATCACCACCATCATCATCACCATATCACCACCATTATCATCCTATTACCACCACTCACACCATCACCACCACCATCATTATTATCATCATCTGATGAGGTCCAGCACATCTCTTCTTCCTCATCATCTCGTCGTCGCAATTATGGTCATCAACATCATCACTGACGGTGGCTTTCTTTCAAATTCATATCATATCCTGCAGGACACGCTAAAACACGCGCCTTCGTCTATCAGGGAGGCAACAACGGTTTCCACGAGGCCCTGTACCATGGCGTACCAATCATCATCATCCCTTTCTTCGGTGATCAGAACGACGTCGCCGCCCGGATCGTTGACCGTGGTGTGGGGATCTCCGTGGATTTCACTAAGATGACAGTCGAATCGTTGACGACACATCTGAAGAATATCGTAGGAGATAAAAAGTAAGTTTAGGGCCTAATCATTGCTATTCAGGGATCAAGAGTTGTTCAATCGGTAACGATCATTGTGAACTCTCAACATCAGCCTATAAATCACAGTCATGTCCTTCGGACAATTGTCGGATGGTGACATGGTGAATACTGGAGGAAAATCAATAAAACAAAAACGAAAACAACGAGACCAACGCCAGAACGTGCGTTACGCCAGTTCGGTCAAAAGATTGTTGACTGTGATTGGTCAAATGTTTATGAAGCTGACGAATGTCAATCTTAAATGTGAATTGTTTTACTCGAGACTCTGCTTTCCCTTGATTGACACATACTTTCCGACGCGAAAGGTCAAGAATGCATGAAAATGACAAACCGTGGATCACGCCGAGAATTAAATCTCTGATCAGGAAACGTCAAAAAGCGTTTGCAGCAAATAAAACGGCTTGTTGCACCAGCTTAGGAATAAAATAGCGAGATCTATCGACAGAGCCAAACGTTCTTTCTATGCCGAACGGGTACAGAAGATGAAGAAGACTAATCCTCGCAGTGGTATAGAAATATCAAATCGATGATCTCTCCAGCTGGACAAAGGCAACTACGATAAAGGCAGATGGGATAAACCAGCTGGACTTCACTGGGATAGCAAATAAAATCAATGAGACTTTTCTGAATGTTGCTAAGGATATAAAGCGACTGGACACGACACTACTACCATCGTTTTTACCTGCCCCTAAACCTCTCCAACTGTCCAACCCTGGGAAGTGTTTCATGAACTCCGTAAAATTAATCGCCGAAAGGCTCCCGGCCGGATGGCATCCCGTCTAAGATCATCTCCGAGTTCGCATACGAATTGTGTATCCCGCTCAACCACATCTTCAAATCCTCCTTCAACCAGACCACATACCGAGTCGCTGGAAAAGGGCAGTCATCGTCCCCATACCAAAAAACCCTAAAACCAACTATTGATGAGTTACGACCCGTATCCCTAACATCAATTTCTCGAAAAATAATCGAAAAGTTTAATAGCCCGCTGGCTACTCACTGACATCAACAGCAAATCGTCGAATCACAGTTTGGTAATAGAAAAGGTTGTTCGAACCGCTCACTACCTCATTGATCTTCGAACGCTATCTACAGTAACGCAGACAAACCAAAGACCGTGTCAACGTTAATAGCTACAGACTTTAGTAAAGCATCGACAGGATAGAACATCGCCTTGCGATATCAACTTGCTAAAGATGAACGTTCACCATCTATCGTTGCTGGGATTGGAAGCTTTCTTTCTGATCGCGAGCGTGTGTGAGGTATATGTCAGCCTACTCTTCGTGACAAAGGTGTCGGCCGGGGCTCCTCAAGACGACCGCTTGGCCCAATGATTTTCTGTCTATGATAAATGATGCATGTCAGGACTGTGAACACCCCAATTGGAATACGTTGATGATCTTTCATTGTTAGAGTGTAGGAAAGTGAACAAACCCTCCACGATCCAAGAACAGTGTAAATAAACTTGAACAGTGGACAAACCAAAATAAATGAAACTAAACCCCCAAAAATGTGTAGTAATGAACATGAACTTCATGCGTTCCGAGGTTATCAACTCCCTAAGATACGCATCGGGGAATATGAACTGAGTGAAGTAACAGTTGTGAAACTTACTAGGAGTACTTGTTCAAATGACCTAAAGTGGTCAAGTCAAGTAAATGAAATGGTCAAGCGAGCAAACAGAAGGCTGCACATGCTTAGGATTCTGAAAGGGTTTAAACTCCCTGCAACTGATCTGATAACTGTTTATTGTTCTTATGTACGCCCCGTTGTAGAGATACTGTGCCCCAGTTTGGCATCCCGGGCTGACAGCAAACCAAAAATACACAAATTGAGAGAATCCAAAAAAGAGTGTGCCGCCTGTGCTTGGTCAGCAATACAATAGCTACCAGCAAGACACTGGAACGTTGGGAATATCAAGTCTTCAGGCTAGACGGCAAAAGTTGACACTAGACCTAGCTAAAGGATTGACGAGACCGTCAATCGAACTTTGGTCACTGGAGCTTCCCCCTATGCGCTCGGCTGCCATTGGCCGATCGCTCCGAAATGCCCCAATCTTACACTGAAACTTCTGTAAAACAGAGCGCTACAAAACAGCGCCCTTCCTTATTTGATAAGGCTATTGAACGAAAAATTGGAAATAAAAATAAATAAGAAAACTTGATATTTCCAATGTACGGCAGTACTCGCAATGCAAACATTATTATGATTGTGCATAATGAATTCATAGCAGAATTATAAGTATATATCCCTTTAACACATGATAATAACGTTTATATCTAAGTCAGTTTCAACTATTAATTGATATACATGTACACAATTACGAAAAGAATGCGTTTGATATTTTAATTCTTTAATCATTAAACACTGAAACTAAAATGTACATAAGTTATTAAAAGATTATATACTCAACCTGCCTTTAACTGTGTTGATACATTATTCTCTACACAGCTATTACTGTATCCATTTGTGACTAGGAAATCCGGATAAGTACTGATTAATATCTTGTTATTTAAATTTTATATCCATTTTTTTACTATTAATTTTGTTGTGCATATTGTTCTTTATATCTGATAGACTATGGTTGGAATATTTAACACAAACGATATCCATATATCTATTCACTGACATGATATTAAAACAATTCTAAAAATGTTATTAGCCGCGCCCAATACATTACATTTGACAAATTTGGTTAAAAATATATTCCAACATAGCTCAACTATAAAGATTTGTTAATTTGATATTGCCACATTCCTTGACCCAGTATGTAAAGCATTTTGTGCACCTAGTATTTACCTTTTTGCTAATTCATTTAATTTAATCAAATATATTTCTGCTAAAAGTATATTGTTGCATATCTGAAAACCACAATCCTTGCAATCAAAGTAGCATCTGACGCATCTGACTAATCGATAATTAAATTGTTTTCATTCTCTCCATGGAATTTTATTCTTCTTCTCACTTGTATCAACATTTTTAATGAGATATATTGTTATGGTTTGTAAAGTTTTATACATACTTACGTTGATTATGTATGTACCTTGTTTGTATCTTTTTTATAAATGTAAATTGTGTGCAATCCAGCCAACGGCTGCAAGATACAATTTGAAATAAACCATGAATAATAATAATAAACATAAAAGGTCGGCATCCCAGACGTGAATAATCATATTTGATTGACACATCTGTCAAGACCAATCAATCAACCAACCAATCTTAATTTATTCATTTAGTAAGACGTTGAAGCCAGTAGTTCCTTTCCTCTGCATTTTTTTAGACGAATATCTTTCTCGACCCATGGTATCCATGATGCTGTTGATTCGATAAGCCATTGGACATCACTTTAAAATCACACGGGAGGCTCGTTTATAAAGTATACATGATAGCAAAGACACAACTGTAATTTTAAATACTGGCGGAGGCTCATGAACATATTGGCCCGAATTCACAAAGGATGGCTTCAAAACCCACGGATCCGTGGATCCGTGGGTTTTTGAATCCACGGATCCACCAGTTTATGATTCACCAACAGTTGACCCAAATTATGACGTTTATGACGCGTGGATCTGTGAATTCAGTCGAGTCCACCTTATGAATACCAATTGAAAATCCTAGGTCCAACCCTAAGTTAACCCCAGGGTTGAAACCATGGATTTTGCAGAATCCACCTTTGTGAATTCGGGCCATTGTTATCAACCCTATTGCATTCAGGTATATAAATCGTTATGATTTGTTTTTTTTTTTTTATTTCATGCAACATTTCCACGAAAGTAAAATCATCGTTGCTGCCCCATCATGATTCTATATAAAACCTTTTCTACTTATCAAGGTACAAAGAAGCCATGATGCGTCATTCCGCTATTTATCACGATCGCCCTCAACGACCGGTAGAGCGGGCTGCCTTCTGGATTGAACACGTAATCAAACACGGAGGCGATTACATGAGGTCACCAGTAAATGACCTACTTTGGTACCAGTACTATTTACTTGACGTCATTATTTTTCTTATTTGTGTTCTCTTATTGATTTTGTCATCAGCATTTTGTCTGATTCGTTGTATATTGAGGTCTTGCATAAAGGCGTTTTCAAGAAAAAGCAAAAATTAAGGAGTGAATTTGATTTTGATTATTTAATAATAGTGCTAAAGGAGGCGGGGGAGGGGATGGTACGGAACATTTACATATTTTTCTTTTTTAATTCATTTCGTTTCATTTAATCAATCGTGCAGTGGTTGAATAAACATTTGGCAATATTGTGTTAGTCACATAAACATGTGCCTATGGGAATGTTTTCATGATGATAAATATAAATGAAAAATATGTTTCTCCTAATTGCACTTTTATTTGACGAAGATTATTTTATCACAATTCTATTATAAATCTGAGTAAAGAATTATAAGCCGAGAACTATTATTATTTCATATAAAATCAATATTTGGTAGAAAAGGGGAGTTTGGTGTAATGTCAATTGTGCTTTCATTTAACAACATGATTTAATCATAGTTCTATGACAAACCCTATAGTGAGAAATCATTAGAGGCTGGCCAGGAATTAAAAATGTTTTTAAAATGAATGTATCAATTTGAGACAAGTTATTTCCTGTTCAAGTTAAATAACATATGTCTTATATATGAGACCAAGCTTTATATAAAAGTTTACTTGAACTGATAACTAATATCTGTTTGTTTTTTTCTTTTAACTCAAACATCCGTTCTAATTATATTTCTCACTAATCTATAGTGTACAGTTGATACAAGCTGCAACTTTGGCAGACGTATGGTAATGTTTACTTATAAGTATGTATATACTTAGACTACAGGAGGTAATGATATTATTCATTGTATTTCATTACGATATAAATATAAACTGCATTTTTGTGTATTTTGTCACTGAAAAAATTCATTGTTTAGATAAATTTATATAAAGAGAGAAATGAATTGCATTATTTGATATGCATTATGGGAGGACAGCCGAGTTGTTTTGTCCTCTGGAATTCTGTAACCTCTTTTTGTTCTTTTGTCCCCTTGCCCTTTCTTAATGAGGAAGCGCCGATTGTACAATTTAATGAATAAGTGCAAAGCGCTGGGATTCCCCTGCAGAAGCAGATCCAACTGCAGAATTCTTGGTCTAGAAGCCACCTTCATAATCATCATCATAATCATCAGCATCATCATCCCCATCATCATCATTAAAAAAACACAACATCAGCCTCGTCACCATCATCATCATAAAAGACAACATCATCATCATCATGATCATAATCATCATTATCTACAAAAACACCATTATTACCATCGTCACCAACAACATGATCTACATCATTAAAGACATCTTCATCCTTTAATCATCATCAGCAGCAGCACCATTATTATCAGCATCATCTTTTCCTGTCATCATCATCTTCCTTCTCATTTATGTAATGCACAAGAGATAGAGAGAGAGAGAGAGAGAAGGGAGAGAGAGAGGAGAAAGAGAAGGGGGGGGGGAGTGTGTAGGTGTGTCTTCGTGGCTTTGTGAGGGCGGTGTGTGCGTGGTGTGTGTATGTGTGTTAAATGAGAGAGAAATTGAAAGAGAGAAAGAGAATGCGAGGGGAAGAGTTGAGAGATAGAGAGAGAGAGAGAGAGAGAGAGAGAGAGAGAGAGAGAGAGGCATGCAGTTGTCATTTGGGGGACGGGCAGGGGCGGGGAAACGTCTGTGTCGAACTTTACCCGTCCTCCGATCAACCCCTCCTACTCCTAGAATACTGATTATGTTATCATAATCCTAAGTCAGTGACTTCACAGTTATATAAAACATTTCGTTTAATCAGCTGCCCCCTTCACAGGCCTATTAAAAGATTTTGAAGGCTGATACGCAGGTAGCTATCAAAACATGGAACTTATATACTCAGAGCGAAAAGGGCTTAGCAACTGTATTAAAATAATACGCTAACGACCTCCTGCCTTTCAACAAACGATGCACATACGTCTGTATTCCCTGCACAGAGGTCACGTTGACAAAATTAAAATTAACTCCAGCGCATACACCGGAATTCTTTATTGATCCGTTTAATCGCCAATGTCAAATTAAATATAACTACGATTTACACAATAATACACTTACCTGGATAGCTCAGATGGTATTGCAAAAAATAAGGCATATCGCTGTTGTTTCTTATCATTTTGTAATATACACTGCATCCCAGAATAGGGTAAACCCAACTTTGGGAGCCTCGTATTAAAATTGTATGATTCATATGTCATTAATTTTTATTTAATGACAAAGAGTAACTCATATTTTATTCAGTGATACCAAACTTATACATATGCTTTCTTGGAAGACTGGTAACTCGAGGTTTTAAAAATTTTGGCCCAGAACACCTTGTACAAAGTTTTGGGAAAAGCAACCCTGGCTTTCCGACCCTTTTTTCATTGCTTGTGGTAAGCTTTCCCCGAGTCCATAAAGGGACAAAATGTATGACTAATGAAAGGAAAGGCAGTTTTTGCCTAAACGCTTGTTTTTAAAAATTCCCAGTACTCCAATCATCCATTCCATAACACGAATGAATTTGGTATCACTGAACAGAATATGAGTTATTCTTTAAAACCAAGTAAATATTGGTGTCATAGAAACTATACAATTTTAATACAAGGCTATCAAAGTTTCTTTTTTTATTCTGGGACACATAGGGGAGACTGGGGTAATTATGGCCCCCCTTTTCACATTTCCTATTACTACCATTTAATGAAAAGTCCAATAATATTGTAATTATGCAAAGATACAGTCGGTCTCAGTAGCGGACGCAGACCGAAGTCACACAATGAACTTACCGGGCCCATGCGTAAACATAATAGAGCCGCTTTTGTCCCCAGACAATTGGGCCCCAGAAATGCATTCAATTCGATTTTCTTGGATTCGCGCCTGGGTCTATATACATATAATATACAAAGGAAAGTATAAGCCTGTGACTTCTCATTTGCATATTAATTAACATTATGTTAACAACTTTGTGGGGCCATAATTACCCCAAGGTTTGGGGTATTTATGGCCCCTATTGTCATGACTAAATGAACTAAAAGATATTATGCTAATTAATTATGGTAATGTATAATGAAAGTGTCGTGGTCTGGTCTAGTGGTCTCACCACTGGACTGTCAATGCAAGGACCGTGGGTTCGATTCCTGCACCGACACTTATGTCCCTTGAGCAAGGCTTTTTATCTACATGCTTGACCCCACCCGAGGTGATAAAATTGGGTACCCGGTAGGATTGCGAATGCTATGTGGTTCGCTTTAGCATGTGTGCGCCTAACAGGCGACCGGCTGGAATGCTCCCCAAGGAGTGGAGATTGTGCACTGTAAAGTGTGGGATCGAAAATGAATCCAATGACCGGGGTAATAATAAACTGTAAGCGCTTTGGTCTTAACAGGTAAAGGACCATTCTTGGTCACGTGTGTGACCGAAATTATGCAAAATCTTGACTTTAATTGGCTATAACTCTAACAATTTTTAAAATATATTGATTCAATGTTTATATCATGCTAATATATTTTGTTGGCTATCATTTGTAAATATTTTTTGATATTTACAATATGCATGTTCAAGGTCAGAGGTCAAAATAAGTGGGTCACGTGTGTGACTTCACAGAACGGCATGATTTTGAAAGTTCAATTTCATTTTGAAATTCCTGTGAGTTTTAAAATGATGAAATGTTCTTATTGCTGTGAGATATGCATTATGGACCTGTTAACCAAAAAATACCACTGGATAGGAGTCATCTCTAAAATTTCTTTTTTTATGGATTATTTCATATCGTGATGTCGGGTCACATGTGTGACATTTTAGTGGGTCACGTGTGTGACCTATGGCAAATTGTACAGAAAAATGAATATATTATGTAATATGCAATAAATGTACATTTTGAGCAATTACTACATCCGCTGTGGTAAAAAAAAATTTGTGAACGCAACCCTAGTCAGTCAATGGGGGTGTTTTGGTAGCTGTCAAGACTGGGGGAGGGGCGGGTAGGGAGGGGGGCCATGATGCCCCCTATTAGATCTTGGCTGTTGATCGCGCGAGCGCGCCGAAAATTTGCACGATGGTAGTGTGTTATGTAACTACAAGAAAGCACTGTTAATTTTCCCATAATAATAATAATTTATTTTATATGAATTAATTATGCTAATTTACGCATTGCATGAAGTCATAATTTTGTTCTAATTGAAAATTTACAGCTTCTGGAATGCTAATTTTGTGTTGCATAATCTTTATAGGTTCCTAACATTGTACTTTGGAAAAAAATTGATATCGAACAAATTCCATGTGTATTTCATTGTTTTAGATTTCTTATGTATTTCCTTGTTTTTCGACCTTTGTTTTGTGTTTGTTTTTGTGTTGTTTTTTTCGCAAAAATTATTGCAGAACCATTTTTGGAGCTAGTATGCTAAAATAAATTAATTTCAGCCATGAAAGTGAAATAATCAGAATTAGACCCGCCCCACCAGCGGGTCACGGTGTGGACCAATTTGTTTGCTAATTAATAATCAAATTAAAACTTGTCATGGTTCATATGTAGTGAGATGCAAGGTACTTTAAATCTAGCTCTGAGAATAATATATTAATACCAGAGCCATGGTTAAGACGGGGGGCATAAACTTTTGTGTTTTCTGTTATTAGTGTGTAACATTTTGAGGGCAATTAATTTCCAGGGTTGTTATCTTATATAATCAATTTAACAACATTATTTTCTGGGTTAGATTAAAAGAATAGAGTAATAAATACAAATGACAGTAATCCAAGTAAGGAAGTCATCATATCCATTCACAGTCAGGGTTTAAAAAAATGATATTTTATTTACCGTTTTCCATTTAATTATCATTTATTTAATTTATGCAAATGAGCATGAACAATTGCAAAAATCACGAAAAAACATCAGTTCATGAAACTTCAGACATGCTCTATTTGAATATGCAGCTTAAAATCAAAAGCAAAAATTATTATCTCCCCAAAAGTTCACTTTTCAAAGAATGGTCCGAATAGACTGGTCCCTTTTTAAGCATACCATAGTTGGTCACACACGTGACCCCGTGGTCAGTGTGTGACCATTTCAAAGTTAATTAATAACTAAATTAAAAGCTATCATGGCTTCATATTTGGTGAGATGCAAGGCACATTATATCTAGCTTTGGAGAAAAAATTGTAATAATAATAGAACCATGGTTTTCGGGGGGCGTTTACTTGTCCTGTTTTTGGGTCACGTGTGTGACATTTGATGGCAAATAATTTCTTTAGTTAATTATCTTAAAACAATCAATTCAACACCATTATTTCTCATTTAAATTTAAAGGAATGAGGCTATAAAAGGGTATAATGACAATAATCAAAGTAAGCAGATCAGCATATACAATCAAGTCAGGGTCAAACAAATGATATTTTACGTACCATTTTTCTATTCAATTTTTTAGCATGTTAATTTATGCAAATGAGCATGAAAAATTTGTAAAATTAAGATAAAAAATGCATTTCATGAAACTTCAGACAATGCTCTTTATGAATGTTTAGCTTAAAAACAAAAAGGACAAACTTTATTTTTTCCAAAAAAGGTTCACTTTTCAAAGAATCGCCCAAAAGCGCTTTATGAGAAACCGGTATTATTATTATTTTTATTATTATTATTATTAATGTTGTTGGGTATTCCTAATACACTTATCAACAACCAACAATGATTTAATCAATAATTGGTTCAGCCGAAATGTTGAAATTTTGCAGTCATAGCAATGTATATACTTATGTACATAATCATACAAGTTAATGTCCCCATCTGCGCTTATACACTGTTTATGCATTGGGGGCCATAATTGCCCCAAGTGACATTTTCAATTTGATCCCTCTTTACAGCCCTACTATTGTACACTGTCCGTCATAAAGGTGGAATATTTTTTTGCCGCTATAGCGACATGATTTTGCTCTGACTTTAATTTCTTGAATGTGTTTGTCCCTGCTTTTACTTTTTGGGACCCTGGCTATATTTTGGACATTTTCCCAACCCTTCACGTGGACCTTTTTCCAAAAAAGTCTTGTCAACCCCCGTGGGGCCCATTTTTGACATTTTTTCTCATTTTGGGGCCATTTTTTGTGTACCCGGTTGATCAAGCCCCCCTCAGTCCTACCCCCAGGAAATGCGACTGAGGTGTACTGTTTTATATTGTTCTTTAAGTTAAATCTATATTTCTGGGGACAGGCTAAGGTCTCTTGTCTAGGGGAGGGGTTGAAGTAAAAAACGAGATTGGTGAAAATTCGGAATATTTTATTCAATCTTTATGCTGAAAACAAAAGAAATGAAAAACCACCTTTAACCCTTAAATATCATCATTTTCCCCTTACATTTTGTTTAGCCTTTATGACAAGGCTGTAAAATAGTCATTATTGATAATATTTTATTTTGATTTATGTTTGGTTGAGATTTTACAATACAATTTAGGGAAGATAGAATTTTCATGGTGTAAAAATGAATAAAATGACTGTTGAACCCCAATCAAAATAAATTTTGACCCCTCCCCTAGACAAAAGAGTCGAGCCTGTAACCATAAAAATAGATTTAATTTAAAGAACAATAAAAAATCTCCACCTCAGACGTGTTTCCTTGGGGTAGGACTGAGGGGGCCTTGTTGGGTTGCGTGAACAAAAAAGGGCCCCAAAATTAAGAAAAAATGACGAAAATGGCCATCTTCTGGGGTTGACAAACTTTTTTGAAGAAAAATCCCCAGGAAGGGTTGAGGGAACGTCCTAGATATACCCAGGATCCCAGAAAGTGAAAGCGGTAACAAAACACATTCAAGAAATTAATAACGGAGCAACATAACGTCGCTTGAGCCAGAAAAATATATTCCACCTTTATGACGAACAGTGTAGATATTCAGGTGAAAGTTTTTGTGTTGTATTTGTCAGTTCCTATTGTTTATGTTTCATTCAAAATTTCATATTAAATGATACACACCAAATAAAAAAGCAGACTTGCCACTTTCCAACGAACAGGATTGTGATTGCCGTACATTTTAGGCTCTCCTAAGCACAAAAATAGAGGTAAATGGCTTATTTTTATTTATTATTTGTCATTGTGTATTGCAGCAAAGAATTATAAGCTCTCAAAGACAAAGGGGCCATAATTACCCCGGGGCCATAATTACCCCAGTCCCCCCTATACATTTCATCTCAAAACATTTTAGTTTCCTAATACAAATACAATTATAGGCTAATGTATACACTTTGTTATGAATAGTTATTTCAAAAGGTATATTTTAAGACTAGCTTTTTATTACACAGAGTCAATGGGAGGTTTGCTCAGTTCGCTCTTGCTTTAATGTGGTATGCAAATTTAAGCCAAGAGCATTATGACGTAACTTTGTTTGACAGATGAAGAAGACTTTTACCCACGAACACCTAACAAAATAATGATGGCAGCACATTCTTTAAAAATATTATGAAGATGAATCTCTTTAAAAAAAAAGAAGAATTATATCATTTTGTGTGATCTAATCACAAATTATGGTAAGAACAGGCAAATGATATAAAAGGAAAGGATGATTACTGTTCAACACACTGTGGATTGTTTCCTTGTATATATTTTTAAAACTTGATTTATCATCTGCCATGTCCGTTACAGAAGCAATACGAATTCTTATTATTCTATTTTATGCCACTTATCAGTCTGAAGAATTGGCCTCTTATTTTACCTTGTATAATATAATCTTTTGTCAAATTACAGTGGCGAATACAGGGTTTAAATATAGTAGGCGCCAGACCCCATAGGGGTACCGCCGATATTGTCCGATTTTGGCCTACAGTCAATAAAGTGGATTTCAAATTATAGGGGGCGCGCCGCGCGTCCCTGTGCCCCCGCCTGGATCCGTCACTGAATTTCTAATCACATTCGGGGTAGAGAGAGTAATATTAGACACCGTTACGGGTACGACTGAAATATATGTTTCAAATGTTATTTTGGAACATCCGTTTAAAATAGAATTGTAATTGTAATGCTGACACTTCCTTCAATCGCAAATAAAAAAACTTAGAGCCTTCACAATTTCTTGAAATTATGTTTATAGACAAATTCACGATACGTCATCTTTATAATTATTATGAAATTAAGATGGATTTCAACTTTTAATGCAATATTGACCTTAATTATTTGAATGACCTTAATAGAAAGTCACATCTCCTTTAATTTGTACCATTGCTATTAATACTATCATAGGTTTTCCGGGTAAATTTAAAACTCTTTGCAATCGAATTCGTTTATTTATGTTAATTCAATTTAATCGAAACCTCATGAAGCGGAGCTATCGGTCAATTGAATTGACGTTTAGATTCTGAATCGCGATCACATTTTGGACGACAGTGCTTGTAATAAATGTCAAATTGATCAGAGATAGTTAAAACTTGACCGAGAAAACCTATACTATTTTTTTTTCATAAATTCCCGCATTGTAGGAGTATATGTAGGCTTATTTTGCAATTGAAATGGTGTCAATATTAACAGTGTGTACTACTCTCTATTTAAAACTGTATTATACAGTCTGTGTAAAAAAAAAATGGTACAGTCGGAAAAAAATTATTCAGGTGTGAATTATTTTCAAATAATGTGTGTATGTGGTACCAAAATAAAGCCAAAAGATTTTCCTTGCTGATTCGCTTTGTTCTGTATAATTTCCTTTCGTAAAACAAATGTTATGCTAAAATTTGTGCGACAAGGAACAAATCGAAATTGAGCACTTTATGGCCATTATGCGAAACCTATACACAAAGCCATGAGACGGCGTGCGAAAAATGGATTTTTCTTGATTGTAGAAAACTAGTCATATTTCAAAAATTACAGCACCAAATGTGATGAAAAAATTGCAGGTGAAAGTTTGATCTTCCTGCTTTTTGACAATACCAAACAATAGCAGGCTGTGATTAAACTTCATACTATAAAAAAATGTTTTCCACTTGTACCATTTTATTTGACACAGACTGTATATTTACGAATTAAGGGGATACATCATAGTGGGAGAGATGGAGATAATAAGAAAGGTGCGTAAAAAGACAATTTAAGACATTCGTGATCTTATTGTGACCCGCAGCTCATTCTGCTTCACTATTCTGCTTCAACGTCTCAGAGACGTCACAGAGGCGGAAAAAATATCGTACATGTAAATAGGAACTTTATCGATTTTTCTCAATATACGTCGAGGAGACTCACTGCGTCAATAAGTCAATCAAGATAACTCAAAGGCTAGTTGGTAACAATAGACGACATGGTTAAGTTACCATTGTCTTGAATCTCATTTTTAAATCCCAATGTCTTTTTAACCGCGGCACGGAACTTGTTACTCAAAAGAGCAAAGATGAGAGGATTCCAATAGCTATTGCTCAGAAGGAGCAGACTCGTAAAAAACCTGACGTCGGGCGACGAAATGGTTGTCGACGGATCGATTTGTGCCGAAGAAACGATTGCCCATGGGATTACCGCAACACAATACGCAGACGTCGCAATCACGATGGCAGACAGACCGCGCAATTTAGGACGTCGCGTTTCTACCGCGTTGGAGTTGGAAGCTACCGCTTCATCGTTAACGCGGTAGGTTTGCTGTACCGCAACTAAAACAACCCTTGTATTGGTGTACATTGCTACCGCGAGACAACCGAAGAACGTCGTCACAACTATCAACACGCTAGGTCTGAACTGTAAACTAGAATTGGACGAAAAATTTGAGATACAAAGCGTTGTTTTGGCGCTTGGAAAAACACTGGACGCTCCGACGAGGATCCCAAAAATGACGATGGCTACGACAATTTTTCTTGCACGGTTGTTGGTCACCAATGTGTGGTAATACAGAGGTCGTGTGATGGCAAGGAATCGGTCAAGACATGCGAAGGCTACAAAGAGAGACGAGATATTGATGCAAGAAGTACAGAAACATCGCCGTATGGCGCAGACTTCATTCAGTTGCAAGTGACGCAGGACAGAGACAATGATCGTCAACGTTGTACAGAATAGCCCTGTTAGCATGTCCGTTATGGCTAGACACTGCAAACAAGAAGATATGAAGACATCAATGTTAATCATGTTTAGCTTTAATAATAATAATAATAATAATAACAACAACAATTATACATGTATATAGCGCTCAATATTATTTAGGTAGTGGATGTTATGGTTCCACGTTGATAATTCTTGAAAATGACATGCTTGAATCAAGCTGATTTAATATTATTCTCCACGTAACGTACATTATGCCCGGGCTCTTTTTGAAAACGTAAAGCTTATTTAGCCCCCCCCCCCTGAAATCTCGGCCGTCGACCGCGCGATCGCGACGAAAATTGGCACGCACGTCCCCTGTTACGAAATCTCCGTAATGCCTTGGTCACAAGCCGCCGTACGTTTTTTTTGGCCGTACGTTTTTTGGGGGAGGCTACGGTCGCTACGTTTTTCTGAAAACGTGGAGGGAAGTGGCAAGCGCACGGTGCGAGTACGTCAACGCACGGACTGCGCAAGGTGTAAGTACGTGGCCGGTACACCATGTATGATAATGGTCGGTTGTGTGCATCGTACGTTGCGCACGTTGTAAGTGAGATGTACGTGCTTGTAACGTACGATCTCCGTGCGTTTGAATCGTTATCGTACCGGAGGCGGTTCAAGTGACCTTCACGTTACAGTGTCATATCACGCGCATGTTGTAAGTTGCCGTTCAAGTGCGAATGAACGTAAGTTTTTGATCTCAAATTGTGGTGGATAATGTATATATTTTTTATTTATTTATATTTATTCATTTAGAGTTAATTATATATTATCATATTATGATATAATAATCAGTATACATAATAAACTGATATAACCTATACCAATCCAACATGTATTGCATCATAGCTGAATACATCTTTTTCTTTTTACAAACAATGTATAATTTTGTTTGGTATATTATGAATGAAAGTTTGTCTTTTCAAGCAAGTAAAAAACGAAACACCTCTATAAGAGAAGAAAGATTCTTTACGCCGCTGCCATAGAAGATGTGCATCAAAATGATTAATTATACAGCAAACCTAATGAAATTGCATTAAACCTGTTTTTTTGCAATATAGGACTCAATTTAAGCAACGCTAGAAAAAATTTATCTTCTTTGAGTGTGTTGTTTTTGTTTCTTTTTACTTTTGAGTTCTTGTACATTTTGCGCGAGTTTTCATTTTTCAAAAATGTTATAAGCGAAACATCAACAGTTTCGGAGAAACTTGAACTTGTATCATGATTTGTCACGAAAATCTATTGACTAAATAGGTACCCCAAGGGAAAAAACAACAAACAAAACAAGAAAGAAACATTTGGAGATGGAATTTATCAGTTAAAGTATAATAATCGTTAAAATGTAATATTTGTTTACGTTTATACGAATGCTGTTACTACCAACATAATTAGGTTAATATATTGACTATGATTTGGTGGAATAAGTTGCATCAAACAGTATTTGCAATACAGGGACTTAATTTGTCTTGTCAACGTTAAAATTAAATTTCATCTGTTTGTAATGCTGTCTGCCGTATATGCCATCTTTTCTTTTGTAACACTTTTGGGAGAGTATGAGAGCATGTTTAAGTTCATTTAATGATTATGCCCACCTCCCATAATTTTAATTGGGGCGGTGGGCGGCAGTTGTTCTTTTTAAGAATATGACTTGTCAAGTCATCTAGACTTGTTCTCATGTTTGAAGATTTTCTTATTTCAGGGCATACAAAAATAGTCGACAATATTCACGCCATCATGACATGTATAGATCATAGGACTCATAAAATAAAAAAATGCATGCTGGCAATATTTATTGACGGTTTGGACAATTACCCCTACTTGGACAATTACCCAGCCCGGCAATTACCCCCCGAGGACAATTACCCCCCGTGACAATTACCCCCGGAACAATTACCCCAGAGCGACAATTGAATCCCCACGAGCGTACATTACCCCGGACAATTACCCCCGGACCACATTACCCCGGCACAATATACCTCCGCGGATAAATATCCCCGGACAATTCCCCCCCCGCCCTCCGCATCGATGTTGGAATCATTCGTTGAGTCTGGACCGGTTTGCATGGTTTTCGAATCATTCTTACTTTCTCTTCCCTTTCATATTTATATGTTTCTCTTTTACTTTTTCTTCTCTCTCTCTCCTTTCTTTCTTTTTTCTTGTTTTTCCCCTCTTTTTTTCTTCCTTTTTCCCTTTTCACTTCCAATTATTCCAGATTAAGATGTGGCTTTATAAACTTAATAAAGTCTTAATAACTTATAAAACAAAGATAATACTAACACAATCTACACCTTGTGAATTTAATTAGGGCTGATAGAAGTTTTAAACGTAAGTAGGAAATTCTAAAATTGTAACGATATGACATACATTAAATACAGTTTTTCCAACTCCATAATTAGCAATAAAGTTGAAATAAAACAAAGCCCACGTCAATTACAGCATACATAAGGATATCGTAAAATCGAAGTGTCATAAGATTATATTTCACTGTTATTACTTGTAATTTATAGAGTTAAGTATGCCCTTAGAATATAAGCACAAAATGGACTAACATATTACATATCCTTTTTCTTTCCACAGGATTCCAGAATCCTGAATTGTTTGCCAGCACACCCCCTCCATAGGACTCTTTCCACAGGCATTCCGAATTCTTAAGTTGTTGCCAGCACACCCTCCAATATTAGGGACTCTTTCACAGGATTCCAGAATCGTTACTTTCTGTCAGCACACCCCCGTCCATAAATACTCTTGTCCACAGGATTCCCAGAATCTTATCGTTACATTCTTGCTTCTGCCACACCCTCCATAATACTCGTTTCACAGGATTTGTAAGAATCGTAATCCATGTTAGCCAGCACACCCCCCATAATTACTCTTTTTCCACAGGATTCCAGAATCGAATTGTTGCCAGCACACCCTCCATAATACTCTTGTCCACAGCGTTGTCCAGAACAGAATCTTAATTTGTTGCTAGCACACCCTCCATAATTCTCTATCCACAGGATTCCAGAAATCTTAATCGTTGCAACAGCACTCCCTCCATAGTAATCTTTCAACAGGATCATAATCTTAATTGTGTCAGCACACCCCTCCATTGAAAACTCTTTCCACATGATTCCAAGAATCTTAAAAAGATGTAATTGTTCCCAAATAAGTGTTATAAGAGGGAGTCCAAATAAGTACGCTCGGAGAGGGGGGCCGGGAGGGGGGCGCCGGCCCCATAAAAACCAGTTCAGGACACGGATTGTTTCCAGAATCCACCGTTCAAGATCGTCAATAAGGTTTTGTTTGATTTACACCACCTATTCAGTGTTACTGCTTATAATAAAAAACTATCGAGAATTGATTATTAGTTAAATGACAAAAACAAACGTAGTATTCTCCAAACAAATTTTTTAATGATTATTTCGCAATTTTATTGTATCACATAAAATGAAATCAAATAATTAGGCCTGAAAAAATTATGAAGAAAC
>CALNVZ010001721.1:37424647-37439115 GCA_940671915.1 Paracentrotus lividus
TTTCCATACTCCATAAATTAGCAAATAAAGTGAAAATATAAACTAAAGCCCAACGTCAATTTAAGCAAAAATAAGGTTAATCGTAAAATCGAATGTCATAAATTACTTATTTTTCACTTTACTTGTTAATTTATAGAGTTAAGTATGGCCCTTATGACCGCCCATAGAAACCATGGTTTCAGACCACGGATTTTGCAGAATCCACCGTCAAGAATTCGTGTCAATAAGGTTTTGTTTGATTTACACCACCTTATTCATGTGGTTACTGTATAAAACTATCGAGAATTGATTATTGTTAAAGACAAAAACAACGTAGTATTCTCCAAACAAATTTTTTATTGATTTTTATCGAATTTTATTGTATCACATAAATGAAATCAAATAATTAGGCCTGAAAAAATATGAATAAACATGATATATGGAATTGGGAAGAAATGAAGTATAAAGATAATTTGCAACTTGTACAAGACCGTTTCGTCTGATGTTGTTGTTGCTCTCCATACAGCGTTCTTACGATAAACACTATTAGTACTAAGCATTTCATGCTTCAATATTGCCGTTGGACCATATTAAATATACAAATATCTTACTTGGTTTTTACGGCGTTCTTGGGGGGTAGTTGTCCTGATACGCTTTTTGACAGGTGAGGAGATTCTATGCAATATTGACACACATATTATCATAATTATATTTTATATACATACTAGTATATTTTTTATATAAACATAAATATTGAATACGAAACGTACGTCGGCTCAGTAGAAATCAGTGCGCACAACGCGCGTTATAAGTGTGGAGCACTGCTTAGTCCGTACGATCCACGCGAGTTCTGCGTGCTCAATCAACCGTTGAAATGGGCAAGAGCAAAGTAACCGTGGGCCACGCACTTATCCCGTGCGCAACACGCACGTGCCAAGTGCGCCGTGCTTTGGCAGTACCGAGGGCGTGCTTGCGCGCACGTGCGGCAAATCCGTAGCTCGAACGTAGCCCGCACGCAGCGAAAGTTCCTCCTGCACTAAAAGTTCTGCGTCGTGTCTGCGCACACGAAATTCCGTACCGAGTCAGAAATTCCGAGTCAGTATTACCACGTACGTGACGTACGATTTTTCCAAATTTTGCCCACGTTTTTGCACGTAGACAGCACGCACGTGCAAGTACGACGATATGTGACCAAGGCATAATTGCTTAGTTAATTTTTCCGAAAAAATGTTTTGTTTTAATTATATATGCTAATTATGCTAATTTATGCATGGAATCATACTTTTTGCTCTAAATCTAGCTCCTAGAATGCTCCTTTTTGGTGTAAATATTCTTTATAGCATTCCTATCAATTGTACTTGAAAATAATTCTGGTATCCAAATCAATTTCTTATGTATTTTATTGTTTTTTGAATTTCTTATGTATTTCTTTGTTATTCCACCTATTTATTTCTATTGTAATAAATAGCAGCAAATCAAATGATTATTATTAATAAAAGCAAAATTAATCACTCATTTATGAATTGTAGCTGAAAAAACATTTTGTATCAACTTATGTAACAATAAATCCACGTTATTGAGCAAAGCAATTCGGGCCTGACGCACGGGTGTAGGGCTAAGGGCTTAAGCAAGGTAAGAAATTCACAAATACAACCATATCAAAGTAGGAGTAAAAAATTTAATCCACACTTTCGTGGAAACAGATAAATAACTTTCAAATAACCCAGCTAATTAATTGCATGGTCATGAAGTTATTATGTTATACCAATGAATGCATACCTTTCTTCTCCACTTTTCTACTCATACAATGTAAAAAAAAAGGTAACTCGCAAGAAAATGAGTAAACTAATGCTTTACTCCCAACGGAGTAAATTTTGTTTACGCTTAACAGAGCTAGTAAAAAGGTAACTCGCAAGAAAATGAGTAAACTAATTGTTTACTCCTTTCGAAGCTAGGAATGATACATAGATGACTAAAAGTTACTCTTTTCTGAGTAACATTTGGCTCTACTGCATGAGTAATATTTTTTACTCAATTTCACGCGAGTTACCTTTTTGCTCAGTATTGGGTAAGATTTTACTCATTTTTTTTTTTTACAGTGTACTGTACTTTCTACTTTCAATATAAATTTCAACTGCAAAGATCAAAGAAACCTAATATAACATAATTTTCTTACAACGACGTTTTACAATGTATTAATTGTTTTAGCGTAGGACCTACCATATTAAAAACCTTAAACTTATTTAATATCATCAATATAATCATAATTATTATAATTAATAACAATTATTACCATACCTTAAGAATCAGCTGAGTCACCTCGTCAAAGCAGTTCGGAACTCGATGCAAAACAATCAGATTTAGAGCATTACTTAAAACGGTGAGTACAGCCGTAATCGCATAGATAATACTTTGTCCAAGCACGCTCACTAGTGGACCCGAACTTCCCGATTCAGACACATCGTCCGTCTCGTTCACCAGGGCGAATGATGAAACAGGTTCGAGGGATGATGCGGTCCATGGCGACGTTGGTGAGTCCATTGCGTACACCGCGTCGGAGCTCGGATCAATGATTTAAGGCGTTGCTCGTACGAGAGATTTCGTTTTATCTCCTGCGACGCCAGAGTTTTTAAAGTCATAGGATGGTGACGATGATGGTGACGATGTTGAAGATGTGATGATGCTGATGACGACGACGATGATGACGACGATAAGAAAATCGATTATGAGGATGGTAAGGATGATGACATTGAAGAAGATGATGACGATGATGAGGATGACGATTTACCTGTGAAGATTTGTTTTCCCTATCTCGTGTCTTCTGCTAACCATACACTCACAGAACTTAACATAAAAAAGAGAAAGAGAGAGAGATTTAAAAAAAATAAAAAAAATAAGTAAACAAAAAACAAAAAACAAAAAACAAAACAAACAAATGAAAAATGAAGATATCTATCGAAGATTGAGTCAATTTCTTGAAGCTGTAAAAGTTTTCTTACCGCTGTGGATGATTCGATTTCACTGTTTGAGATTGACAAGCGCTGTTATTACTTCAACTTCTTTCTGAGATATGTAGTTTTCTTCGGTTCACTAAACAATATTTCTTCGTAATTGCTTGATATTAATCAATAAATAGTTAAGAACTGAATGTACGTTTTCCTTTCCATATGAAAGGACCCCTATATACATATTCCAACCCTTTTATTCCTGATTTTTTTTTCTTGGAGTACGTATCAAAGCGTCAGAAAACAGCGATATTTGAAAAAAAATTCAAAGAGAAGTAGCAAAATCCTTAAAAGCATCCATATCCTTTGATTAACAAGGAGGCAGGATGTTCGGTTTGATATCTGTGCAGCTACAATTCTGTAAATGAGGGTTTAATTTCCTCCATACTCCATCTAAAGAAACGCAAAAAAAAAAAAAAAGATCTGCTTCTGAAAACAACGACCATGCAACGACCTTCCTGAGAAAATGTGCGCCAAAGTTGATTCAAAAGAGTGCTCACCTCAATTTACGTCGCTACTTGGCGCAGAGATGTACTAGTGATACAAAACTATCGTCGGTGGATATTTAACAACTAGGGCGCTTTCGGTTTTATATCATTTCAACACTGAACCAATATTCTTCTTTTATTAATTAAATCTCTTGTTCGAATTATTATGTCACGCATTTATACCTTCGGATCATGCATTATGTAAATAATGTCGATTGTAAGTTTTGATCTATCAAAAATAAAAAGGGGAAAACAAACTTTCAGGAACTGTACTCTCATAAAGGTACAAGGTTAGCAGTAATAGAATCTAAAACAAAGTCTAAACGCGGTCGCGGTTAAAATCGGTGGAAAATTTGTTGTTATTTTTGGCCCATGCTACGAATAATGATACAAAGAATACATGTAACCGTGACATAATACTCAGGAAGAGCATGTATTTTCATAATCAAATAAAGTTTATTTCGAACATACGTGATTTTATCAATGAATCATATATTTTATTTCAATCTAAATGATATTTGTATCTTCTCTCTAATGACAAAAAGTGTTTAAAAAAAGGATGTTCTCACAATACAGTAATTTGATTTGGTCAGATAGTATATCTTTTACATTCACCAACTTCGCTCATTCGATTTTCGCTTCCCATTATCTTTACTCACATACATCTTAAATAAAGATCACCGTCGATATAATTTATCTGAAAAATAAGGAAATATTCATTTATTTTACAGTACTAGTATTATTAAAACTTTTTCGGACTACATCTTTTCCATTTTCATCTATTAATTATCACTTTTGGTCTTATCATAAGACCTTTTGTATTGAATCAGAAGAAGAAATGACAATGCATCCAAGATTAATTTTTAATATTCATTGATAAAACACAATCCAACTCACAATTAAGTTCGAAAAAAAGAAATCATAATCGTCTTTATATCACATGTTCACGTGTTATTCATTATGCTATTTGTTCAGAGACGTAAGAAAGTTTCAGCTACACAAAAAAAGGGTTCGCGAGAAAGAGAGAAAATATATAAATATATCTTTAATAGATCAGATAATTGTTTGAAATCTTTTCATAAATCAGTGTAAGCACCCTTGCAGACTTGAGATGGAATATGATCTGGGCATGTTTATCCAACATCTTCCTTCCATCTTCTTTATTTTCATTATGGTGAATTACGATCAGTTTACCCTATAAACTTATCATGTGTGGACTATCTTAATTTATTGAAACACCTAATTTGTGAAAAAAAATCAAACACAAAAACAAAACAAAACAATCAATTAAAAAAAAACCATATCAGTATAATTTTCTCTGTGTCATTGCAATACAGCATGTACCGCATAGATTTTCAGCAACTCCATTCCTCCGTACATAATCAATATATATATATATATATATATACGTTGCTGAGCAAAAATAGTTATAGACATACCATATTATTCCCATATGCTGATTCAGATGTGGTAATTTAGCCTATTTGGAGCAACTCTCGCTATAACAAACATATGAGATTATTCCCCATTACCAAGAGGCGTGACACGTTGTGAAGGATGCACTGTTTGTTTCTATAAATCATCATCTTAATGTCTCCCTTGCTCTTAAATCAAATGGATGTAGATTTAATTAGAGCTTTCCAAGTCCTGTGTCAATTTAATAACAGTGGAAGTCAGGTCCTACGAAAACAACCTGTTTGATTCATTAAGGCGTTTGTTTCGAGCATTACGAATTTAGTAATCAACCTTCCAGCTAAGTTTTACATTTTCACATTTTTGAAATAGGTATGTACTAATGATAACATTGAGTATTAAAATCACACTACTATTTGTATATGACTACATCATAATTACAAGAGTCCGCATGAGTAACAGGTTGGAGGACAAATTAGTAATTACAAATGAAATTTTATTTGTCCTTACATAATTTTGATGCAACAATCCAAAGGTTCGCTAATGCGAAGGTTTGTTTAATCCGAAAATGAAGTAAGGATTGCTCATACAAAAATGATATAGGATTCTGTTTATCTGAAAATGATTTACGGGTTCGGCAATCTGAAAATGAAGTAAGATTCGTTTATATAAAAAATGAAATAGGTTTCATTCATCCTGAAATGAATTAAGGTTTGTCCATACGAAAATGAAATAGGATTCCGTTCAATAAAAAAAAAAAAAATAAATAAAAATAAAATAAGGTTCGATAATTCGAAATTGCAATTAATTCCTTATCGGAATTCGGAATAATTATCTCCTATAATTCTTGAAGAATCGGACTTTCCCACTTCGAAGCTTCAGACTTATGTGCTATAGCCATAAAGCCCTAGTCACACTTACCGGCAGACTGAATCCAAATTAACGAAGAATTAGCCACTTTGTGTAATATCATGTTAGATGTGGATTAATTTTGTAGTCAATGTGTCTAGGGGCTTTATCATGTCACTTTATCTTAATCCTATACTTACGTCACAAAACAAAATTAAGCACACGATAACTTTTTAATCTGTTTTACGATTTAAGAAGATTCCTACCGTAATTATTCAAATTACACTTCATATTGCTCAAGTGAAGGATCGCGGTAGCAATATTGAGTCGACACAGAACTGAAATGAATATTGGCATGCATCTATATAGCACAATTTCATCAGCATGAGGTTTTTCTGTGGCGCTTACATCGCGCTTGGGCTGGTGCAATGCATCCTTGGAACATATATTGACCCAAATCCAGTTGGTAAGTATAGTAGAAAATTTGAGACATTTTTTCTGTAAAAAGTAAATAATACATGTTTATGATTTTATGTTTGTTTTGTTTATAAAGAGAGAGAGAGAGAGAGAGAGAGAGAGAGAGAGAGAGGGAGGGGAAAAGAGATTTCAGAGCAACATGTCATAGCTCCTTAAATTAATTACTTCTAATAAACTAGCGTAACAAGTCGAACGATTTTGTATGTACCGTAGACGCATTATTGTTGCTTTCTTATATATTCTTAAATTGACCTGCTTTAGATAACATGTCGTTAGGAAATGCATCAGTTGCATGAAATGCCAAGGCCACATTTTACATAAGCTTTAATGTGGAGTTGTAATTTATGACAGTTCAAAAACACCATTATTCAACAGTAGCGGACGCAGACCGGAGTTACACAATGAACTTACCGGGCCCATGCGTAAACATAATAGAGCCGCTTTCGTCCCCAGAAAATTGGGCCCCCGAAAAGCATTCAATTCGATTTTCTTGGATCCGCGCCTGTTCAAAATTTTCCATTTATTTTATTTGATATATTGACATAGAAAAAGGTGCACGTGGCTTGATATTGGAACACTATTTATTAGTATGATATTAAGTATTTAAAAAATAGGTTTTTACCACCCTACTTATTTGTATGTGTGCATTTATTCATTCATTGTTTTTTTTCTTTTCTTCTTCTTCTTTTAACTGAGGTTGGCAGAAGCCTTATTTTTTTTAGTATTTGATTTAACCCTAACGGATGAAAATTTTGAATGGAATAATATTGCACATTTTACCAATAATTGTTGAATTCTTATCATTATAAATTATAAAATTTATGTTATTACAATGTGCAATGAGAATGTTATGTTTGGAATTGATCCTCTGAAAATAAAGGAAACATTAATATATGAATCTGGCCAAAATTGGAGGAGAGACACGAAGTGTATCACAAGAAACGACTTAATCAATGGAAGGGAGGAGGGTTGATTGATTGGGGTAATTCCACCAATGTTTTCTCAAAGAATGCAATACAAAAACGTTGGTGTTAAATTGGTGTTAAATAAAGAGCACTGGAGTTTATATAGGAAAACAACATCATGAGTGTTATCATATCTAACACCAGTGGTGTTAGTTTAACGCCAACGCTTTTGCAGTGGGATTTTCTTTAGCGAACACCATGCACTGCAGTTTTTTGCGAGTGAGGGATTTTTAAGTTGCGGACACACAACCGTGGTTTCCGAGGGAGGGATTCTCAGGTTTGCCAATACCATTTTCACAAATAAAGGAATCTTGATTTTGAACCTATTGCTTTTGAGGATTGGTTTCCATGGTTACGTACGTTACCCACACCGCTTTTTTCTCCCAAATAAGATATTTTACCTTGCAGTTACAAATGTGGTTTTCCAAAGGAAGGGTTATTAGTTTATGGACTCCAATGTGGTTTCCTTAAAATAAAAATTCATTAAGTTTCGGATGGCATTGATTTCTCAAAGGATAGTTTCCTATGCAGTCTGTGGGCATCCTATCCCATTTCAAAATGGATTCTTAGGTTCCAGTCTGCCTTAAAAGGTTGATGTATTATTCGATGGCCTCAATATATGATCATCCTTCTTGCCCACAAATATGTCTTACAATCAATGCATGAACGTGTCTTATCTTATTATTATTTTTTTTTTATTATTCATCTGCAGAGACTCTGAACGACTATTACTACGATGACAGTCCGCTCACCGTTTGTTACGATGAGATCGGGTGTTTCTCATCGGGATATCCTTTCTACGATCCTCCGTACCGTCCCGTGAGTTGGCTGCCTGAGAGCAGGGCTGAGGTCGGGACCCATTTCTATCTAAACACCAGGCAGAATCCGCAATCGGCAACGGAACTACTCACCAATGACTACTCGACCATTAGGTACAGTATGACGTCATGACCTGATCACACCAGTCAGTAGTAACGGATCCAGGTGGGGGCGCAGAGGACGCGCTCTCCCTTATAATTTGAAAACGTTCCATTAACTGTGTATGCTGAAATCGGAAAATTTTCTTCCTATCGGGCCTGGCGCCCCCTGAAATCCTGGATCCGCCACTGTATGTCAGACTCCATAGAAAGACCAATACAAGTCGAATAGAGGATAGGGTCACTGCCAATAGCATGTTAGTACTTGTATGTCAGTTTGACTAAGACGGCGGTCACAACTCGCCGTAGGCTACGAGGCACGTGTATGCAATGTAGCCTGCAGTATACGGCGAGTTGTGACCGCAACATAAAGGTAAAAGAAAAAAAAAATGGTGGAAAGACGATGACCTAACATTCGTTATGCGTTTTTCCTACTTCAGATGGGGATGCCACTTTTTGGCATCGGTTTATAAAAGCTTGAAATGAATATTCGATGACATTCAAAAGTTTGTCTTCATAATAGACATATTGGTAAATTTAAAGGATATATCATGATAACAGTTTATTCTTTTTATATTCTAAGTATCAAATTTTCCCTGTTATCTTTCACGACAATCACGTACCAAATAGTGGATCATTCTTGGACCCATCACGTGACACGAAGATCATCGTCCACGGTTTCACTCAGAATGCCGACGTCCAGTGGATGTTCGACATGCAGGAAGCCTTCCTCAACTACGACGACCTCAATGTAATCCGTGTCGACTGGAGGCAAGGCGCTGTCGATCTCTACGGCAAGTCGGTCGCGAACACCCGTATCGTCGGCGCCGAGATCTCGCTTCTCATCGATAGGATTAAGGTAGTAGGCCCACGGTGATAGTTGTCTAAAGTTAGGCCTACGTTGTAGTTGGCGTGCCCTGATGGGGATGGGGTGTGAAAGGTATATTCTTAGACAATGGGGAGATGTCACCGACTCTCTCAACGGGTCAGTAGCTTCAATCTCTGAGACGTCGCAGAGACGTCTCCGCCACTGGGGAATAATCTCATGAGCATGAACGTGTTCCTTTTTTGTTTTTTGTTTTTTGTTTTTGAAAGAGAGATTCATTAGACATATTTTAGAGACGTTTCCGTAACGCCACGGAAACTCGTAAGACGTCTCGGTGACGTCTCCAAAACAGAGATATCTCTATTCATCGATAGTATTAAAGGGGAAGTTCACCCTGGAATTTTATTGGTCTTAAAAAATGAGGAAAAATAAAAGAAAAATATGAGTGAAGGTTTGGAGAAAATCGACCAAAAAATTTTGAAGTTATGAATATTCAAAGTTTTGATTCTGTGACGTCACACGCGAGCAGATCTCAAATGTGTTATGTAGTGTAAATTCCATAAAATGTCATTTTTTTCAAAAGAAATTAATTATGTCACCTATGCGGGCGATATATCATCAAACATGTGTTCATATACATGACTATATCAAATTGACCCATTCCTTTATCAAGAACCATGACAAAAAGACAAATTTATGGAATTTACATACACAACCAATGGGAGAGCTGCTCGCACGTGACGTCACACAATCAAAACTTTAAATATTAATAACTTCGCTATTTTTGGTCGATTTTCTTCAAACTTTCACTAATATTTTTCTATTATTTTTCTTCATTTTTTAAGACCAATAAAATTCCAGGGTGAACTTCCCCTTTAAGGTAATCATACCACAGTGGCAATTGTCTAAAGTTACGTACGAATTGGCGTGCCATGATGGGGTAGTATGTGAATATTCTTAAATGTGGTATCTCAATTTAAACGTCTCCGAAACTCCCGCTACGGGTCAGTCGCTTCAATCTCGGAAATGTCGAAAAGACGTCTTTGAGACGTCTCCGAGACGGGGGAAAATCTCATAAATATGAACGTCTTTGAGACGTCTTTGAGACGTGTCTGAAACGTCACGGAAAATCATGACACGTCTCGATGACGTCTCCAAAAGGAGTTGTAATCTAGTCCCAATTTTTTTTTGTGTGTGTGTAAATTTAAGTATTTAAAAACCATTGTACGATCTTTTTGTACGTCCTTAAAATAAAAATAGACAACTTTATATACATGTGCAATGTAATCCTGTATAAAGAAAACACTTTGGATTGATTTTTGTTTTTATTTGAAAGAGTTAAAGACTTTCCTGTTCACAGTAGACGATTATTATCTATTTTTATTAATCCATTTGTTTGTCTGGACGATTAGGAAGTATTTGGGATGACCACATCACGATCCTTCCACGTCATTGGTCACAGTCTGGGAGGTCACGTGGCTGGGTATGCAGGGGAGAGGCAGGTCGACCTCGGTCGCATAACAGGTGATGAAAATCAGCTACAAATTAGAACAAAACAAACAAAAAACCGTGGAAACCGTGTGTTATCAAAAATTATTTCGAAAACGAAAAACAGAGCAAAGAATTATTTTTTAAAACACTACTTATGTGTATCAACATGATCAATGAAATTCCGTTTTGCAGCTTTACATCGTTTAAAATGCTTAATGGCTTTTCCCTTTTGGAAAATTGTGTCTTTTTGTTTTCCTGGTTTATCTCTTTCCTGCCCCCCCCCCTCTCTGCCTCTCTCTTTCTTTATCGTATTTCCTCGCTTTTCTCTCTCATCATCATCATCACCGTCGCCCAACGTCGGCTAGTGCAGCCATTCTTCTTTGTCTGTGCTTTTACCAAATGAAATAAAACGATTCCTGTTTCTTCACTATAATTCTAAGGGCACTATTCTACCAATATGCTTTGGTCATATTAAAAATTATTCCATTAATGTTTAGAAAATATTCATATGAATGTCTGTGAAATGAAGATTCAGATCGTGCTTACGTCGAGCTTATATTGTACTCATAAATTTCCAATAGATATCATCTGCTATGAAGTAAATTAAGTAAGAGGGTACACCCAAGGGCACCTTCAAACGTCTCAATATAGCAGACAAACGTCACACGTTACATAATCCTGATTAACTTTATCATTTTGATGGAATACATGCCTTGTAATTTCATTTTATATTTCATATATTTGATTATTATAGAATACGTATTGTCCAACATGCCACATCCCGACAAGTTACACTTTGTATCCCATACTCGTATAAATTATAATGAAATATCGAAACAATATTATTTTCTTGACAGCGTTTTAATCTACCAATGTTTTTTTTTTACGTCTGTCAACGTAGTCATATTTTGTATTATTTTTTTTTTAAATGTACTGCGGTTGATATTTCGGAAAGATTTGCCTCCGTTTTTCTTTTTAAATGGTAGCTTATTAAATAGCATTACTTGGCATAATCGACTACGAAATTGAAAGTTTTAATATATTTGTCCGGCTGAATTCTCTACACTCACTTAATTTACATTTGTGCACTTGTTTTCATTTGATTTGATTCTCTTCATTGTGGCTGTCCTTGTAAAATTTGATAGAATTCTCTGAAGGATACCAATGAGCCAACAAGTTTTTCTACATTAAAGCCTTTCAAACTCATGCTAAAGTGATAACATGTAAATAACACGTAATAAGGTTGCATAATGCATCGTTTAAAAAAAGAAAAGTTCATATTTACCTGTAAAGGACGACGATTTTTTTTTTCAACCATTCCAGCCTATTGCTTGTTTCAATATGCCTTTAGCTTTGTAGGTTTTGTGTTTTATTTATTTTTTCTGGTTGTTTGACAGCATTTGCGCAGTCGATATATGCAATATATAATAAAGGCTCCTTGTCATTATTGAAGTTGACTTCCTTCTCACACTTATTTTACAGGCTTGGACCAGCTGGACCTTACTAGCGAAGAGAACAGATGCCATCGGTTCGTCTCGACCGAGCCAACAGATACTCTCATTTGTTGATAGTTATTCACGGACCTGATACTAATCCCGATATACAATTTAGTAAGTGGTTTATTATTATGTATCTGAATGGTATAATCATAAAGAGAATTCATTAATTGAACCCCCCCCCGACCCCGGCGAGCGAAGAAAGAATAACAAGACCAAAAAATTAATGTTCACTTCAAGGGGCCGTTGCATAAAACTTGCTATCAGAGTAACTTTGCAATTATTTCTAACTTTCATGAAAAACTGGATGCTGACTAGCTATAGTAGATGCATTTGATGGTAAAGTTACTACGGTAGATGCCATTGATGGTAAAGTTACTATAATAGGTAACACAATTATTTATGTAAAGTCACTCAGATCGTAAAGCGATAGATGCTTGAATCCATTATATCTGACCCAGGTCGCACCATTAGATGATAATCATATTGACAGTAGAATGTAATATTATCAATTGATGTTATATTTATATACGGAAATCAATTAATTGAAATACCATGATCTTATATTTCCTTTTAAAATTAAAACCGTTTGAAATTTGTCCTCATAGGCATGGGCATCTACGTACCTTGTGGTCACGTGGACATCTACGTCAATGGTGGACAAGAACAACCCGGATGTGATCAAGGCATTGTGGAACATATCATTACTGAGGGCAGCTTCGTAGTTGGTGATTAAAACGTTTACAAGCATTGATTATAAATAGTCTTTAAATACTATTTAATTGTCAATTATTTTAAAAATTAGTGACGCTATCTCTTAAAGCCAGTACGAACTAGCAACCTTGTTTAGCACCACCTCAAGTCCTCAACTACTCGATTCTGCCCTGATTCCTAACCCATAATACAATATCCTGAATAGTGTAGTATTATAATTCAGGCCCATTTGAATGTAAACACACTTTCTCACTACTCAATGAATTCACACCTTGATAATCATGTTGCCAAGTATCAAAACATATACCTCCCCCTTTAAAACATTTTAGTTTTCCAATACAAATTGAATGTTAGGTTAATTTATACACCGGTTTTGGTAATAGTTATCTCAAAATGTATACATTAAGACTAGCCGTTTATAACACACAGTCAATGAGAGCGTTGCTCAGTTCGCTCTCGCTTTAAGTAATGAATGAGGGGAAAATATTTTGAAGTTGAACAGACTGCACACGAACAAAGTGCATTAAAGTATCCATTATGATATCTAGTTTATGGAAAACGAACTTTCCGTGGTTAACTGCAATAGTTATCTCAACAGTTACAAAGAAACTCAATGTATAGCGAAACGATAATTTAAAAGTAAAAATAGTTTTTTTTTGGTCCAGTAGTTACTATTCCCCCTTTTCAACAAAAATATTAGCAGGCCGAATATTATAAATGATTATTCAGGTGGAATTTTTGTTGTGCTGTGCAGTTAAAATGCCCCATGTGCATGGATCTCCTAGCACGTAGGAAGGAATTTATCTTTGAACCAAGCAAATGATCATGCTTTTGAAAGGTAATATTATGTAAAGTGGAATGCATATTTGTGATTGGCCTTCTTGTTATATTTTCGAAGCTCTCACTGTATCCCTTTGTCTGAATTTCTCTCTCCCTTCTCTTCCTTTATTCTCATCCTCAATCATAACCATCATATTTTATAGCTAAATATAGTCTGTCTGCAATCTTAAATTAAAGGCAGTGATTTCATTTTATGTTCAGGTGACTATAAACATCTTACCAAGATAGCGTATGCGCGTCGTAATATCAATAGTAGATGAATGAGGTCCAATCAAACGATTTTTATGAGATGGCTCTCTAATTTACCCAAGCGCATTCATATAATTTATTTCAAAAATTTACCCTCGTCCTCATAGTCGAATTGGCACCTCTAATCCACGTGCCATCAGGAAAAATTCCCTAAATGGCGTAAACAGGGGTATATTTATGCGGCGGTCACAACTCGCCGTACCTTCGACGTGCAACTTCCTACCTGGATTTCGTAGAAAATCGTGCAGCGCACGTGCCCTGCAGGCACGTGGCATGTAGGATGTACAGGAAGTTTTTCCAATACCCTTACTACAGAAACGCAGGAATCGCAGAAATTGACCAACGACCTGTGCATGCATTGTACATGCAACGCAGACTGTGCAAGGAATTTTCCGAATACCCTCTACAGGGAGGAAAGAAGGGAAAGAGAGAAGACAGGAACATAGAAACGCAAGGACAAAATTATAATCGGCAGAGAAGGAATACAGAGACGAGTACGGAAGGAGGGCAAGAAAGAAAGAACAAAAAGTTGAACAAATACCAACGAAGAACACGAGACAAAGGCCTGGTGTGCTCTGTGCATCTGTAGTGTGCGGCGTCATTTTCTAAATTATATTCTGATTAGATAAGTTTGCTTTTATCTCATTACATTGAACCGCAGTCGCTACCAGTTGATTTGGCACTGCGTGCCCCCGTACCCTACGGATGATTAGACCCCCGCCGCAAGCGCATTAAATGGAGTCCAAATATCGAACTTTA
>CALNVZ010001721.1:37445870-37470396 GCA_940671915.1 Paracentrotus lividus
GACAAATCTCGGTAGTTATACATAACAAATTGATCGAAGCACTATTACAAAGTTTCAACTGGTGTTGACAAAACAAAATTGCGCATGACTGATTATTTTGCGTGACGACTCTTCGCAAACCGTAATTACAAATCCTCTTCGCAGTCATGTAGAAATGACGATTTTAAGTCGCCATAACGAATTATAATACAAATATTTGCTGAAAAACAAATCATTGTTTTGAAGCAAAATGCATGACAAAATTTAGCTCCTGAAGACAGTTTGGAAACCCCGCACATAATACGCGTCTTCGAAATCACTCGCCAGTCGCCGTATTTAGCTGCGAGGCAAGGCCTCTTGAGGCTGCGCAAAGGTTGACTGGATTTGATGTATTTTGAAATTTGTTTCCCTCAGGAATTTCGAGTTCTATTAAAACTGACAAAAATATTAACTATCTGTATTGTTTGTTATTACAGGTGTGTTTTCTGACTGTTACATGACAAATTAACGTCAAAATCGAGTACAAATTGATGAATGAAAAAAACAAATTGAAAAATGAGAGATGAGGAATTAAAATGTTGCAATGACAAACTTTGAAAAAGGTTTGTCAAATTAGACCACTTTTCATGACAAATTAAATTCGTCATGTTATGGTGCATGACAAATCTATAATGACAAATCTTTTGCATTGACAAATTTATTAATTTGTTAATTAACCACATTAATTGACAAATTATATTTGTCAATTGACAAAGTTATCTTTTCAGTGTAGGGGCCTACAATGTAAGCGCTTTGAGCTCTATGGGAAAAGCGCATTAGAAAAATTGTATTATCATTATTATTATTATTATTTATTATTATTATATCAATCATTATTATATATTATTATTATATATATTATATTATTATATATTATTATTATATTTATTATTATTATTATTAATTATTATTATATATTATTTTATATATTATTATTATATTATTAATTCATATATTGTCGTTTGCATATGGATTTCTTGTAAGGTTTCGGAAAAGTAGGTACAATAGTGGAATAGTGTTTCGCTACCTTAATAGTGTTTTTGCATTTTAAACAGTGAATCTTACTGGGTGAAGCTCTATCTGGTTAACAAGTCATATACGAGGATGTGAAAGGAGTTTTTCACTTTTCGGGACGCTTCAAATTGCATTCTCTGGTTTTACCAAGTTGTAAGTAAGTTGTACACATTCGTTAAGTTTGGTAAAATAACCGCCTTGCATAGGAATTTCGAAATAGAGGGGGGGGGGGTAAATAAACACATTTTAAATGGCAAGGCCATATGGCAAATTACTGGAAAAATATAATATGAAATATACAGCTGACCCCACAAAAGAAAAGAAGAAAAAACACAAACAAATAAACAAAACAGAAGAGGCATATTTCTATTGCAACCTCCTTGTAAACCGTCGCTGAAATTGAATAAATTGTTAAAGTAAGAGACTTCCCCACCTATTTGGATTAATTTACCAAGCATAATACAGATAATAAAATGCCACATCTTAGCCTATTTGAGAGAGAGAGAGAGAGAGAGAGAAGGGGTTAGGCAGACAGACAGACAAAAAGACAGAGGGAGGCAGAGAGAGAGAGAGAGAGAGAGAGGGGCGGATAGGGGAAGGAGATGAGGGATATAGAAATTATACTTTTTTTTGTGAAAATTTGAATGATCGGTTTCCAAGGTTGAATATAATCATGATGTGAATAATTGTCTATATTTATTGTATACATGCATCTAAAATGTATAAGTAAAGGGGCAGAAATTCAAGCTCCTATAAGGCGCGATTCAGGAATAACTCGACTGTCTTTGTAATTGTTTGGTCGAGAGTATCTACTAAATTTTTACATCTAGTGGAAACGACGAGAAAATAATTAATGTACAAGTTGTTTCTTTATAAAATTATAAAAAAAAGAAGAAATATATAAATTCATGAACAATTAATTTCATGGCTAGTCTAATTAATAGCCTCTTGGCTTGTTCTAATTACATTTTTATCAGACATGCACTCGATGCAAAACGGGGAAATTGTGAAACAATTTAGTATTAACCTTCTGATCAAACTGAGTTGAGTGATTAATCAACATTATCGGCTCTAGCAAACAATATTTACAAGGTGTGCTACTTGTCATTATTTGCATTTCATATCTAATATCAAATTAATGATGTGAAAAAGGGGAGTGCGACAGGCCTGGTAGTAGTTATATTAAGATATGGATTTATAATTTATTTATTCGAAGAAAATAAATCATTAAGTTTGGATTTTGAAGCGTACTTCCTTGGAAGTCGTCGAAAATTATAAATTTGTGAAATTCTGTACAAAAAGAGTTTTACACGATATCCATATCCATAGAATTAAATACAACTTGTATAATTGGGACAAAACACTTACCTTTACCACAAAACAATTAAGCTCATATAAATATAAATATTTTTTATTAATGTTTTATTAATGAAATTGAAAATATGAATGGGCTTGGATTTGTCTCGTTTTTTTATCATCATGTTTCTCTGTTTCTCTCTCAGTCACTTTGACTCCCTCTTTATATTTATTGTCATTGATGTATAAAACCGATTCTCTCTCTTCTCTCTTTTATTTTTTTCTCTCTCACACACTTTAAATCCATTCTCCTATTTATGGTCATTAATATATCATAACCCCTCTCTCTCTCTCATTCCCATCCCCCTTCTGTGAGTGACTAGGATATTTCATAGCAGTCAAGTTCATCTATTGGAATAATCAGTTATCTTGATAAAAAGAAACTGCAGAATAGTAGCCTATATATAACAAGAAAACGTCATACAAATATCCTTCAAACATTTGACTTATAAAAAGTCAAAGTAAAAAATGTCTGTAGACACAAATGCTCTTAAAATAATTAATTATGATTGCAATGACATAATTAATCATTCTGCAATTATAATTTCATACAGCTGTGCAAAAAGTACAAAGTTCACTGTTACTTATTTTTTTTTTATATACACGTTGGATTATTAGGTGCACCATCAAACCTTCATTAAAATTTCTTTAAATATTATGATACCATTCAAAACGATTCCATTTCATCTTAAGAAGCTGTCGGTTAAAGGTATTAAATTTTGCTGGCAATGGCGAAATTAGTGGCTTACACCTTACTGGTCCTTTCGTCATATCTCGTTTTGGGTAAGGACGACACTACTTTTCTGCTAATTTATTATAATTGGATTACTTTTGCTTGTTTCCCCTTTGATATTGAAATAAAGTTCCATATGAAATGAATAGGGCATACCAACTGCAAATGTAGTTCACGTACTGCATCTTGGTTGAGTTTATATATTGCAGAAATTCCTAACCGATATTTTTGTTAAGGTTATTCCGGGGTGCAGACCTGAAAGGATTTTCAAACCCTTTCTTGCTTCCCTTTGTCTGATATAAAATGTAATTCAATGATTTGATGGGATGTGCTCGGTTTATTCATGAATTTATTCTATAGAGGCATCCATTAATTTAAAATTTTGATCAATGCTTACAAAAAACAGTATTCTATGCCAAACCACCTTGGTCAATTGGAAAAGTGTTTTTTGATATGTTCAAGAATTCTTTCAAGCGACCATTTGTTTTTATTTGTTTGTTGGTTGGTTTTTGTTTGTTTGTTTGTTTTTTTTTTTTTTTTGGGGGGGGGGGTATGAAGCTCAATGTGCTCATATTGACTCTTGCTTTTTTTTTTGTGAGATAAAATACAGTTAATAATTATTTCATAATCAATTTTCTGTAAAATAGCCTGGAGCCTAAACGAAGTATGTTATGAAGACATCGGTTGTTTCGAGAACGGTGCCCCTTTCTTCGACCCTCTTAACCGGCCCGTGAGCTGGTTACCGGAGAGTCGGGAAGCAATCAACACGGTTTTCAAACTCAACACCCGAAGCACTCCAAACACTCAGGCTTACCATGAACTCAGTACTTATGAACCGGAGTCAACGTTTGGTACCTCTGACTTCAAGGCCTACAGAGAAACGAAGGTAACGGGGTTTATATATATTCCCTCCACTATCTAAATATCATGAATATATTTGAATATACAAATGTATCATTCGATGTGTTTATATTGAATGTTTATAATGTTATGTTTCTAAATGGAAAATAAACTAAATCTTTGAATCCTTAAATCTTTAAACGTAACATGAAAAGTAAAGCTCCGCTAAATAAAGCATTAATAATTCTTAACCAGAGCTGTGTCTCACCAAGGGGTTTAAAAATAACGAACGACTGATTATCAGTCCTCGTGCTGAATGCTTGATTGTGGTTACCCGTATAGCATCCAAGAACATGTTCAAGTCGTTCGTAACTCGTTCGAACAACTTGGAGAACACCCCCTCCCTGAGGAGTTATGATTACACATGCATGCGTGTACACTCACTTAGCACTGGTATTGCAACATAGGTAAATGCGTGAAATTTTTCATATTTACAGGTCTTTTATATATTGTCATATTTCATTCATGGCAAGAGATTTTTCGGAATTTTTGTTATAAATTCTGAATGAGGAGACTAGTCCCTTTTCATTCCTGAGATCAGTAAATACTCAGACAGGGGCACTTTTTTAAACAAAGGGGCGAAAGATGAACAAAGGCCCCTAAAATTGAAATTTTAAGAGGTGGGGATTATCAGTGAATAAAATTATTAAGGAGCAGTCATATTTCTCCGAAAACTGTTAACATGTTTTCATTATGCTTGTGGCAAATTAAAAATAGTAATAAGGAACCATCACAAAGGCTAATGAAAAAAAAAAAAAAAAAAAAAAAAAAAGAAGAAAAACACGCAAAGAAGACAAAATTCTGTAACACCATTGCTGAAGTGGATGCGTGGCAAAATCAGACGTCATGAATATCCAGCAAAATATAATAGAAGTGTGAAAATTTTGATTTCTATTGTAAACGACATATTTACTACAAGAATTCAACAGTAATTTGGGAATTCGGTGGAATAAACATGTATTAAATCGCTTCTGTAATAAGAGACTAAAATTTTCCTTGGCAACGAAAGAAATAATTTCATATTCTCCGGGTGTTCCCTCTTTTGTCTTTCATTGTAGTGCTAGCTCTTTGGTCATTTTTAATTTGCCATTAGTATAATGAAAACATGTGAGCAGTTTTCGGAGAAATATGACTCCTCCTTAATAATTTTATTTACTAATAATCTCCACCTCTTAGAATTTCATTTTTAGGGGTCTTTGTTCATTTGTCGCCTCCTTGTTTAAAAAACTGCCCTGTCTGAGTATTTACTAATCTCAGGAATGAAAAGTGAGAAGTATACTCTTTAAGAATATACAAAAATTTTCGGAAAATCTCTGGCCATGAATGAAATATGACAATATAGGGTAGATGTAGGGAATAGCGGACAGTAGGGAATATCGGACGGTCACCACATGTCCAGCCCTAGCTGCCAACATAGGATCAACTGAGGTTGAAATACCGGCATCTATTGGTCAGGTGGTCTGTCTGGGAAAGTTGAATGCAGTATTCGACAACAACAAGTGAGAAATCTCCGAGAAAACTACAAAACTGTCAAGGTAGGAAAATTTTGCAGCCTGAAAAATGGCCTGATGTAAAAATGGACATTTTAGAGAATGTGATGGTATAAAATAGAAGGGGGCATGACCTCTATTTCATGCATTATGGACATGTGTGAGGTGGGCCAAACGTGTATGGAGTGTTTGCACTGTACAAAGCCTGTGTATTGGGTGGCAGTCTGTTGAAAAGTGCTAGTCAGTAATTTTTTTGTGTAGGAATACCGGACACCACATTGACGGTTGTTTGTTTTACTTCCGGGTTGAGTTGCAAGCATGTAGATCAATATAGTATGCATATATAATGTATTATATTAATTTATTAAATTGTTTGACACTTTTGAAATGTCTATTTCTCTTTATTATTATTGTGATATGTCATGATCTACATGAGATATAAAGTTATTCTGAGTGTTTTGAAATTTGTAGTAAAATGCATATAATCTTTAAAAATGAATAATGTTATAAAAATCAATACAAACATGTTAAGTCGATGGTTTACGTTCAAATCATGCTTCCAGACAGATCTTTATACAAAAAAAGGGGTAAAAACATACTGTCCGGTATTTCCTACACTGTAGGAATGCTGGACAATTTACCATGACGTCATTATTTGCATATAACTGCCTCAACAAATATTTGATTACCTCAATTTTTTTGGAAAATAAAGTTGAATGATGTAGCTTAGCAATGAGAATCTTTTTCTTTTGTGATTTTATTGTTTTCATGTCCTAATTAAGCAAATAAGCTTAAGTGGCCGGTATTCCCTACATCTACCCTATAAAAGACTTGAAAATATGAAGGAAAAAAAAGGCACGCATTTAACTATGTTCCAATACCAGTGAGTGTATAGTTAATTTTAGCTGCTAACATCTGTACAAATATTTTTGAACAGATGTCAATTCATGCATCAATGAGCACAGCCAGCAGGTAAAAATGTAATTTTTTGAAATTTACAATCTTAAGGTCATGACTTTAAATAAACGATTTCGGAATAAAATTTCAGATTTTTAACATTATACTTTTCAAAAGGCATGCAGCATAATTGTGGCCCTACCTTAATTACCATGCTTACAGAATAAGTTACCAACGAGCTCACCTGAAATTACATTTGAGAAACTGGCGATTACTTTAATAATCCGGCTTAAAACAATATAATGAATGTTTTCCATTAGATAATCACCCACGGATTTACCCAGAGTTCTTCTGTGGAATGGATGGAGACAATGGTAGACGAGTTCCTCGTCCAAGGCGATTACAATGTCATCAGAGTCGATTGGAGAAAGGGTGCCATTGACTTGTACGGAATCGCAGCTTCAAATACTCGTGTCGTCGGAGCAGAAATATCCCTTCTCATAGACCAATTGAAGGTGATTATTTTTCCCCATTTTCCTTCTACATGTATATTTATTATTCTTAAAGGTCCGTACACTAGAGCCATTTCTTAGGTCATTTCTTCAGACACCTCTGTCAAGTTCTTGGACCTTCTTCTTCAATACGACATGGGAACTTGAAACCAAAAGACTCTAAATCCACTTTTGATTTAAAAAAATTAGGTGCCTCGATATTATTGTTCACGCTGGTATCTGTCTTTGAACAAAAGGATTATCCTAAATTTTGAGAACAACTACGATAAATTGCGCCTTTTGATACCACTTTTCCATAAACCATTGTAAAAAAAAATCTTTAAAAAGACGCTTGTTTTATCGGTAGATAAAAAAAGTAGATTTTTCGCCCTTCAGTCGCAAGCTCTTAATTTGCTTTCGCGCATTTCAGTCGATAATTCAAAAGGCGCAATATCTATCTTAAAGGATATTCAAAAAACAGTTTCACTAGACAATGTATAAAATGCATTAATTTTATTATCACCTCTGAAGACTGCCTTGTCATATGCGAAATAAACAGAATTTTTCTGTTCTCCCTCCTACATGGATTCCGTCCTCCATGTCTATAGAAATGCAAATTTTACCATGCAATTTTAAACACATTGAACATGATCGGCGAAAGTCGGCATCCTTGTAGAACTCCTCATCTAGTGTTTTCACTCAGGCTGGGGTTCGGCCGAGTCCCCTTCTGTTGTTACTATGAAGACTGCCCAATTATTAGGTGTTTATCCCTAACATGAAATACAAATGAAAAAAATAAAATATAAATAATGAATAATTATTCATTATTATCATGATTATTATAATCTTTCGAGGAGGATACGATAACTGTAACAAATTAAAGTGTTTTTTTTTTTTCAATGTAGAATTATTATGGCGTGAGTGCAAGTTCATTCCATATTATCGGACACAGCTTGGGTGCTCACGTGGCTGGTTATGCGGGGGAGAGACAGCGATCCCCAATGGTTTCTAGGATTACAGGTGATATTTTTTATTATGACCTTCAAAACAGTACCGGATTCAGCCTTACTTCACAAAATTGAAATTATTTGCCCATGCCCAAACATAATAGAGCCGCTATTCTCCCTAGGCTATTAGGCATGCACAATCTGTTTAAATTACAAACCCTGGATCCACGCCTGTTGAAGTATCATTTAAAATAATATTAATATAATAAAGTGAAATTCGAGGGAATTTCGAGTGACAATGTGTATTCACTCATTTTGGATTGACCTCAGGGATCACTCAAAGATCTCACTTTAAAATGTGTGAAAATACACATTTCATTCCACATTCATTCGAATTTTATTCTAAATTCCTTCTTTTTGAAATTCACTCTGTCCATAGTACCCAACTGGATTATCTGATGAACAGGGTAGAGATAGTAGTGCCTCGAGACGGGTTTGCGACTAGATTTGGTAGCATATTCTTGCTGGTATAAATGTTAGCAAAAGAGTTTTAAGGAGACTGACGAGAAATATGTAACATGAAAAAAAAAGCAAAGAAAATGGGGTACCATCGGGATTCGAACAAGATAACTCCTAGTTACTAGTCAGGCGCTCTACCAGCTGAGCTATAATAAGCCCACACTAGGTCCGTCCATGATATCCATTAAGTCCTTAATGTTCGAGTTGTCAGAAACTGATGAAACCTAGCAAAAAGAGTTAAAACATATTCAGAAAATTGGGTATTACACTCGCGTACCTAGCCTGATTAGACACAATGAAAACGGGGGCACATTGTCATTGACTATTGTTTGTGCACAATAGTGCGGCCCCCGTTTTCATTGTGTCTAATCAGGCTAGATGCGCCACTGTATTAGACAACGTGATCGGATCGTAGCATTCTGGGAGATGAAATAAGCAATAGAGTGAAAAGAATATATAACAGGAATGCTAGTTTCATACCTGCCAACATTGTGAATCCTAATATAGGGACAAAGTGGGAATACAAATTTTAAAAATAGGGACATTTATGTATTTCCTATAGATTACTGTGCACAGATTTTTCAAAAAATAGGGACAAAGGGTTGTAAATTGTGATAATTGCTCCTTCTTTTCCCCAAAAATAGGGACTGTCCCTACTAAATAGGGACAGTTGGCAAGTATGTAGTTTATATTGCTTTTGACTTACTTCTTCTTCTTTTTTAAATTTTTTTTAAAATTTTTATTTTGAATCTTGCCTTTAAAGGTTTGGATCCTGCTGGTCCTTACTTCGAAGACATGGACCCCGTTGTCCGACTCGACCCAACTGATGCCGAATTTGTGGACGTCATCCATTCAGACACTGACCCCATCTACACACTAGGTAGGTTATAAAAACCAAAAGGTTACAATACCCCTACAGACAGATACACACGCGTCTACACACTGACTTACAGCTATGCCGAAAGACCAATAATACTCATCCTGAAAACACGCCAAATGTCCTGTTAAAGAAAATAAAAATCAATTTTAAAGGGCCCGTCACACTGAGGTAGTTCTATAACGTCCTTGCCCGTTCTTTAACAAAAATTGCTAAACTGGCTTTGGTCGTGCTGGAACGCAAAATATCTCTACGATGCTAGTCCATTCTTAAATAGTCCTCGTTACGTCAATTTCGTCTTTATCTCGTCCGCAATCCGTTGTTATCAAGTTCAAACCGAGTTATCCGCTCGTTCAATTTATATCGTTCGTAGCACGTTCTAACCGTCAATAAGAGTGCCCATGTTAGCATGATAAAAGTTAGGTAACATGTTCGTAGTACGTCCTTTTCGTTCAAAGTAAGTCCTTCCCGTTTAAAATACGTTGTCAGTCCGTTTAATTTTAGAACTGCAAGCCAGCCCGATTTTTTTTAAGAACATGTTAAACAAAATCGGACTGCCTTTCCGTTCTCTCCGTCCGAGCCCGTCCGTCAAGTTCGTACACAGATTGCATAAGTTCATAAACAGATTGTATAAGGTCTGTACTACGTTCAATCCGTGTGTAAACAGATTGAGCCCGTTCATCAGGAACGTAGTGAGAACTAGTTCAGTGTGACGGGGGTTATTGCATGCCGTTTTATTAAAAAATGCAAGTGTCTTGCCGTCCAAGCTCGTCTACCATGTCTAACAAGTCCTCAGGCAGATATAAATAGGTCTTTAGTACGTCCAGTCTGTGTGTCCATATAATAAGCCCGTTCTTCTATATTTTCAAAAATATGGTGAGAACTTGTTCGGTGGGATGGTGGTTGAAGCAAATATATAATTGTCAACCATTAATTGTGACAATGAGAAAAATCTAAATAATTGTTGGGAAAAAGTGACAAACGGGTATAGGTCTGAGTAGAACGTGTAATTTAACCAAATTATTTCTGAATGAAGATGCCAATGTGTTCGTAAGCAGCCCTCAATACGTCTATCACGTCTTTACCTCGTTTGCAGTTCGTTGGTATATAGTTATGATCGAAAACCGTTTTAAACAATAAAAACCCGTCCACAGTTATTAGAACGATCGAATTACGGCGATTTCGTTTGTAGTACGTCCATCTCGATTTAAGGTACGTTGTCACTGCGTTATAGTTTAGAACGGGATGAGTGCCCGATTTTTTAAACACTTTTTAAAAGGTCAGGCATTTATCCGACCGGGCTCGTCCATGAAGTTCGTATACAGATCGAAATTAGTCTTTACAACGTCCACTCAGTTTACACACAGACTAAGCCCGTTCGGCAAAATTTGCGAGGACGTAGTGATAACGAGCTCAGTGTGACGGGGGTATTAGTGATAATGACGAATATGATGATGATGATGATGATGGTGATGACATGGTAGAACAAGTAAATATATTCGAATCGTTCTTCATGCAGGATATGGGATGTACGCTCCATGCGGTCACATGGATTTCTTTCCAAATGGTGGACGAGCTCAACCAGGATGCGATCAGGGATTTCTTCGAGTTCATTGCACAGCGAAGGGGGTATCTGGATGGTAAGAATACCATATATCTTTCTAGCTAGTAACCACTTGCATTATCTATCTCTTCTCAGGGCGGATCTAGCTTTTTGCTAAGGGGGGGTGCGGTTTACCCGGAGTAAAAATTTGTATGCAGGCACTGCGAGGGCGCGAATCGCCCAAGGGGGGGGGGGGTGGAAGGGGGGGTATCCCCCCTTCCACGGTAGGGAGCTTTTCAATTTGACATTTCAAATGCTGCAATATGTGCATACTTTAGTCATCATTTCTACATTCTTAAAGGTAGATTTGATGTACGATGTGTTAGAGCTTGGAATCCCCCTCCCCTCATTTTTTCATTATTAATTTTTTTCTTTTTTAGGGAGCCAGGGGATTAAACCCCCTAAACCCCCCCTAGATCCGCCACTTGGCTTCTCTTTAGGGGACCACTTAGTTCGTAGCCTGTAACCACTTGCATCATCTATCTCGGCTTTTAGCAATGTTTAGGGACCAGTTCATAGCTTGTAACCAATATCTGTCTCTGTTCTTAGGGACCACTCAGTTCAAGGCTTGTAACCATTTGCGTTATCTTTCTCTTATATTTGAGACCACTAATGCGGCGGTCACAACTCGCCGTACCTTGGATTTCGTAGAAAATTTCTTGCAGCGGAGGTACCTTGCAGGTACAATGCATGTACGACGTACAGAAACGTAGGAATCTCATAAGTTGACCCAGGACCTGTGCGTGCATTGTACATGCAACGCAGGCTACGTTGATGGCACGTGCCTCGTAGCCTACGACGAGTTGTGACCGCCGCATTAGTTCGTTACCTGCAACCATTTGCATTATCTATCTCTGCTCTTAGGGACCACTCAATTCGTAGCTTGTAGCTATTTGCATGATCTATTTCGCCTCTTTAGGGACCACACATTTTGTAGCGTGTAAATACTTGCATTTATCTCAGCCCTTTAGAGACCACTCAGTTCGTAGCTTGTAACCAATATCTAGCTCAGCTCTTAGGGACCACTCAGTTCACAGCTTGTAACCACTTCCTTGTCTATCTCACCTCTTAGGGCATGTAGGGACCACTCAGTTCGTAGCTTGTAACCACTTCCTTGTCTGTATCACCTCTTAGGGACCACTCAGTTCACAGCTTGTAACCACCTCCTTGTCTATATCACCTCTTAGCGACTACTCAGTTCGTAGCTTGTAACCACTTCCTTGTCTATCTCACCTCTTAGGGACCACTCAGCTTCTAGCTTGTAACCACCTCCTTGTCTATATCACCTCTTAGGGACCACTCAGTTCGTAGCTTGTGACACTTCCTTGTCTGTATCACCTCTTAGGGACCGCTCAGGTCGTAGCTTGTAACCACCTCCTTGTCTGCATCACCTCTTACATGTCTTAGAGACCACTCAGATCGTAGCTTGTAACCACATCCTTGTCTGTCTCACCTCTTAGGGACTACTCAATTCGTAGCTTGTAACCACCTGCGTTCCATCGAGTACTTCACTGAATCGATCAACTATGACGGATGCGACTTCCTCGCCTTCCGATGCACCCGTGACTACGACGACTACGACTTCGGATCGTGTTTCAACGACGAACTCTCGGCGAAGATGGGGTGGGAATCACCTGACTACTACCCTGGTGGAACGGGTGTCATCTACCAGATCGACACACGATACTCGTCTCCGTTTTGTGGTAGGACAAGCATTTAATTCATATAATGTTGAGATGCATAGCTAATGGTCCAAATTTTTATTTTGACGAAATGGGAGTGCTTGGACCATTAGACAATTTGCAAAGAATTGAATTAGCCTATTGGTTAGAAAACCAATATAAACCAGAATATCGACCTAAAAGTAATATATTTTTTTCCAGGCCACCAATACCTCTTCACGATCAAGATGGATGAACATCGCAAGGCTAAAGATGCTAAGGGTAGGCTCTATATCACCCTCATTGGTTACGATGGACAGTCAGAGAAGTTCCCGCTCACACAGTAAGCATACATGCACTATTCGCCCTTTTTGGGGGGAGGGGGGGGGGGACATCGGGGAGGGTCACGAGGCCGAGGATTTTCTCACGAGGCTGATTTTTTTTTTTCATATCGTATTTTATTTAATTAGGATGTTTGTCAGTGGAAGAGTTTAAAGAAAATTCGATATGAGGAAAATCAGCCTCGTGGATCCTCCGGTTCGTGGGGAAAAATAATTCTCGGCCTTGTGGGTAGACCCCAGGGGCATCATATCGTTAAATGTCCATCCATCATTTGTAGTGGATGTTGTATAGAGCTCTATAGAAATGTTGTTATTATTTCAATTATTCACATCAGTCGGTTGGAGAACACAGCCCAAAAAGAGAGGAAACTGGAATTACATTTTTTTTCTTTTTTAAAGTTTTGACATGTTCTTCCCAAATCCCGGGAGTATTCTGATAGTGGCAGACCCCCTCTATGATTTGCAAACCACTCAATGACTGTACTGAAAATTTCGACTGCTTAACCCTATATCGGGGGTTGGTTTGAGTTATAATGGCGCCCTCTTTATTTTCAAATCCTTGATCCGCCACTGTTGTATAGTGTACAATATGTCCTATCTATTTGGAGTTGTCTTGTTTAAAGAATGAAAATCTAGTAAATGAATTTCATGATATGTACTGGTAAAGTTATTTTCCCATCGTAATCTTGAAACTCTTTTCATTTGGATTTTTGCAAGTATAACTGCATAACCGAGAATATTTAAGACACTGCAAAATCTGAGTTGCGCCAAGTGGCTAGGTGAAGATTAAAACGAATTTGGAAGACCTATGTGCGCGCGCACAGGCACAAACACAGATACCCACGCATACACGTACACACATTCACACACAACCCTCACATTCATCATTACACACTTCCCAATCTCTCTCTTGCTCTGTCTATCTCTATCACGTCTATACACTCACACATACTCCCACTTTTGTTCTTAGTCCTGCTATATAAATTATGTGCACATTAATCAAGCCTCCCCACGACCAAAAAAAAATGTAAATTATCCATTAGGCATTCACATTATTGTTATATTAAATATGGGTTTACTAAAATTCTTTTATCCCTTCTTCAAAGTTTTAAAAAAAAAATAATAATAATAATAATAATAAATTATAAAAAAAAAAAAAAAAAAAAAAAAAAAAAAAAAAAAAAAAAATCCAATTTCTTTCGAAATAATTTCTTGTTTGATCATTCTTCTACAACAATGTTCCTCCAGCATCACCATCATCATCATCAATATCATCATCACCATTATACGCTTATCCTTTGATCTGATCATTGATGTTGACAGGGAAACAGAGGAGTACGACAAGGGCCTAATGTACGTGCACATGGGAATAAGCGACGCAGGTCCATACGATCTCGGCGAACTGTCCGGACTATTCTTCGAGTGGGAGTACGATGCCGACTGGTACAAGTGGTGGGACTGGGAAGCCGTTGAAAGGCCCGAGCTGTTCATCCACCAGATCATTGTCAAAGACACCGAAGGCAACGAGTAAGTAATATTTAACGAGAAAAAAGGATTGAATTTTGTAGACTAAAAATCTGTTTCAAGAATTTAAAATCATATGGAATAACTAAGTTGTATAGCAGCTGACAAACATTGCTGGCTCAGAAAACGTTCATGAAACGGATATTTAAAAAGAACTTTATCATACTATATATCTATAATGTATCTGAGATGTGGCTGTCACGGTCGGATGGACTTTCATTGTCCGGTGTTGTGAACTGAAGCGGCCAAAAACTATTGTGCGCTTATTTAACCGTTTGCCAAGAGTAGTATATGCGGTTTGATCGGTAGCCGAGTAGAAACGACCAAATACAGTACACCCACAGTAGAAAACGCAACATCATCCAGGCGCGGATCCAAGAAAATCGAATTGAATGCATTTCGGGGGCCCAATTGTCTGGGGACAAAAGCGGCTCTATTATGTTTTCGCATGGGCCTGGTAAGTTCATTGTGTGACCACGGTCTGCGTCTGCTGCTGATCATCAGTCAATCACTGAATCTCGCTATAAATATCTCGTCCGTTTTCATGTGCATTCATGTCTAACAGAGAGGCATCAGCAATAATCATAATTTTTCTTTCTCCCCTGAATGATACCTAATGAAATTATTATGTCCGGATATTATTATTTTTTTTTCATTTTTCGCTCGAGCTCCACCTCCATGTCCTCCGCTCTTTGCTCTTCGTATATTTCACTCAACCACCCCCTTCCAACCAACTCTTCCATGTCTCTCTTTCTCCCTTTCTCTCACTAATATTCGTTTAACAAAATGTCATTTTCCTCATATGAAATCACAGAATGACAATGTGCGGGGACTACGATGGAATCGAGCCGGGATATGCCAAGGGTTTTGGGCGTACATCTACCGTTTGCCCGTCCGAGTAAACTTCACGTCGTCACAACCATTTTGGTAGTCCACGCAGTACAGATTCTGCAAATGGTTTCTGTTAATAAAAAATGCATCCTTAAATTGTCACTGATAATAGTCTATCTATCAATTGTATAATTTTTATGCATTAATCTCTTCCTTTTATGCTATATACAATGTGGAGTGACGATAGGGGCCCCGCTCACAAGTCTAGCTTTTAAGGAGCCCTAAAATAATTCAATAATGATATAATCTTGTTGACGTGTTAATGCACTCGTTACATACTTATGATTATATTGTGGATTATATTGTGATGTGTTTGGTTTTAAATAAATGAAATGAAATAAAATAGTCTTGTCATAGCAAACTAAAATTTATTTTGAATGAATCTGTACGAATGAACCCCCCCCCAACAAATAAATTAAAAAATAATAAATAATAAAAGAAGAAAAAATCCCACGCTACCCCAAATAATGAATACTAAAAATGTATGTACGTCATCATGTTATAAACAGATAAATTCCCTGTCCACAGAGGAGTGAACAAATAACAATACTGAGCAGTGAGGGGTATATAATTTAGGCAGATTTAGAAGTATATGAATACGGAATCGAAATGTATTGTAAAGCTTGATTAGATTGGCACCAGCCAATACAGGGAGAACCTCCCGACAGAATTTTTAATTCTTTTAGGTTATGCTCAGGCATTGCCTGTTGCATTTTTGTCCTTTCCCCTATATTTTGTCATGTTTAAATCGGTTGTCATTGTCATTGCTTTATAACGTATTGTTTAACATTTGTTGCCTGGAAATCAAATAAATAAATAAATAAATAAATAAATGGTAAAGCGGGGAAGATGAAGGTAAATAAATAAGTTTATGAAAAGAGGGTAACACAAAAGGAAATGTAATTATATATATTTTTAAAATTTCTATTCAATTTAGCATTATCTGATTATAATTTTATTCACAGTATATTTTTATTGCAATTCAATTTAGCATTATCTTATTATCACTCAATTCACAATATATTTTTCTATGGAAAGAATCGTGTTATGGTGGGAGATTTACACCAAAACTTTTATTATTTTTCACAGGCACCTTCATAAAATCATATTTACAGGTAAACCAAAACATTACTTCAAATGTATTGTTAAATAATGTAGTAAACCACTTAGAAGTGATTTGTTTATCCCATTTTAGAAAATAAACTTAAAGTCCCTCATGCAAAATACATTTCTGTAGAGGGCTTCTTATTTGTTTTCATATCTCCAGAATATAATGAACGAAAATGAAAGGAGAAATTGAGGGAAATAGAGAGGGAAAACACAGGGCAGACAAGGCCGAAAAAGAGAGAAAGAGTGGATTGGTACGGTGTGTGTTCGTGTGTGTGTGTGTGAGAGAGAGAGAGAGAGAGAGAAGAGATAGGAGGGAGGAAAGAGAGAGAGAGAGATAGGGGGGGGGAGAAAAGAACTATGCAACAAAATATGACATTTCAGGTAATTTAGGCGACAATATGTGGAGGAGCTACACATTCTCGCCCTTTTCGATGTACATTATATATCTTTTTGATTATATTTCTTTTCTTACGGAAACACTTTTAAGCTTTGAACCGAAGTTAAATCAATTTTGATAATTAAACCTTAAAATATATATATATTGGTAGATTTAACGTAATAGATATGGAAACAATTATCGGGGTATCCCCGAATGATCCGAAATACATTCCGAAAAAAATTATCTAAAATAAAAGATTTAGAACAAACCACTACTGCTCGATGGTACACCCTTCATAATCATTATCAAATTGTTTTTTTCCCCAAAAAGGTTTTGAGATCAGTTTTTTAAATGATACCTATACTCTTAAACCTAAATTAATATAGGTTTTCCCGGTCAATTTCATTGTTTGTGTCAATCAATTGCATGTAAGAGGCATTCATTTTCGGGAAAAAACGCCTATACATTGAAATGTTACCAGTCATAATCATATCAATCATCAAAATTAACGATTATTGTGATTGATTTCGTATTTGCGCATTCTACTTCACATAATAAGCATTTACACTATTCAATTTCGTCGACATTTCATTCTGTATACTCGAATTCGCACTAATTTAAATGCACAAAGATTGAAATTAGATGACTATATCCGAATTTGAACTTTGCAACCATTACTTTGTGTGCCTAAAGCGAATTTGAGAGCAGAACACAAAATTGTTTGACTAAAATCAGTCCGTAGCATCAAACACACGAATTTGAATACACATAAATGAAAACGGATGATAAATGTATGAATTAGCCGGGAAAACCTATAGTAGTTAAAGTTTCAAAGTCACCCCAACTAGGGTTGGGCGAATCTCAACTTTTTTTTTCAAACGAGTTGTTTCTATAGTAAAATTTGATGTAGAAACTGAAAATGACAATTATTTTTGCGTACGATGAATGTCTTACGTCGCTAAAGTGCAAAAACCAAAATGGCCGCCGAAATGGCATATTTTGCCCAATTATCACAATTTGTATAGGTATAACACCACTTTTAATTACGTTTTATATGGATTTTGGGTGTCCGGAACCCAACATGATTAATCCAACATGATTAATCACCTAAGTTGACTGTTAGTGTAGTTTGGTAGTTAGTTTCAGTCAATATCGAGCAAAAATCACTCATATCAAAATCACTAAATAAACACCATAACACATACTAGGTAAATTAGGTCATGATAAAATTGTCAGATTTGAGCTTCTAGACCATCAAAATCCATGAAGAAACGAATAAAACACTTTTATACCTATAAAGTGTGCGATGAATGGCATAATACACTATTTCGGTTTTTTGCACTTTAGCGACGTCAGACATCATCGCACACAAAAATAATTGTCATTTTTGGATTCTACATCAAATTTGACTATAGAAACAACTTGTTTGAAATAACTTCTCAGAAAAAAGTAATTGTTTGCCCAACCCTATTTATAATACAAAGCACATAATTTGGATTACTTAATAACCAATATAAAAGGGAAATACCTCAGGGGCTTTCTATTTTTGGTGGAGTTGCTTCCAGTCTTGCTGCTTATATACGTGGGCAATGTTCCGATTCCCAAATGTATACACGATACAACATTTCTTTATCATCATCAATTATGTTTAAGATTGGGTGTTTTTTTTTTTAAGTTTACATGTTTTTCAGAACGAGTTAAAAATGTAATCCTGGGAAAGAACATCTGTCATGTCTGTTCCAACTCAACGTTATTTTCGTTCGCGCAATCAGCCGATGGGATTTGCATTGCCCTGACTTAGTTAAATTGTTCTATGTTTTGCTCTATGTTGATTTTGAGACCTTATGATGATCTATCTTTGCTGAATAAATGAAATACTTTAACGCTTCATTTTTTGAGTTATCATCTACACAATGATTGTACAGACAGAAATAAAGAGAACAGAACAACAAGATTCTGACAATAACGAAAGGTGGTATCTACATTACGTACATACCACCTAGTAAAGAAAATGTTAAAACTAAATTTTCAAAATTTAACGAAGAATAAACTGCTGAAAAGAGATTCAAGGGCCACTACACTTTTGTAAGATGGGTAAGTGAGATGATACTCAAGTATAAATCGTAATATTGTCCAGATTTACGAAAGCTTATAACCAAATAAATGGCTGTTTTTATTATCCGCAACGTTTATGGTTATATTCTAGTCTTCATTTGAGAATTTGCTAATAAAGCGATACACCCTCTAACCGAACCCCGAGTTAGATCTGAAAAGGATTGTTGTTGCTTTGCATAAAAGGGCTACTCCCTTTAAACCTGTCCACATGCAGGCACTCTTTAATGCTGTGGGGTTAAATAAACAGATCATGAAATCATAATCTAGCATTATAATAAATCATTTGGTTAGGGTGAATAAATATAATAAATGTTTTGTACGCTTGATTAAGGGCTTGAACTTGGTAAACAGGCTAGTCGTCACCAACAGCATTGTATCATTATTGAATTCATTCAGCCGCAACTCCATACAAACATAATGTTTTTTTTACAGGACATAAGAGCAAATAGCTTGTACTCAGGCATATAACTTGAGTAAATCATTTTTTGAGCAAGATCGTCTGCAGAAATATTGCCTTCTAACCTGCTATCAAAGGGTTCAGTTTGACCTGTTCATTTTTAAGACAACAAGGGTGAGTAGATTTAACATGTATTCTGTTTAGATCTTTCGGGTAATATGAGTAAAAATAATTGGTCAATTATTAGTAATAATAATAATAATAATGATAATAATAATAATAATAATAATAATAATAAACATAAATTTGTATAGCGCAGCTTTTATATGAACATATTCAGCTGTGCTGGCTCAGAGCTCTTTATTTTTTTATTTACTTAATTCTATTATACTGTACATAGGCAATTTCCTTAACTGAATAGATACGTTTTCAATTTAGATTTGAAGATAGTTAATAATGGAGAGCTTCTTATGTCAAAGGCAGGCTTTTCCATAGTTTGGGGGCACCAAATACAAATGCGCGATCACCAAGTGTGATTTTTGTCTTGCTAAATGGGATCTTGAACAACAATTCATCAGTGGAACTTCGCAGGCTTCGACCATGTGATTGGGTTTTAAGTTTGAGTAATTCTGTTACGTACCGTTGAGCTTGACCGATTAATGATTTATATGTAATTAACAAAATTTTGAATGAAATTCTTTGACGTACTGGTAACCAGTGGAGCTCTCTCAGAAGGGGTGTAGTGGAACTGAACTTTGGAAAACGATAGACATGTCTTACACATGCATTTTGAATTCTTTGTAACTTAAAAAAAGAAGAGTATCAGGTATTCCAAACAATAAAGTATTACAGTAGTCAAGCTTACTTGTAATCAGAGCATGTACAACCAATTTCATACTTTCTTGATCGAAGTATTTGCGAATGCGCCTGAGGTTGTACAGAAGATAATATGTTGATTTGCAAACAATTTTTACTTGTGTTTCCATGTTCAGGTTTGTATAAAAATATACTCCCAAGTTCCTTGCGGTATGAGAAGGTTTCACATTGGAGACTCCAATTTTTATATAGTCAATATTACTCTTAGAGATCTGCTGTGAGGTGCCGATGAGCAAAAATTCGCTCTTGCTATCGTTTCAATTTAGATTATTCTTAAGCATCCAACTACGAATAAAAGCAATATATTGCTCCAGCATTGAAACACTCGTGCCTGCAGCATGTGCAGTGGTAAAAGACGGTCTAAAAATATAAATATAGTTGTCTGTCGTCTGCGTAGCAGTGACAAGAAACTTCAGGAAAATTATTCTGAATGCTATTGATTAGACGACTTGTGTATAAGGTAAAAAGCAAGTGACCGATTTGTGAGCCCTGGGGCACACCAAAGAGTACTCGGAAAGAATCTGAGACAGTACCATCAACAACAAATTGATACCGATCAGGTAAATATGACTTGATCAAATTCAGAGCAAAACCATCGATACCAAAACATTCCTACAAAATTTCCAATAATCTGGTGTGGTCTATAGTGTCATATGCAATACCAAAAGAGTGACCTTCTGATAGTCCATTGCCATCAGAATATAACTCTTAATCCTAAGTAGTGCGGTTTCTATACTGTGAAATTGTCTATATACAGACTGATTGGATGGAAGAAGTGAATTACTAGTGAGAAACTGTGATATTTGCCGTGTAGCTGCACCTTTAACCAATTTTGAAATGTACTGTAAGTTGCTTACAGTTCTGAGATTACAAAATTTAGTATCGAGTCCTGGTTTTTTCAGCAATGGTGAAACAAGGGCTACTTTCCATTCCTTAGGAAAATTGACCTGTAGACTGGGAGACATTGACATAGATGTAAACACATGTAGTATAACATTGATATGTTGCATAATAATCTTCGTTGGAAGTGGGTCAGAAGAGCAAGGCTTCTTGCTGAGCCTCATCAAGAGCTTCCCTACCTCTCGTTCAGTTAAAAGTTCAAATTCAAATGAGCAGGGACAAAGTGAAGGTGCAGTACATAAGGGGGGGGGGGGTTATAGGCAAATTGTTACACTTCTATTTGGCTCATTTCTGGAGAAATGAAAAGAAATAACCCTCCAAAACCATTTATCAGTAGAGAGGTCATATCAAGGAATCTTATGCACAAAAACAAAAAAAAATCACCAAAAGTGCCCAATTAGCATAATTTATACAATTTAGCCGTTTTTGCCCAAAACAAGATCTACTGAATACCTTGCAAACAAATAATTCGATTTTTGCACAGATCTTCTCAAAACATAAATTATGTCTGGGGAATGAATGGATCTGATTTTTTTTTAATGTATTTTTTTTTGTAATTAATATATTCATGGCATCATTACCAGAAAACTAAAACTTTATTTAAAATTCTAATCCATTCATTCCCCAGATACACATTTAACCAATAAGCATGCAAAGTTTGAACAGCAACAAAAATTCAATTCTTGAGTTATTTTGTTTTGCAAAAAAGGGCTAATTTCCATGAATTATGCTAATTAGCCAATTTTTTCTTGTGATTTTTTTTTGGTCCATAAGATTCCTTGATATATAACCTCTCTACTGATGTATGGTTTTGGAGGGTTATTTCTTTCAATTTCTTCAGAAATGAGCCAAATAGAAGTGTATCAATTTGCCTATACCCCCCCCCCCCCAAGAAAAGATTGCCAAATTAAGCCGCGATTACGTATCCTCCTCGGGGTCCGTACGATGTAGACAATGGCATTCGCCAAGGAAACCTGCAAATGGGACTGAATTGTTGCAATCTTACTGGAGAAATTGAAAGTAATCTCAGGAGAAGTATGCAAAAAGCTCGTAGACATCTTCAACAACTGAAATATGAAACATAAAGCAAAATACAGGCAAAACCAACAGTAACTTTGTTAAGTGTATGTAAACTGTTGACCCATTTAATTTATTCAAACTGAAGTAATATCAACCATATATTATGTTTCTAAATATCTTTTATGAAAACATACTCTCTGAAAACAAAACAGATACCATATCACACCATCTTCATCAAAATAAATGATGCCCAATGCTCTAATGTTGGTAAAAATCTTAGTTATATGTTTCTTAACAGGTGCATGTAAACTTTTTGCCTCAAATGTATGTATATATATATACATGTGTGTGTGTGTGTGTGTGTGTGTGTGTGTGTGTGTGTATGTGTGGTTTACATATGCGGTTCTCCTTCATTATTATATTCATTATTAAATTTAATTATTAAACATAATGTTAAATGTTTCTTGCTAATGTTTGTGTATTCATACACGTTTTGGGGTTCAGATCCTGATGAAGGGCAGATGCCCGAAAGCTTGATTGTAACCCGGTAGAAATCTTGCAATCCGTACTCAAAAAGGAACTGAAATATGATGTCTCCCATAAACAAATTTCACGAAACATAATGGTACATAGACCTGTGGTTCCTCGGCTCGTTACGCACGACTTAGTAACTGGAATTTTCCAGCACAATAAATGCAACCTCAAAAATACATCGCTTTTAAAATAATATTATTGAATGTATATCTTGCGGGCTAGTGAAAATTAAAATGTATTGGATTAATTTCGGATGCCTTTAATCAACCATCGCTCTCTTCATAAAATCCATTTGAATTTTCCGTCACCCCAAAAGAGCCTCTCAAGATAAATAGAGCTCTCTATAAGAAACAAATAAATGAATAAAATGCACGGCATATATTTCATTGCGCAAGGTATTTTTTGGAATATGCTTCTTTAAAACCAGGTGGAAATGAAAGTAAATGGCCATTTGGTCTGAAAGCACTTTGATTAATGCCCGTTTGGTCTCATTCCACGTGGTCCAATTTAATTTCTTCTACAACCAGTTCGTATTTTTTCCCCTTCAGTCCGATCGCTACGTCTACCGTCTATCATTTCGTCCGTTAATGTTCATCTGGTCCAATGTCCTCTTTGTCCAACACCATCTAGTCAATTCATGTAACAAACTGGTAATATACCAAATATTCATTTGGGAATTATACGAAAATGCAATTAGGCAAGTTTGCTATGGGACGAATTGGAGCTAGAAATGTCTAATTATGTCATGTTATCTTTTCCACAAGTCCAATAATCATTGGAAAAAGATTAAATACAGCCCTGCCAATTATTCTTTAATTCATATAGAGATTGTGTTATCTGTCATGTGTTGTTAAAAAAAAATATACAGCTTCATTTTGTTTTTATTGTTATAATTATATAATTTCGTGGCAGCTGGTCAGTTGGAATGGCAAAAACATAAATTCTGAAAAAATTTAAAAAATAATAAAAATCTTTTATTCATGTGGATATCCAAAACCATAAATAACAAACAAAATGCATACTTGTGAAACTCCTATAGTATTACCTTCAAAAATTGTCTAGTCCTGGAATTAAGTAAAAAATAAGATCAGTTAATGATTGGCGCCGGGCAACTTTTACTATTAAATCCAAAAACGAAAAAGATCATGTTCTCTTGAAATTTTAAACTAATGGTAACTAACAACATTTCGTCGAGGGGCCCTATTTATTATATAGATATACATGTATATAATACGAAATATGGCCCCTGTTGAACGTGTGTTGCAGTGATTCATCTTATTTTAATACAGGCGAAAAAAGGACGGTAGACAAATGATAACCCCAATACTCCGGGGAGCATTATGTCCCCCCCCCCTCCCCCTAGAATTTTGTCGGTACTTCCTAACGCATCAATATTTCGAAATGAAATTTCATGACTTTTTCTGATCTTCCAGCACGTTTTGATACCAAATTTATGGTAATTGGACCAACCGTGCGAGTCAGATTACGTTTACGAACACATGTCACTAAAAATTCATTAATTCTCTATTATGACTGTGTATATTACGTACTCCAGTCAATTTGAATAGTACATCAACAGAACAAAACGAGAAATACACAATTTATTACCTTGAAAACTTATACGTCCTCTTTATTAAGAATCTGCACGCAAGGCCCCTTGGCAACATGAATATTAACAAACCATTACATGATATTCATCACACCTCCCACCAAAAAAAGAAGGTTGATCTAGGGTTACATACTTTTGTGAAACTAGATCACCTTTCACCAGAACAAACTTTAACTCAGTAACTTTTTTTTATTTTTTTTAACCTTACACATGAATATTATCTTACAATGAGCCAAATACTGTGCCTATAATATACGCATAGGAACCGATATTTATCACAAAAAATCAAAGGTTATCAGATAACAAAACGAACATTCCAATGAA
>CALNVZ010001721.1:37471396-37498448 GCA_940671915.1 Paracentrotus lividus
CTTATTTTTTCTCCCAGTTAAACCACTTAATGAAATTCATCCTGAATTTGTTTGTGAAATTTTGACAAGGCCTCCCCTGGTTCTGACTGTAATAGGGAGCTATCAATTAGGCTTGTTTTCTTCTACCAAACAATCATAATATTGAAAACTTCGTACTAAAAATATTTCAGCTCCTCATTAATTTTTCCACTTAGAAAAAAGACACCCGCTGCAGTAATATTTTTTGCATGCAAATTGCTGCGTATAGATTTCCTTTATATTTTTCATGTAGTTAGGAGAATAAACGATCTTTTTTATAGCACCAAAATAAAGCAAAATGGCTCGCAGCATTTTCTAATAAAAAATAAATACTTACACACCATGTCAACAAGCGGTGAATTTCGGTCCGTAAGATCTCGATCTAGACTCTTCTGGACAGTCGCAACACGAATACTTGGTCGCTGCGTATGTATTCCATATTTTGTTGAAGATTGACTCAAGGCAAATACCATGAATTAATGTCCCCATGATATCACGTTTGTGCAATTATTATTATCATATTTCTGACACTATTAATCCGAGTGAACTTGGACACAAGAGTACCCATAGCAAGCTTGGTTCACAGGTAGTAAAAAGTGTTCAAAACTAGTATCCAAAATTACAGTACAGTGTTTATTCCGTTCTCCGTCTATGGTGTATAGCATTCTATCGTATTGACGTCCTTCAACCATAATCCCCGTAGTGCGATTGGCTGAAGGGCGTAAAAGTATTCTCATAGTATGTTACATGCTATATATATATTTAAAAAAAAAAAAAAAAAAAAAAAAAAAACACCGTAATTATACCCTTCTGCCAGCCACAGGCGCACGAAGTTTATCTTTCTAGACTTCAATATTTTGTAGTCTTGGAAGCATAACTACTTGTGAACACAGAAAGCATTTTGCGTGGGAAAGGGTTGCACTTAAGTTTAAGATCTGTTTCAATAAGAAGAAAAAGAAATGGAAGTATAATCGAAATATCTTACTGATATTCACTTCTCCCCGCTGCAGTGTTTCTGACGGATAACGCGTAATAGAATTGGTAAATGTATTGAAGACGTCTCGTTAGAAAGACTATACAGTTTTAAAGGAGAATAATCGTCAAATTACAAATTTACCTTTTCTTATTGATGTGCTATGTTCTTGTTTGTTGGTCTGCAAAATTTCGCTCAAATATATTCGAGAAAGGAATTAATTACAACCATGTCAACGAGCGGTGAATTTCGGTCCGTAAGATCCCGATCTAGACTCTTCTGGACAGTCGCAACACGAATACTTGGTCGCTGCGTATGTATTCCATATTTTGTTGAAGATTGACTCAAGGCAAATACACCATGAATTAATGTCCCCATGATATCACGTTTGTGCAATTATTATTATCATATTTCTGACACTATTAATCCGAGTGAACTTGGACACAAGAGTAGGCCATAGCAAGCTTGGTTCACAGGTAGTAAAAAGTGTTCAAAACTAGTATCCAAAATTACAGTACAGTGTTTATTCCGTTCTCCGTCTATGGTGTATAGCATTCTATCGTATTGACGTACTTCAACCATAATCCCCGTAGTGCGATTGGCAGAAGGGCGTAAAAGTATTCTCATAGTATGTAACATGCTATATATATATTTAAAAAAAAAAAAAAAAAAAAAAACACCGTGATTATACCCTTCTGCCAGCCACAGGCGCACGAAGTTTATCTTTCTAGACTTCAATATTTTGTAGTCTTGGAAGCATAACTACTTGTGAACACAGAAAACATTTTGCGTGGGAAAGGGTTGCACTTAAGTTTAAGATCTGTTTCAATAAGAAGAAAAAGAAATGGAAGTATAATCGAAATATCTTACTGATATTCACTTCTCCCCGCTGCAGTGTTTCTGACGGATAACGCGTAATAGAATTGGTAAATGTATTGAAGACGTCTCGTTAGAAAGACTATACAGTTTTAAAGGAGAATAATCGTCAAATTACAAATTTACCTTTTCTTATTGATGTGCTATGTTCTTGTTTGTTGGTCTGCAAAATTTCGCTCAAATATATTCGAGAAAGGAATTAATTAATATCATGTTGTCAATACATATGGTGGCTCAACAATACCTGGAGGCTGCCATTTTGTTGATATTATGACGTAGGGAATGGAGATGTACATGTCCCAATGGGAAATGTACTTCTATTAGAAATATATTTTAATATTTGAGTAAGATGTTAGTTTTCAATAACATGAAATTGTATTTGCAACGGAAATAATGTATTAGCATGAAAATATAAATCGTATTACACAGATTCGGATTGATTTCATTTAGGTACGTTCCCAAAAGGTAATGACCCATTCTAGAGCGGCGTGGCTCGTCTTCGCCGCACTCCGTGCATTCATCAACGCGATCTGCTAATCCTCGTCCAACCTTTGATTGGGGAACGCTTGCGTTCTTTTCATATCGTAAGAACGCTAAAGGACGCACTATTCAATTACGTAAAAATTTGCACTTCTTTTCTTTAGTTTCAATCTTCAAGGTTCTGTAATAGCGTCCTCTACGTTAACATGGCTATACTCATCGAGTAAATAGAAGTCATAATATTTTTTAGACCACATCTGACATTTTGCAGTAGCCTAGGTCTGTATGTTTTCTTTTTGTTTTTTGGTTGGGTGGGGTTTTGCTGTACGATTTTATAAGACTTTGAACTTTTTGGCAAATTTAATTTATTGTTGGAATACTCGTTTCATGAGTCGCGGAAACTCAACATAGTGTACGCGACCATGAAACGTCGCGGGGACTGAGGAGACGTCTCGGAGACGAATCCGCGACAATTTTTGTTTAAAAATCCGTCTCCAAAATTCAGGAGACGTCTCGGAGACGTCTCTTAATACTTTTTATCCCTCGCGGAGACGATTTTTCTATTCTGAGCGGAGACGTCCCGCGGAGGGTGCTATCTCACTTCGGCGGGACGTCTCCGCGACAGATAGAAATTTTGTTTCCGCGACTGATAATTAGTATTAGAGACGTCTCCGAGACATCTCGGAGACGTCTCTATACTATTTATCCGTCGCGGAGACGAAATTATTATTTTGTCCCGGAGACGTCTCCGCGAAGTGAGATAGCACCCTAAATAGTTTCAAAGTAGTTTCCGAGAAGTGAGATACCACCATTATCACCGTTTTAGTAATTCCCCAATTAGGATCAGCGCTTTCCTTTTTCATTAGACGACTACGCCGCTCTGAATTTATTGTGAGCACCGAAATTCAAAAGAAACTTTTCATGTCTTTATCAATGCGCGGAGTTAATCCAAAATACGATCTAATAGTATACACATGCCTTTGTCGGTGTCTTTTATAGAGAAAGTCCTAGTGTATTCAAAATATTACGCTTTTATAATGAGCAGGAAGTGGCTTTTGAATCTAGCCTGCACCTGCACCGTCACTGACCGTATAGAAGAGGGATTTATGGAGGTGCTCTATAGGTTTGGTGTTTCCCTGAATTTAAGATCGGCTTGGCGCAAAGTTTAAGTCATTTTGTGCTCTTTTCCTCCTTTCCCTCTTTTTCTTTTTTCTTTTTTTTTTTTTTTTTTTTGGGGGGGGGGTGGTGGGGCGCTCCTTGCGCACCTATACCCATGCCACCCCCGATCTAAATTCGCGCATTAATATTTTATTAGGTTTAATGCGCGTGCACCGCCATTTTGGGGCCAGAAAATATCCTTCCGCGGTAAACGTTCTCGCATTTCATGCACGTATTCTGGGGTGGGGGGGGGCTTTACGGGCCCGCGGGTAGGCTCGCAGGGGGCGCCGAAAAGAGGAGGGAAAGGAGAGGGGAAAAAAAGGGATGGAAAAGAGAGAGAGGGGGAAAAAAGGGGGAAAAGGGGAGGGGGGAAAAGGGAGAGAGGAAGGGAAAGGAATTTGGTCTTAAATTGAGGGGGCGCCAAATCGATCATAAATTTATCCCTTTGAGCGCGGGCCTGTGAAACGCGATTGTTACCCCTGTGGCGGAGCGATTTCTTGTACACTGACAGTATTATAGAAATTGGCCATGTTTTGTGCTTTCATTACTCCTTGCATTTAACTCGGTCGTTTTCATGATTTGTAGTAAATGTAAACATGAGAGGGCAGACATTTTTCTATATCTAACACTGTAAGGCATAGTCATCAAAACCAAATAAAAGACGTGTTATTTTGTAAAGAAAAACATTCATTTTGGCAGAAGTTCCGCTTTCTTCCTTTCCAGTAGATTCACAATGCAAAGTGCGTAACGCTTGTGCAGCACGCACAGCTCGATCGATGAGCCTACTAAATAGCACTTGAAAAGAGGTCCTGTTTCTTTCAAATTATTTCTATAAAATATGGATTAAAGATCAAAGCGGCCGGCTTCGCACCTCTGGACAATGGCGCCTTTGACTAAGCACCATTCATTAAAAGCACAGGTCTGGTGTAAGTTTTGAGATAAAAACGGGACTTTTAACTTATAATACCTACTGCATTTGGCATACTTTACATTACATCATTATAGTTACAACAAACTAGTTCAAGCAAAATGTCAGATAATCAACCCCTCTTATTATCGTGATAACCTACCGAGAATCGGAAAACGACAGGCTGAATATACATGCAACTAATGTTTTATATATATTTATCTATAATAATGAACGTTGTTTTAACCCTTTAACTTTTCTATTTATCTCTCTTCTTCTCATTCTCAATCTTTATCTCTCGTATTTCTCCTCTCAAGCTAGCTATATTTCATTATTTCTTCACCTCCGGACGCGTACGCGTACGCCAAAAGTTAAGATCGTGAATTCGTTTCTTATGTAAAAAATTATGGTAATGCTGAAATGAAGTGAATTGTTCTCGATTTTTTCCCACGTAACTAGGTTATTTCTTTAATGGATATTGAAAATTAATATATCTTTGTCCTATTCCTCAAGAATTTAGCCCAATAAAGCTAGTGAAAAGCTGAAAAAGTTTATCAATATATAAGGGAATTATCTCGGCTTCCGTAGAAACCCGTCGTAGCAGACTGAACACAGAAAAGGGTGAAGGAGAAAAAATATCGGAGACGACTCTAATACTTTTTTCCGTCTCGAAGACGCTTTTCGCGTCGCGGAGACGTCTAGGAGACATCTCTGCGACGCCCCCGCGACAAATTTCAAAATCGTCTCAAAATAGTCCCAAATCCGTCTCTGCGAAGAGAGATATCACCATGAATAGCGCATAGTTTACTTATTACAGAAAGGTGAAGAAAAAAAACTGAAACAAAACTTGAGGGGCTAAACATTATTTTATTACGATCCTCTCGTACAGACACAGACTTCTGCTTAGCTGTAACATAAAATAAAATATAGGATCAATCTTACGATTGATATCAATCGTAAGTCTTATAGGTTTTACGTGTATTAAAGATACCAATCGTAAGGTCGATAGTATGCCCCTCTATGTTACAGGGCAGGGGACTGTGGGCAGATTATTGTCTTCAATAGGGCCTGTCCTCATATGATTAAGCAGATCATTTTAGAGTACATAAAAAGAATTAACACAGCGTGTCAATTTAAAAGCGATATAAAAGTCTTTGATGTAGCCCTGGGTATTGTCCTATAGCCTGGCACGCTCCCAATTTAAAAGCGCGATTAAAGTTTTTGATGTAGCCCTGGGTATTGTCCTATACGCTCCCCCGTCACAAACACACACATAGAACCATTGATCTATTCAGTGCAAACACCCAAACAATTAATTCTGGCGCAGTGTTCTGCCATTCAATGGCCGTAGATGGCCATAGATGGAGCTATACATGTTTCCCTTTTTTTATCAGGGAACAAACAAAACGACGGAAGTCTTTCGAAATTGGCCCGCGCTCTTTTTCGAACAGAAAATCAAAAGCGCCGCGAAAAGGGAACGCCGCACAAAGCGCCGTGCCACGGCGTTCTCGCGCCACGCCGAGGGGTTTTTATTTTTGGGAACGTACCTTAGAATAGTGTTATTTAGCGGTGTAGAAATACAAAATCCTGACCCTGCCTGACATATAATTAGATAGCGTATGCAGACCGCATTCTGACTATTGAAGTACAATATCTCTAAACATGTGCTTAACATTTTCTTGGGGAAGCGAGGTACCAGACGAGCTTTTAACAATAGACGAAATTACAAATGTATTCAAATCTATTTCCTTTAAGTCAATAGCGGCTTTCGGAGTAGTACGGTAGCATGACTACGGTAGCTCTCCAGAGCAAAAATCGAACTGCGCATGCGCAACTCCCTTTTTGCTACCGTCTTCTTCCCAAACAGGACGGTAGTCGAGCGATTTAGCGTACGGTGTAGAATGACTACGGTAGGCAAAGTCTTGGTATGTTTTGTGTACATAAAATCAAAGAAATACATTTCAATGATAAACGCAAATGGAAGGAAGAAATATTTAATAGAAATGAAAGTTAAAGGACAAAACAAAGAAATACATAAGAATTCAAAGGAGACAAGAGGAAAGAAGGATAAAACAAAGAAATACATAAGAATTTATAGGAGAGAAAAGAAAAGAAGGATAAAACAAATAAATACATAAGAATTCATAGGAGAGAAGAGGAAAGAAGGATAAAACAAAGAAATACATAATAATTTATAGGAGAGAAGAGGAAAGAAGGATAAAACAAAGAAATACATAAGAATTGAAAGGAGAGAAGAGGAACGAAGGTTAAAACAAAGAAATACATAATAATTTATAGGAGAGAAGAAGAAAGAAGGATAAAACAAAGATATACATAAGAATTTATAGGAGAGAAAAGAAAAGAAGGATAAAACAAATAAATACATAAGAATTTATAAGAGAGAAGAGAAAAGAAGGATAAAACAAAGAAATACATAAGAATTTATAGGAGAGAAGAAGAAAGAAGGATAAAAAAAAGAAATACATAAGAATTTATAGCAGAGAAAAGAAAAGAAGGATAAAACAAAGAAATACATAAGAATTGATAGGAGAGAAGAGGAAAGAAGGATAAAACAAAGAAATACATAAGAATTGATAGGAGAGAAGAGGAAAGAAGGATAAAACAGAGATATACATAAGAATTTATAGGAGAGAAGAAGAAAGAAGGATAAAACAAAGAAATACATAAGAATTTGTAGGAGAGAAGGGAAAAAAGGATGAAACAAAGAAATACATAAGAATTTATAGGAGAAAAGAGGAAAGAAGGATAAAACAAAGAAATACATAAGAATTTATAGGAGAGAAGAGGAAAGAAGGATAAAACAAAGAAATACATGAGAAATGGTAGACAAGCTGATGAAAGAAAGACAACACAAAGTAATACATTAAAATGATAGAAAAGAAGGTAACAGAAAGACAAAACAAAGAAATACATAGGAATTGGTTTAAAGAAGAAGAAATACAGAGGAGATACACAGAAATGCTATTCACCGTCGTCTTCGCAGACTGCGAAAGCGCTTACAAGTCACGACGGTAGTGCGAGTGCGAGAAGAGTACGGTCGATTAAACCCACCGTCTTGTTACCTACCGTACTGTTCCCGAAAGCTCTTCAATGGCGTTGTGATGACGGTATTCGGATGGTGTGAGGACGGAACAAACGCTCCCCACCCGTCCACAAAGCGGTCATGCACGATGATGGACTGGACTGGTGGATCTACCCTTAAGGTGTCTTCAAATCACGTATATGGTGTATTCAATCCGCCCTTTGTTTCCGAAGCTCTCCATGTCATCGCTCTCTTCACTAGTATGCCCTTACCACCGATTGAGATTGATGGCATTCATACTTCCAATTAAAAGAGCAAGGAATCTGGAGGTTGTTTTTGATGAACAGTTTACTATGTACAATTTTGTTAGTGCAAAATGCCGTTTGGCTTCTTTTGCTTTACATAAGATTGGCAAGATCCGCCCTTATATCAACAAAACAACTACTGAAAAATTAGTGCACGCACTTGTTATGTGTCACCTTGACAGTTGCAATAGTCTATTGTTTGGTTTGCCGGATACACAACTAAAGAAACTTCAGGTCATTCAAAATTCTGCTGCTAGGATGGTGACAAGAACGAAAAGACACGAATCAATATCTCCTGTCTTGAGGTTTTTGCATTGGCTACCTATTAAATTCCGTATTTCATTTAAGATTCTTTTACTCATGTACCTTTGTACCAACAATATGGCTCCATCATATCTTTCTGAATTACTTACGAAATATCAACCTGCTAGAAGCCTACGGTCATCACAAAAGATTATGTATGTTGTTCCCTTGGTTAAAACAAACCATTATGGTAAACGGAGTTTTGAATTTGCCTCCCCAGAATTGTGGAATAACATTCCAGAAAATGTAAGGAATGCTGAGACGGTTGGAAGATTCAAATCTTATCTGAAGACTTATCTTTTTAATTGTTAAACATGGTTTTTGATCCTTTCTGCTTTTTCTCTCTCTGTCTCTTCCTCTTTTCTCATGAAAGCGCATTGAGACCTTTTTCAAAGGTATAGTGAGCTATATAAGAATTGCTGTATTATTATTATTATTATCATTAGCTCAGAGAGGAATGATATTGCAGCTTTCAAAATATACATTGTGATCTGAAATAATTTTATTATCATTGTCGGGGAGAAGAATTTAAAATGTGGTCCTTTTATGGACATTTAATCTTCTATAATGTCAATTCTTTTTTCATGTTTGTTTTGTTTTGTTTGACATTAATTTCTAAAGTTTCTTTATAACAGGTTTGCAAATAAACCTTAGACTACTTTCCTAATGAGCTCCAGTATAGTTTGGTCTAAAACGTTAGCCCAAAGTACATGTATACTTTATACCCGCATTTCATACCAAAAATTTTTTTATTAGTTTTATCGAATATTATTTTCATTTTTCCGCGAAAATTTCCCCATGCTTTTTAAATATTCAAATCTTGTTATATCAAATGAAATATTGTTATCATAATAAAAGTACTTTATTATTATTTTCTAATCATCATAGTTAGAATTGTCTTCTATGTTGTCATAATCATTTCTTTCCAATATTCTTTTAGACAAATTATAACCCTCTATAGAATCGCATCAAGAAAAATGCCTACATCACTCATAATTCTGCTTTTTGGCTATTTTTGTATGATCCATGGATTAGTATTTTGTTAATTTTAATTTTCATTGTTTTACATACGACCATTTTCAGTGATTTTACTGTGATTAAATAGATTAATCAGAACTATAAAAGACAATACCTTAATATAATATTTTCATTAATAAAAATACATGCAAATGACATTGTATTTTATATCCGAGAAACTGCTTTTAAGATTGCTAAAAAAAAAAAATACGATTTTCGTTTGCCATAGAGTGTATATAATTCATGAAATTAATTTCATTTCAGTAGGGTATATAGTTATGGTAATGACATACCAAAATTGAACCACTTTTCAAGGAAGCATACAAAGAATCTGAAATAAAAAAACTTACCCAGGCAATACCCGACCGAAAATTTAGGTAAAAATAGTGCCTAAACTTGAGAGGGCCTTTGCCCCCCCCCCCCTTATCGCCCGCCCCTCCCCCGGAAGAAATAAATAATAATATACATGTATATGAATAGCTTGCGTGACCCGTATGGAACGACTCCTACCCCATGGTCGTTGTTTTAATAATGATGGGATATTGGAAGCCCAAAGACAAAAACGCAGACCCCCTATCAATAATTATAATTAAGACATACAAAATAATATAGGTTTTCCCTGTCAATTTCATTATTTGTCAATCAATTGCAAATTAGAGCCATTCATTTTTGGGAAAAAAGCTGATGCATCGAAATGTTGCCAGTCTAAATCGTATTTAATCATCAAAATTAACGATTGCTGTGATTGATTTCGTATTTGCGCATTCTAGTTCACATAATAAGTATTTACCATCGGCAATAACTATTCAATTTCGTCTTCATCATGTCGACATTTCATTCCGTATAGTCAAATTCACACTTGCACAAATAATCAAATTAAATGATTGTATCCGAATTTGTACTTTGAAACCATTACTTTGTGTGTCAAAACCGGAATGTGAGAGCATGGTCACGAAATTGTTTGACTAAATTCAGTCACTAAATGAAACAAATGCGACAAAATATGGGGCCCCAATAAAACTATAATTTCCGAATAAAAAAGCCCCCAAATAAAGTTGATAATCATCTCCCTGTTTATGTCATGTGATCAGCGGCGTAAATCCGTGTCGAGGAGTGTGGGGGGGGGGGGACGAGCCAAAAATTTTGCCAACTTGTCGCGATTTTGTTTGACATACACAAGCACTAGTGTATACAAGGAATGTTTTTAATACCCATGATTAGCATTAGAGAAGGTGCAAATAGAATTTGTCTTTGAAAAGTAATGCGAGCGCGAAGCGCGAGCCGAAAATTTTAAACTAAAAATTTGAGATATTTCTGCATTAGGCTACAGATCCGATTTAGTATCAGCGAGCGCAAAGCGCCAGCCGAAAATTTTAAGCTGAAATTGGAACTATTTGGGCATTATATATCCTATACAGGGCGTCCCAAAAAGAACTATACACTTTTGAAATGGCTGCCAAATAAAAAATATATGATTTTAGGTAATGAAATTTACATGTATGGAAAGCTCATTATCCATACTTTCATATGACACCAAAAAGTTCGAAAATAAGTCATGCATGAATGAGCAGCGTTCACTTTTGTAAAGGGTATGGAAATTAGGGTGCACAGGAATTGCCCTACCAATTTGTATGAGGAATGTCATTTGGAGCATATGGAATTGAGGATGATATGCAGAATTACTGATCAATTATGATCAGTTGGGGTTTGCTAAGTGAATTTTGTGGAAATGGGGATAACAATTTCATGCATGAGTGAACAGGAAAATGTATTTCCTATTGTTGCATTGTAACTTTCCAAGGTGTATTCAGTGGTGTGTTAGTGGTAGTCAGGATGGGGTGCAGAACAGGTGAGACGCAGGGTAATATTTTTGATCACTTTTGATGATCGTTTTCATGATCTTTCGGATTGTCTGAATGTCCAACATCAGTGATATCCTTTCTTCTTTTTTTTCAACAAACAGGTTGTGCTTCGAAAGAGGAGGAGGACACGTTGAGTTGAACGTACAGACTTTTATTTTGCACTATCAGATTTTTTCCCTCCTTTTTGTTTTGTTACAGGATGGATGAAACAGTCGTAAAATTGAAAAGAACAAAATTCAACTGAAAATAAAGACTGACATGTTAATTTCACAAACTTGTGTTACACTGTACCATATTCCTTGACAAAAGTCCAAATTGCTAAAATGACTGGATAGTTGGTTGGTTGATCAATTGAGTTGATTGATTTATTGGATAACAGCTCCCTTACAAAAATATCGTGTGGTACCACACGACGGTACCATACAAAATACCACAGGATTTTCCTATGGTTTTTTGGCACAAATACCACACAAAATACCATACAGCCAAAATACCACAGGATTTCCTACTGGATTTTTTGGCAAAATACACAAATACAAAATACCATAGAGTACCATACAGCAATACATCCATAGGATTCTATGTTTTTTTGGCACAAATACCCACAATACCATCAGCCAAATACATAGGATTTCCTATGGTTTTTTGGCACAAATACCACACAAATACATACAGTACATACAGCCAAATACCACAGGATTTCTATGGTTTTTTGGCACAATACCCACAAATACCATTACAGCAGTACCATACGCCAAAATACATAGGATTTCCTATGGTTTTTTGGCACAAATACACACAAAATACATACAAGAAGTAAAACAGCCAAAATACCACAGGATTTCCTTGGTTTTTTGGCACAATCAACGGATTTCTATGTATTTTAGCACAAGTACCACAAAATACCATACAGGTGTATCATACAGCAAAATACTTATAGCATTTATCCAAACAGTACCACACATCAATACCGCACACATTTCCAGATTATGACATACGTTGGCGACCGGAACACCAACGCCGTTAAATCAGAATGCCACACGCCGTTACACAGACTGCCGCTAGACACCAGGATACATACACTGGTATATATACACTATTTATCAAAATATTTTGGGTCACAGTTAGTTATTTTCTATATTTATTTGATATAATGCAATTCAAACCTATCGCTCTTGATGTTACTTTGTGTTTTAGGAAATATTTCCTAAAAGAAAATATTAATATGCAGGATTACTATTTAATGAGGTAAGCTTCACAATATTTGATTTGTGCATAACAAAAATTGTATGCAAATGACTAATTACCATAGTACACTCGAAGTACCACAGGAATACCATACGACTACAAACTTCAGCAGTAAACTGCCATAAATCCACTTTGACTAATGCCGTTGTTTCATCCTTTTGATGTTTGTCTTCAATCAGTTCGTCAATTACCATTTGGTCTAATAAATTCCATTTCGTCTATCAAGTCGATAGGTCAAACACCACTTAGTCATTCCTGTAAGAAATATCCTTAGAAAAAATATCCTGTGACAATTACTACACAACGGTAGGTATTGGCGGCGTCCCGGGTGCGGGGGACGATCGAGTCCCCCCCCCCTATCGATTTTTTGTTTCTGGGGATCGTTCCACCCGATTTTTAAAGCTTAAGAAAAATATATGTACATATAATCAGAACAGGCACAGTGTGCGTAAAATGTACCAAGTTCAGGTCATTAAAAGCAAATTTTCGGCTCGCGCTTCGCTTGCAAACAAAAACACCAGACAATAATTAACTATATTACTTCAGGTCCCATATTTATTTTCTTTTTTTGTTACAAGCTTTTTTGTTACTTTGGCATAATGTGTTGAGTAGGTCATTCTATTGTAATTTTGGATATTAGCCTATATTATACTGTATGTCTCTTTGGGGTGCTTTATTTATTCCGATCTAGTGCATAATATATCTCTCCAAATTTGCGGAATCAAGGGACATGTCCCTTGATTTTCAGCTTCACATTTTGTTTTTATTTTCTAATATTTGGATACATTTTGTATTGCCCACTTCTCCAAATGTGATGGAAATAAACTTTTAATTTCTTTAATTCTTTGTTTTTAGGTCCGTATCGTTATAAAAAGTGACCAATATTCAGAAAGGGATACAACATAAATTATATATATAAACTGGCCAGCAAAAGAAAGTACCACCCTGTCAAAGGCCGCACACAAAAATTCACCCATAGAAATAAAACATTGTAACAGGTATGGTGCAATAATCCATTACTAATCACATACCCAACAGGAATGATACTTTAATTACAAAGAATAAAATGGCATATACAGCATCTTGTCACTGAATCAAAAGTCACAAAATGTACAGAATGAGCCGTCATGTTTTACACAAAGTCAATGTCAAGGATGAAATAAACCAGACACAAACAACAATGTTCATAATGTGTATGTCCTCCTCGTGCCTGGACACATTCCAGGCATCTCTGACGCGCTTTGGACAAGTTGTCTGGCGTAGTCCTGGGGAAGTTTCTGTCCATTCTCCTGCAGAGCTTGGATCAATGTTTGCCGATTGGTAGGAGGCTTGTTCCTTGATCTCAACCCGTTCTGCCAATTCATCCACACGATGCTCAATGGGATTGAGGTTCAGGAGAGCATGCACACCAATGACGACGTCAATGTCCTGCTCCTGAAGGAAGTTGGTGGTGAACCGTGCTAATGGGGGTCTTATTGTCCTGTTGAAACAATGTGATGCCAGGATGTGCCTGCAGGAAGGGAGAGATGGGGTCTCAATACTTCATACATAGCGCTGAGCTGTCAGATTACTGCCAGGATAACAGATGAGTCATATGGTTGGCTGTGATGCCTGCACACCATCACAGAAGGTCCACCCCACCGATCAACTTCACGAATGCAACATTCTGCATATCGCATCTGTGGGATGAACTTGGCAGACGGGTGAGATCAGGAACAGCTCCTACCAATCGGCAAACATTGATCCAAGCTCTGCAGGAGGAATGACAGAACTCCCAGGGACTACCCAGACAACTTGTCCAAGCATGCGTCAGAGATGCCTGGAATGTGTCCAGGCACGAAGGAGGACATACACATTATTGGAACTTTGTTGTTTGTGTCTGGTTTATTTCATCCTTTGACATTGACTTTTGTGTAAAACATGGACGGCTCATTCTGTTACATTTTGCTTTTGATTCAGTGACCAAGATGCTGTATTATGCCATTTTATTTCTTGTAAAATAAATCACTTCCTGTTGGGTGTGTTAGTAATGGATTATTGCACATACCTGTGTACAAAATTGTTTATTTCTATGGGGTGAATTTTTTGTGGCAGCCTTTGAAAGAAGTGGGTACTTCTTTGCTGGCCAGTTTATATACATTGTAAAACGTTGATTTATGAGATTTTCACTCGCTCTTCGTATTGTATTTTCTTTAAGAGTAGTGATTATCAGCTAGTGAATACATGATTAATGTTATTATAGAGCAAATTTTTTAGCTCGCGCTTCGCGCTCACAAACAAATAACAATACAATAATTTAACGATTTAACTATGTCTTCAGGTCGTAATTTGTGGAATATTTTATTTGTTCCAACCTTATATTTTAAATATTGTTATAGTTTCTGCATAATATGTGAAATAGATCATTCTATTCGAATTTTGGGTATCAAATATTTAGGAAGCCTTATTCCGTTCGAGTCTATAATAATTCCCATTCCGGGGTCTCCGTTCTCCCCACCCCTGACCGTCATCACATGAATCGCCGCCCTGATGGTCGGGGAGACCGGACAATAATTGTAAACGGGGCGATTTGTAACAGAGGCTCCCATCCCTAGCAGAAACATGCTTCAAACTTAACCTATGTAAAAAAAAAAAAAAAAGTAATTTAATAATAAAAAATATTTTTTTTTTTTTTAAGTGCATTTCGTCGCTCACATGACGTTTGAGTGTAAGCAAATTTAACGGTTCATGGAACTTTCTACATGTGGTATTTGTGCCATACATGTGGTATTTGTGCAAAAACAAACCATACAGCAAACCATACTATGGTATTTGTTCCAAAAAACATACAGATACCATACATATGGTTATTGTGTACCAAAAAAAAAAAACAAAAAAACGTACAGCAAATACCATACATATGGTATGTGTCCAGAAAACCATACAGAAATACCATACAATGGTATATTGCCAAAAAAACATACAGCAATACATACATTGTATTTGTGCCAAAAACCATACAAGCAATACATATTGGTATTTGTGCCAAAAAACTACAGAATATGTACATGTGTATTGCCAAAACATACAGCAATACCATACTATGGTATGTGTGCCAGAAAACCATACAGAAAATACCATACATATGGTATTTGTGCCAAAAAACATACAGCAATACATACATATGGTAATTTGTGCCAAAAAAAACATACAGCAATACATGACATATGGTTATTTGTGCCAAAAACCATACAGAATACCATACATGTGGTTTTGTGCAGAAAACCATACAGCAATACATACATATGGTATTTGTGCCAAAAAAAAACAAATACGCAAAACATTAACATATGGTATTTGTGGCAAAAAAACATACGAAATCCATACATTATGATTTGTCAAAAAAACTACAGAAATATACATATGGTATTTGTGCAGAAAACCATACAGCAATACCATACTATGGTATTTGCCAAAAACCATACAGAATATATTTGCAATACAGCATACATACATAGGTATTTGTGCCAAAATACCAGCAAGCACTGCTGTAGTGTATTCTATGGTACCTTTTTCCTTTGTGTATTTCCTATGGTATTTTATGGTATTTGATTGTACCCTAGAAATACTACGATACCAGGAATTCAGAAATACCATAGGAATACCACAGGACATTTTTGTAAGGGCTACGACGAGTTGTGACCGCCGCATTGTCTGGCATGGCAACCTACTTATTTTCAAATCCTGGATCCGCCACTGTTGTATAGTGTAAGATATGTCCTATCTATTTGGAGTTGTCTTGTTTAAAGATTGAAAATCTAGTAAATGAATTTCATGTTTTCAGTGTTTAAACTCTATTCATTTGAATTTTTGCAAGTATAACTGCATAACCGAGAATATTTAAGAGACTGCGAAATCTCAGTTGCGCCAAGTGGCTGGGTGAAGATTAAAACGAATTTGGAAAACTTATGTGCGCGCACACACACACAACGAAATATATCCACACACACACTTACACACAACCCTCACACTCACCATCACACACTTTCCGATCTCTATCTTGCTCTGTGTATCTCTATACACTCACACATACTCCCATTTTTCTTTTTAATCCGGCCTGCTATATAAATTATGTGCACATTACTCCCGCCTCCCCACCACAAAAAAAAAATGTAAATTATCCATTAAGCATTCACATTGTTGTAATATTAAATATTGGTTTACTGAATTTTTTTTATCCCTTGTTCAAAGTAAAAAAAAAAAAAAAAAAAAAAAAAAAAAAAAAAAAAAAATCAAATCAAATTTCTTCATCAAAAAAATCAAATTCTTCATCCTGTCCGGACTACTCTTCGAGTGGGAGTATGATGCCCCCCCCCCCAAAAAAAAAGAAAGAAAGAAAAAGAAAAATTTAAGTTAACATGTTTTTCAGAACGAGTTAAAAATGAAATCTGGAAACGAATATCTGTTCCAACTCAACGTTATTTTCGTTCGCGCAATCAGCCGATGGGATTTGCATTGCCCTGACTCAGTTAAATTGTTCTATGTTTTGCTCTATGTTAATGGTGTTGAGACTTTATGATGATCTATCTGTAATTTGCTGAAAAATTGAAATACTGTAATGCTTCATTTTTTTTAGTTATCATCTACATAATGATTGTACAGACAGAAATAAAGAGAAAAGAAAAAAACAAGATTCTGACAATAACGAAAAATGGTATGTACATTACGAACATACCACCTAGTAAAGAAAATTTTAAAACTAAATTTTCAAAATTTAACGAAGAATAAAGTGCTGAAAAGAGATTCAAGGGCCACTACAGTTTTGTAAGATGGGACAATGAGAAGATACCCAAGTATAAATCATAATACTGTCCAGATTTACGAAAGCTTAACCAAATAAATGCCCGTTGTTATTATTCACAACGTTTAAGGTTATATTTTAGTCTTCATTGGAGAATTCGCTAATAAAGCAAAAACTTATCCATTGACGTCGGCAAAAATCCTAATGAAAGCCCCTCGGCCTCGTTGGTCCTGTGCCTCGTTAGAAAATTGGTAAACTGGTAAACCTTTGGACTCGCGGGAACACCCAGCGACCAGGAACATTTGACCTACTACAATGGAAATTTGTATTGATACATCCTCTTACCAAACCCCGAGTTAGATCTGAAAAGGATTGCTGTTGCTTTGCATAAAATGGCTACTCCCTTTAAACCTGTCCACATGCAGGCACTTTTGTTATATTGTGGGGGTACATAAACACAGATGGACGAATCATCAGATATTAATCTAGCATTATAATCAATCATTTGGTTAGGGTGAATGGATATAATAAATGTCTTGTACGCTTGAATAAGGGCTTGAACTTGGTGAACAGGCTAGTCGGCACCAAAAGCATTGTATCATTTTTGAATCATTCAGCCGCAACTCCATACAAATATAATGATTTTTACAGGACATAAGAGCAAATAGCTAATACTCAGGCCTATATCTGAGTAAATCATATTTTGAACCAGATCGTCTGCAGAATTATTGCCTTCTAATCTGCTATCAAAGGGTTCAGTCTGACCTGTTCATTTTTAGACAACATGGGTGAGTAGATTTAACATGTATTCTGTCTAGATCTTTCGGGTAAAACGATTAGAAACATTGGTCAATTAATAATAATAATAATAATAATAATAATAATAATAAGAAGAAGAATAATAATAATAATAATAATAAACATGAATTGAAGATGCTGGTACTAGATGTTCGTATCTTACATTTTGGCCCTCTGTTACATTTATGTAACAATGTGTCGTGTTCATCCAAGCGTAAAGACATACCACATAAAAATGGTACCAAAAGATGCGGGAGGAGTTACTCTTTCGGAATATGTAAAATAATTGAAGATGCTAGAACTAGATGTTCGTATGTTACATTTTTACCCTCTGTTTCTCAAAACTGATTTGATGTAACATATGAACATCTAGTACTAGCATCTTCAATTTGTATAGCGCAGATCTTATATGAACATATTCAGCTGTGCTGGGTCAGAGTTCTTTTTTTTTTAATTTACTTAATTTTACATATACTGTACATAGGCAATTTCCTTAACTGAATAGATACGTTTTCAATTTAGATTGGGAAATAGTTAATAATGGATAGCTTCTTTTGTCAAAAGGCAGGCTGTTCCATAGTTTGGGGGCAGCAAGGCTTCGACCATGTGATTGGGTTTTAAGTTTGAGTAATTCTGTTATGTACCGTGGAGTTTGACTGATTAATGATTTATATATATATAATTAACAAAATTGTGAATGGAATTCTTTGACGTACTGGTAACCAGTGGAGCTCTCTCAGAAGGGGTGTAGTGGAACTGAACTTTGGCAAACGATAGACATGTCTTGCACATGCATTTTGTACTCTTTGTAACTTGTAAGTATCAGGCATTCCAAACAATAAAGCATTACAATAGTCAAGCTGACTTGTAATCAGAGCTTGTACAACCAATTTCATACTTTCTTGATTGAAGTATTTGCGAATGCGCCTGAGGTTGTACAAAGATAATAATGTTGATTTGCAAACATTTTTGACTTGTGTTTCCATGTTCAGGTTTGTATCAAAATATACTCCTAAGTTCCTTCTGGTATCAGAAGGTTTCACATTGGAGAATTCACTTTTTATATAGTCAATATTAATCTTAGAGATCTGCTGTGAGTTACCGATGAGCAAAAATTCGCTCTTGCTATCGTTTAACTTTAGATTATTCTAAAGCATCCAACTACGAATAAAAGCAATACATTGCTCCAGCATTGAAACACTCGTGTCTGCAGTGGTAGAAGACGGTCTAAAAGATATATATATATAGTTGCGTATCGTCTGCGTAGCAGTGACAAGAAACTTCAGGAAAATTATTATGAATGCTATTGATTAGACTACTTGTGTATAGGGTCAAAAGCAAGGGACCGATTCATGAGCCCTGGGGCACATCAAAGGGTATTCGGAAAGAATCTCAGACAGTACCATCATCAACAACATTTTGATACCGATCAGACAAATATGACTTGATCCAATTCAGAACAACACCATCGATACCAAAACCAAAACACTCCTGCAAAATTTCCAATAATCTGGTGTGGTCTATAGTGTCAAATGCACTACTTAAGTCGAGTAATACCAAAAGAGTGACCTTCTGATAGTCCATTGCCATGAGAATATAATCCTAAGTAGTGCGGTTTCTATACTGTGAAATTGTCTATATGCAGACTGATTGGATGGAAGAAGTGAATTACTAGTGAGAAACTGTAATATTTGCTGTGTGGCTGCACCTTCAACCAATTTTGAAATGTACTGTAGAGTAGCCGACGCAGACCGAAGTCATACAATGAAAGTACCGGGCCCATGCGTAAACATAATAGAGCTGCTTTTGTCCCAAGACAATTGGGCCCGAGAAATGCATTAAATTCGATTTTCTTGGATCCGCGCCTGCTGTAAGTTGCTTACAGGTCTGAGATTACAAATTCAGTATCGAGTCCTGGTTTTTTCAGCAATGGTGAAACAAGGGCTACTTTCCATTCCTTAGGAAAATTGACCTGTAGACTGGGAGACATTGACATAGATGTAAACACATGTAGTATAACATTGATATGTTGCATAATAATCTTCGTTGGAAGTGGGTCAGAAGAGCAAGGCTTCTTGCTGACCCTCATCACGAGCTTCCCTACCTCTTGTTCGGTTAAAAGTTCAAATTCAAATGAACAGGTACAAAGTGAGGGTGCAATACTTAAGGGTGGTGGGGTTATAGGCAAATTGTTACACTTCTATTTGGCTCATTTCTGAAGAAATGAAAAGAAATAACCCTCCAAAACCATATATCAGTAGAAAGGTTATATCAAGGAATCTTATGGACGAAAAAAAAAATCACCAAAAGTGCCTAATAAGCATAATTTATAGAAATTAGCCCTTTTTGCCCAAAACAAGATCTACTGAATAGCCTTACACACAAATAACTCCATTTTTGCACAGAGCCCTTTTTGTCCAAAACAAGATCTACTGAATAGGGGAGACCGGGGATGGAAGTTACACGGGTCAGTTGTTACAGTTCTCAGACGAGTGTGCTAAGCAGGAACAAGAGAGTATGTGCTAACTGGCATCTATATACAGCCTACACATAGCTGTGATCAACTGCCCGTCATCAGGTTTCTCCGTTGTTTTATTAAAAAGTAAATCAACAAAAACCATTTTTTTACAGTGCAAAGTAAATTTTTGACAAATATTGAAATTTGTAATAGCTCTTACAACTGAAGGCACATGATGATAGTCTGGTATTGTAAATATAGTACATGTATGTCACTAATATACCCCCTAGCCATGCCCTGTAATTCTGCCTAATGGGTGTGCTACAGTTGATTTCTGTGCGTAAAATCACCCATGGGGTAGGTTGTTACAACAACCTTCCCCATGTTGATGTAACAACTTACCCCAATTACATAACATATGTAAAATGACATTTTGTCTCAATTTCCAGGTGTTAATATTTTTATGTTTCTATTATTACTTTTGTCTATTTCAGAGCTCTACTTGATCTACTGTTAACGATGTCACGAAACTGGAAAGTTGAAATTAAAGTATGGTATAAGAGATTTACACATTGTCAACTTACCCCGTATGTTTACAAATTGTAACAATTGACCCCGTATGGTGTATCAACCTACCCCGTATATGGGGTAGGTTGTTACAAAAAAAAAAATGTCTTCACTAATTATTTCATTTTCATTTCATTTATTTCCACTTCAAGATAACAACATTTCATACATACATATAAATATACAAACAAACAAGGTAATACAAATTATCTTTGGTGGGAGGATCATAAAAAGCACATAAATGGCTTGTTGGAAATGATCCTCAAAAACATGCAAAACAAAAACTGGTTTAAACTTAGGATACATAAAAATGGAAATATGATTACAAAATACAAAAATATAAAAGCGAAAAAAAGAAGGGAATATAGAAAACTGGAAAATACATTTTGTAAATTATTACATTTGATGAAAAAGATATTGCCTACATTGTCTTTTGAATTGATATATTGTCCTACTATTCTTAAGGGAGATGGGAAGGTTATTCCATAAAACTGAGCCTTTATAAAATATGGAAGATTGTGTTAATGCAATTCGATTAAAAGGGGGGTGAATATTATGTGCATTTCTTGTATTATAATTGTGGATGCAATAATTCATGGTAAAATAATTACTAAAAACTTCAGGAAGCATATTATTTTGTAACTTAAACATAAACATAGCATTTTCCAGCGATATAAATTCATTAATAGGTAATATATTAGTGTTTATAAATAAAGGTTTGCTGGAAGATAGATATGAAGAATGTGTTATTAATCGGACACCTCTTTTCTGTAATTTTAGAATCCTTGCAATGTTTTTCTTTGATGTGAAGCCCCAAACAGTGATACAATAGTTTATATGAGACTATATAAGGGAATGGTATAACAATTTTAAGATTTTTTGGGGAAGAAACTGAAGTTTATACAGAATACCAATACTTTTTGACACTGTTTTACATAGGCTATCTACATGGTTGTTCCAGGACAGTTTGTCATCTATAAGAATACTAAAAATTTAGTACAATAAACCTCTCTATTTTTATATTCTTATTCTTATACTTAAATCATCGTTGATGCTGGTTCGAGTGCCAAATAATATATAATATGTTTTGTTTATGTTTAAAAATAGTTTATTTGCTTCTATCCAATTACTAATATTCACAAGTTGATTATTGTATGATTGAATAACTTTTCGGAATCTGAGTCTTTTATAAAAACACTAGTATCATCAGCGAACCAGAATATATTGTAAATTTTGAGTAGAATATGGCAAATCATTATATAAAGTAAAAAGAGAAGAGGCCGAGGATGGAACCTTGCGGCACGCTCATTTTATTTCTTTTAGTGACGATGAAATGCCGTTAATGACTGTTAATTGCTTACGGTTAGTGAGATAACTAGTAAAGAGTTTTAGGGGAGTTCCTCTTATACCATAATAGTCTAATTTTTGAAGTAAAATTGCATGATCAATAACGTCAAAGGCTTTAGTTAAGTCAATAAAAATAGTTAAGGCATATTCCTTGTTATTTATAGCATCATTAATTTTATGAATTAGATCAAGTATTGCTGTTGCTGTTGAATGACCATGCCTAAATCCAAATTGATTTTTAAGTAAAATATTGTGTTTGTTTAAAAATTCATCTAACCTCTTATGCATGCATTTTTCTAATATTTTGGAAAAAAATGGTAATACGGATATTGGCCGAAAATTGTTAACATTATTTTTATTCCCTTTTTTATGAATGGGTGTAACACATGCAACTTTCATTTTTGTTGGGAAGATACCATTACTAAGACAAGCATTGAAAATAAAGGATAATGGTTCAATTATAACAGAAATTACATTTTTTACAACTTTAATATCTATATCGTCTATGCCGGAACTGGTATTACTTTTCATTTTGTCCACTATTGATAATATTTCACATTTTGTTATAGGTTTGAAAAAAATGGAGTGATCATTTGGCATTTCAAGATAACTATCAAAGGTGATATTTTGAATAGGATCTATATTTTGGTTTTGCAGTGTCATTCCAACACTAACAAAAAAATCATTAAAAGAATTTGCAATGCTCTGTTTATTCGTAACAATGTCATCCCCAACTTGGAGAGAATCTATTTTATTATGTTCTTTATTATGGTTTTTATTCAAAAGATCATTGATAATTTTCCATGTTGATTTAGTATTTCCCTTTGTATCATTAAACTTTTTATAAAAATAATCTCTTTTGGCATGTCTTAGTTTATTAGTAACAAAATTCCGAAATGTCTTATAAGCTTCTTTACGGTAAGTAGTTGGATTTTTAATGTATTTATTATATAATTGACGTTTTTTGTTACAAAGTTTGCGCAGATCCTGTGTTAACCATGGATTCCTGTTTCTCTTATTACAACTAAAAGATTTTAATGGAAAACTTTCTTCATAATTCTTTTGAAATATATCCAAAAATGTTTCGTACATCTCGTTAACGTTATCATTTACTATGCATTTCCAGTCAATATTATTCAATTTTGAAAAAAAAAGTTTGTAAATTTAGCAGTGTAATTTGACGCTTTTTTAATTTTAAAGGGACACCATTTTCATTATGAACAGTTGATGGAAATATTGAAAAAACAGGAAGGTGATCACTTATATTGCTCAAGAGCATACCCGATTCAAAATGAGATACAACATTTGTAAAAATGTTATCAAGCAGAGAAGCAGTATTTTCAGTTATACGTGTTGGGGAATTAATAATAGGTCGCAAACAAAAACCCGACAAAAGATCAATGAAATTATCTATTTTAGAATTAATACCAATTTTAGTTAGATCAATATTCAGGTCACCCATAATAAAACAATTACATGAATTAATACCAGCCTTGGTCAGGGAAAAAGTGAATTCTTCAAGAAATTGTTCAGTGATTTGTCCTGGTGGACGATATATAACACCAATAACAGTCTTCCTGCACTTGGTACTGTTCGATATTTCAACAAAAATACTTTCGAAGGACTCGGTAGGGATAGATAAATCATGTCTTACGGAAAACTTCAATTCAATGAGTTATGAATATAAATTCCTGTACCACCACCTCGTTTTTGTTTTCTGTTATTGCATGTAAGATTATAATCACTAAGAGAGTATAAATTCAAAGGTGACAAAGAATTCAACCAAGTCTCGGTTAGACCTATTACTTTGAAATCATGATCAGGACTGTTATGCGGCGGTCACAACTCGCCGTACCATCGACGTGCAACTCCCTACGATGGATTTCGTAGAAAATTCGTGCAGCGGAGGTACCTCGAAGGTACAATGCACGCACGACGTGCAGGAAGTTTTTACAATACCCTTACTATAGAAACGCAGGAATCGTAGAAGTTAACCAGGACCTGTGCGTGCATTGCACATGCATCGCAGGCTACGTCGATGGCACGTGCCCCGTAGCCTACGACGAGTTGTGACCGCCGCATAAAGATACATATCAAAATAATCAAAATTGCATGGTAAACTTCTACAATTGAAATGCACAAGAGAAAATGATTTTGAAAATTCTTCGTTTTTGTATTTTGAATTGAAGGATGGAATATCAAGGTAAGTATCAGGCAAATTAAAATTATTCATCGTAAGCAAGACATAAAGAAACAACAATTGACAATATCAAACTTGTTACAAAAATGCAGTTAGTTAAAACGAATTCGGAAAAGAAATTAGAAAAAAGAAAATATAACAATATGTCTTTACAAAATATACTGAAATAAGACTAGAAGCTGCAAATATGCAATAAATATACAAATAACAAATAAATCGGTAACTGGTATTGTACATGCGCGTACTATTTCTGGGGGGGGGCTTTACGGGCCCGGGCCCCCCGGGGGCGCGCGCGAGGGGCGCCGAAAAGAGAAGAAGAAAAAGGAGAAAAATGAAAGAAAAAAAAAGAAAGAAAAAAAAAGGGAAAGAGAAAAAGGGGGAAAGAAAAAAGGGAAAAAAGGGGGAAAAGAGGAAGGAAGAAAAAAAAAAAAAAAAAAAAAAAGAGGAGAGAGAGAGAGAGAGAGGAAGGGGAAAAGAAGAGGGGGGAAGGGGGCGCCCTTAAAAAAATGGGGGGGGCGCCAAATCGACAGTAAACTAACGGGCGCCAAATGCCCTTAAACTTAGGGCGCCAAATCGACCTTAAAATTAGGGGGGCGCCAAATCGACCTTAAATTTAGGGGCGCTAAATCGACAGTAAACTAAGGGGCGCCAAATTGACCTCAAACTTATGGGGCGCCAATCGGACCTTAAAATTTAGGGGCGCCCAATCGACAGTAAACTAAGGGGCGCCAATTGCACCTTATACTTATAGGGGCGCCAAAAATCGACCTTAAATTTAGGGGGCGCCAAATCGACCCTTTAATTTAGGGGGGGCGCCAAATCGACCAGTAAACTGAAGGGTGCCAAATTGACCTTAAACTTAGGGGCGCCAAATCGACCTTAAATTTATGGGCGCCAAATCGAAAGTAACTAAGGGGCGCCAAATTGACCTTAAACTTATAAGGCCGCCAAATCGACCTTAAATTTAGGGGGCACCAAATCGACCTTTAATTTAGGGGGGCGCCAAATCGACAGTAAACTAAGCAACGCCCATAAACTTAGGGGTGCCGAATGGACCTTAAACTAAGGGCGCCAAATTGAGCTTAAACATAGGGCGCCAAATTGAACTTCAACATATTAGAGTGGGGACGCCAAATCGACCTTAAATTAAGGGGCGCCAAATCGACCTTTAATTTAGGGGGGGCGCCAAATCGACAGTAAACTAAGGGTGCCAAATGACCTTAAACTTAGCGCTCTAAATCGACCTTAATTTAGCGAGGCGCCAATCAAACTTTAAAATTTAGAGGGGCGCTAAATCATGAGCTTAACGTACGTGGGGGCGCCAAATTGACCCAAAACTTAGATGGGGCGCCAAATGGACCTTAAACTTAAGGGCGCTAAATCGACCCTTAGATTTAGGAGCGCAAAATCCGACCTTAAAATTAGGGCGCAAAATCGACCTTAAATTTAGGGGCGCCAAATCGAACTTAAACCTAGAGGGGCGCCAAATGATCTTAAACGTAAAGGGCACCAAATTAGATCAAATGTAGGGCGCAAAAAATTGATCTGAAACTATCAAGGGCGCTGAATTGACTGAGACTTAAGGGCGCATTTAATCCTGATGTTTAAGGGAGGTTGCCAAATCCGATCTTAAATAAATGACGCCAGAAAGCTCAACTGTAGGGGCGCCGAATTGACCTTAAACTTAGTGGCTCCGACTATATCCTATTACCTGAAACTAAGGGCCCAAAAAAAAACAAAAAAAAAAAACAGAAGGGGTCTTTAACATGTCTCTATCTAGAATAAACAAAATTTTAAAATTCCATGCCTCCTGGTTTGTATATACATAGCAAAATTTTCTCTCGCGCTTCGCGCTCGCATCATCTTTTCCCATTGATTTATTACATTGTGTCGAGGAACGCGTCTAAATGACCCTGTTTCTATCATTCGAATGCATCCAAAAATTTCCGTTCCCTATTGGCACACGCCTCTGTTTTTCCTCTTTTACCAGATTTTACATTATGGGATTCTAACCGTCAAAACATTTCAATTTACTTATTTTCACGTTACACTTTTTATTTATTTAGGGCGCCCAAATGATTTGAAACTAAGGGGCAACAAATAGGTTTTTTAAAATATGGTCTCTATATAGATAGAGCAAAATTTCAAAATTCATGCATCTGGGTCTGTATATACATAGCAAAATTTTCGCTCGCGCTTCGCGCTCTCATCGGCCGCCCAATGAATTATTACATTGTGTTCCTAAGGAACGCATGAAATGTCATGTTTTCTAATCATTAATTTTGAATACATCAAAACTTCCGTTCATGCTTCGCGCTCGCCTGTGTTTTTCCTCTTACCAAAATTTACATTATGGGATTCTAACCATCAAAACATTTCAATTTATTTGATTTCACGTTACATTCATTTTTGCATTTCAAATTGACCTAAATCTTAGGGGGCGCCAAATTGAGCTTAAACGTAGGGGCGTCAAATTGACCTGAGACTTAGGGATGCCAAATTTATCTTAAACTTAGGGGCTCCAACTTTATTTTGAACTGAGGGAGGTGTGCCGAATTTACCTGAAACTAAGGGGCAACAACTTGGTATTTGAAATATGGTCTCTAAAATGTTTAATTCCTCCTTAGTCTGTAAGATAAGGACCAAAAAATGGTCGAGTTGTTCACTTCCGGCAGAAAGTGTGAAATTTGGCCCATAAGGGTATTTTGGGGC
>CALNVZ010001721.1:37505749-37630893 GCA_940671915.1 Paracentrotus lividus
AATGCATTAGGTCTATGCCATTGATATTTCTTGTTGGAGTGGGAATATGATAAAATGTAAATTAATTAGATCACTATTCTTGTTTATTTTATTTTGACAGTGATGATGCCAGAAAGCAGACACGATGAAAAGCTTGGTTCAAGGTGATGATGAGGCAAATCCTTTTCCATTTCCTCCATCTCCAGACTCCCACACCCCCCCCCCCCATCTTGAGAGAAGTCCTTCGACGAAAATGCTGGGTCGAGCACTTAGCACCAATGAGGTTTTATATTTCATCTCGTAGACTCGGGTCTAGAAGTCTATAGGCCTATATTTAGACTCTCTTATCTTTGAAGTTGTTTTTTTTTTTTTTTTTTTTTTTTTTTAATTTTTAACTAAATTTGTTTTAAATTTTATTTATTATTTATTTATTGGTGTGGGGGTAATGCCAACATTCATAATTACTCATAAGACTTGAAAAACTTTCTAATAATTTGACTTCTGATGGTTTATGATACTAGTGTATTATCAATGTGACAACTGCTAGTATGTGATCAATGTAGGCCCTAAGCAACAGATAAATTGAAAGGGGCTGAATGTAGTTTTGAGCTTGAATTATAAATTGTTATAAAAAATTAAGATGGAATTGGTTCTCCATTGTGCCCTTTATTTAATTTCACAAGTTCAAGAATAGATCATATGTTCAATATTTATTTTTGATCCAATGATTTGGAATTATCTTGCATGGGTCTGATGTTGTTTTCTTTTCACAAAAAAAGATGGTCATACTTGGCTTTGGCACAAGATGTTCGCTGTTTAATTCTGTACTTTAGCAAAAAAGAAAAAAAAAAATGATTGGTCAATTTGAAGTTTAAAGCAAGATTTTCTAACATTCAGCATGAAAATTTTCAGCTGATTTCATGTTTTTTCTTCCTCAAATGTATGATTTCATTGTTTTTCCCCTCAAATGTATGCCTTTTTACCCCAATTGAGCTATTTTGCCACTATTTCATTCCATGTTCAGGTTTTAAAAAGTTTTTCAGTGTTTTTATCACCAAGCAATTTTCATGCCTGAATATTACAGCTTTACAATTGAAATCAGATAAAATAGACATGATAGCTATGCAAAATAATAAATACAATTCCTGTATAGGTCAATTAGATTTGTTAGTCTATATTTGTTGTTTTAAAAGTGATAATTTATGACCAATCAATAGCAAAAGAATGAATACATAAATGAAATACAAAATTTTCTATAATGGATGAATATATTTTTCAGACTAATTATTGAATTAAAAATTTGTCATTCATGCTTTTCTTTAACATATTATCAAAGATTTCATTAACAGAGTAGAAGAGGACCAAAGAAAAAAAGTGTTTGTTTATTTTGTTTGTTGTTTTTTTATCATGAGGTTGGATGAAAATGGGAGAGTAGGGCGAGACTTATTGAGAGACGGGAAAAAAAGAAGTGAGATAGATAGAGAGAGAGAGTGGGGGTGTATAAAAAGAGGTGAAGGGGGGGGGGATGATTTTTATCGTGAGGTTGGATGAAAATGGAAAGTGAATAGGAAATGAGAGACTGGGGAGACTGATTGAGGGACAGTCTAACAAAAATAAGAGAGACAGAGAAGAGCTTAATCGAATGAGAGGTAGGGGGTGGCAGACTGAGAGAGGAGGAGAGAGAGGTGTACAAATAGAGGTGAAGGGAAAAGAAAGAAGACACGGTTACCAGGATGGACATAGTTAAATTGGGGAGGAAAATTGTTGGAGATTGAAAAAAAAATGGGTTTATTTAGGCCCATGAATCAAATATTAGACCAATTACATCCCAAAAGTGTTTATAAGGGATACCAATTTTGTGGTTTTTCTCTAAAAAAATATGACAAAAAAAAATTAAAATACGTGGAATGCCATAACTTAAAGGGAAGGAATGCTCCCGTTCCCTGGACCAATGCCTACCAAAACGAACCTTAAAGAAATTGATGGGTTTTTTTCTTCACATAAAATGGTGATGCTTTCAAATCTAAATTCCTCACCCCCCCCCCCCCATCAAAATGAAGATGAATTAAAATATAATATTTAAAAATATAGTATACATGTTGTGTGCATGTGTGTCTCTGTCTCTAAATATACCCCTTCTCTCGCTTTCCTACCCTCTCACTTTTTCCCCCCCCCTCTCTCTCTCTCCCTGTCTAATCTAAAGACGTAAATATCGCCCTCTCATCTTCTTCCTGTGTGTTTCCGCTTTCTCTCCAAATATACCCTTTCTCTCTTCGCCCTACTCTCTCTCTATCTCTCTCTCTCTCTCTCTCTCTCTCTCAGTCTCCCGCCTTACCCATCAATCTCTCCCCTAATTTCTGTTCTTCTATTTATCCTCCATGAATCCTTTATTCCGTGCTCTGACACCATGTACGCATATATAGTTCTTTCTAACTTAGTGGTTTGTTATCAAGAATTAGAGTGAGGAACGAAACAAATTTTATTAATTTATGCTTTATTATAATTTACTTTAAATAACAACATTGTACAATACATTTTAACACCCAGCTCTGGTTAAAAGAATTGGGCAGTTAATTGAAAATTTGTAATTTCTCTGAAGTCCTTTTTGAGAAATGTTTTTTTAATAAGATGATTTATTTTATAAGTAACCGTAAAAAATGGTCTATTTGTTTTTCAAACAAATAAGTATATAATCATATTTCTTTGGTAGTAAATAGTTTTAATAGCCCACGAATATTGCTAATGTTTCAAATCAACTAGATTCCTAGCTGCAATGTGCAGTGCAGCCCTCCGCCCCCCCCCCCCGAAAAAAAAAGTAGGATATAAAAAAAGAGTGGAGTAGAGTGAGTCATGAAATGAATAATTTATATATCCCTACAATGAAGGCCTATATGCATGCAAGACCTAAAAACAACAATGTTTGTAGAAATTATCAATTACATTCACAAGTAGGCTGATCTGTACTTTCAATCTTGTAACCTTTGTAAAATAAATGTTTTCTTTCGCAACTCCTATAAATTCATATCCTTTCTGGCTACACAACCTGGTTGCAAGTGTATACATATCTGGTTAAAGGCCTGTATACAAGTCTGAAGGGGATGTATTTGCCTTGTGTTCCAAAAAACTTGCTGTCATCAGAGACGTGCTTTGACTGTTCATTAAAATGTTATAAAGGCCAAATTTAAAATACATTGGTTGGCTAAGACTCCAGCATCTCCAGCAGCAACTCCAACAGAATGGGATGTTGTCCACTAAATATGTAGAGTAGATTCGTTGACAATCACGAGCACCTGTTAAATGAAGAAAAAAGAAATACAATTTATAAAGCTAATTCAAAATCATGGATGGCGATTCACCACATAAGGTTTGTAAAAATAAATTTCTTTCAATTAGACACACCTACACCCAGGCAGATCCATGATTGTATGGGGGGGAGGGGGGCAGAGAAAGTGAATGTATGGTTACAGTCCAAACGAGCAAAAGAAATAATAAATAAAAATTTCCTCCCTTAAAAAAGTGATCTCACCATTGTCGACTTTGCCCTACCATAATTTCAAAAAGAAATAAATAGAAATTATTTTTAAAAAAGTATCTGCTATTACGCTAACTATATCTAATAAAAATTAAAGAAAAAAATCACACACACAAAAAAAGAAAACAGAAGATCATTTCACTATTTATTTAAAAGAAACAATGCTCTTGTGAAAGAGGGGGGGGGGCTAAGTTAATTTAGTTAAGTTCTTCTAGGTTGCACAAAGTTATCATTTTGGGTTAACATTTCGTTAGGATACCCAAAGTTACAGAGAGTTGGGATAGGTTTCGAACCGTTTCCTAGAGTTGAAAATAAACTCTGGGAATCCTTTGTCAACATTGCATAACTCTCGCGACCTGTGTTAAACCCGATTCGAAAATGCCAACCTCACGCAACGCTCGGTGACTCCCCCAGGCAGGGCCCAAGTGACATGGGGCCTTTACAATTACAAGAACTTTACATCTTACTTAGATCTAGATCTCAATTAAATTTAGCCTCGAGTTAGCCATGGTGATGCCAGGCAGAGGCAGAGCATATCTTTATCGAACCTAAATTCTAAACCCTGACAATATAGGCCTACATTTTCTGGCCTAGGCTACCGGCTAACTGTTAAGGCTTTGTTTAAATTAAGATCTGGTGAAGTCTTGCTTTTTAATTAAAAAAAAGGGTCATTTACTTTGTCTATTTGTAACCGCAATTTAAAAAGTAAAATGCTAACCTTCATGATTTATCCTTGTCTAAGACTAAGACTAAGTCCAGCGTTAATCCTGAAGGAGTACCAGCAATAGATAGGATCCAGTCCAATTTATTAGGGCCTTGCTGCTCGATCAAAGACAAACAAAGTAAAGTAACCTCAGCAGCCTAGCCTTAGTTTAGCTAAACCCTCGACAGTATACAGTGCAACAACTGCATCGTGCCGCCACGGTCACGCGACCTCTGCGGCCTAGGCCTAGGCGCCGGGCCAGGCCGGGCGGCCGGGAGCTTATCAGGAAAGCCCCGCCTCGGCAAGCTGGCTGTAATAGGGGTTTCTTTGAGGGTGCAGCGAAATTTAGCAGAAGAAAGTGTCAACCTCACAAATCTTCATTATCATACTCTTAACAATAAACTATAATGTCCTAATTATTCTTTAGTAATATTAAAAGAAAAATACAGAAATACATGTTTAATATTTTTTTACATAATTTTTTATTTTCAAATTATTTAAATGCAAACCATAAAAATGAACAAATGAAAAAAAATCAACTCTACAATCTACCAAAAAAGTTCTCTGGAAATATTTGCGTGGAACCAAATGGGGTGGGCAGAAACTGCGTAAATTTAGCAGATTATTTAATTCAGCGTCAACACTGACTCCAATTTACTGAGGATTACAGATAACTTAAATTCAATATTACAGTGTTACAAAATTACATGACATGTAATGAATAATATTATTTCGTGTAGTATTTTTTATTTGTATAGTATGAACCTGTTCTTGTGATAATCTATCATTTTGTCTCTATTTTGCTAGTACTCTGTGCAGTGTACTATACCGATTAATGTTTTCGCTGACATGCCTACTAAATTGTGCGCGCACTTCAGTTGTATGCGCGTATCGAGTGGACCTTCCTAATAGCAACACTGTTTTGTGTTGTCGCCCTCTACGTTCGTTGATATCTAGCTAAACTTGAATTTTCCCAATGAGTTATTACATAATTGTGTTCCTGAGGAACGCATGCAATGCCATGTTTTCTCATTCAAAGACATCAAAATTCCGCTCTCGCCTGCGTTTTTCCTCTGACCATAATTTGCATTATAGGATACTAATCATCAAGACAATTAAATTTATTTCAATACACGTTAAATTTATTTTTGCATTTTCCCAGGGGCATCAAATCACCTAAATCGTACATGTATGGCGCTGTAATTGAGCTTAAACTTAGGGGCGCCAAATTTATCTTAAACTTAGGGAGGGAAGCAAAAGGATAGATAAGCAGCTAGATAGATAGATATTCATCTCTCTTTCATAATCATGTAAAATTACTGGGCAACATACGGTCTTTAAATTATGGAAGCCAAATTGATCCTAACCTTCAGGTCTCTATTACATAGAGCAAAATTTTCGATCGCGCTTCGCGCTCACTTCATTTTCCAAAGAGTTATTACATTGTGTTCCTGAGAAATGCATGAAATGTCACGTTTTCCGAGATCATTCCGATACACCAAATTTCTGCTCGCGATTCACGCTCGCCTATTTTTTCTTTCTCGTAACCAGATTATGAGGATTGTGAAGAACAAAACATCAATCTGCATTAATTTTGTTTGATTTCACATTACTTGATGGACAAATTTCACATGATTTTATATGGCTTGCTTTCAAATCGTTTTGACGGACAAATTACAGCTCCCGTTCATATGATATTCTGATGAAGAGCTAAACCAAATTGATCCCCTAATTGCTTAGAATACTTTGCTTTCTGATCGTAAAGTAGAGGGGAGAAATCTGATCGCGCTTCGCGCTCGTATTTAGAAATATTCGTATTTTCATCTATAGTGGTAATACCTCATATACCTAGAATTTTTTTTCCATGAACTCACCATTGGCAAGTATTAAAAAAAAAAAAAAAAAAAAAAAAAAAAACTTCAAATAAATTATTATTCAAAATCCTTCAACATACATTTAAGCCGTAGGCCTATGTTTGCCTGGCGGGGGGGGGGGGGGGCATAATGTTTGAAAAGTACAAAGGGGCGCCAAATTCACGTCGGGCCCCCCGGGGTGCAAAATCCTGGATACGCGCCTGATGTACATGTACATGTAACTGTTGAGCCTTCTTGAAATATTATACACAGCTTACAGTGATTTAGCAATTATGATGCATGTAAACAGAAATTATGTGTTGACGAATAGATAACAAGAATAAGAATAAGATGCATCAAGATATTTAACTGATTAACTCTCCTTTGATGCAATGCATAATACATGAATGAATAGTTGTGACGTGCAGAGTCGTCAAATATAATCTTATTGGGAAAATGTACACATATTGAATTGAGAAAAAGTTTATAATATAACATCAATGAACACAAACAATCCATTCAAAAGGTTTAATAAAGTGGTATGTAATATAAATACCAATACTAGGTGGTGAGATATTATAATATTAGAAGCAAAATGTTCATTAAGAATAAGTGAAATAAATGTACCGTTAAAAGTCACAAGATTGATAAGTTAAAAAGCACTTTATGAATGTCACACAAAACAGTGTGTATCAACAGAGTTGATAAAGCAGCATACACATTAGTACACAGTATAACAAAAGTAAGTTTCACAGTACATGTAAGTTCTTTTTTCTTTTATTATTATTTTACTTTTATTTATTATTATTATTTTTTATTTTTATTTTTATTTTTTTTGGTAGAAACTATATGCATGCGTATGTATTGGATTAATAAAAATTAAGCTGTAGTTAATTAGTGTTTACATGTTTTCAAGCTTTATATGCCTCAGGTTTTAGCCAACATAATAGGCTAACTACAGACCCAATATGGAGTGCGTGAGTTCTTTCATTAGAATTATCTGGCCCAAAATGTGAATTTTGTAACGTCCACACCCGGTCTCCCCTACCTTACACACAAATATTAATTAATTAATTAATTAATTAATTAATTAATATATTCATGGCATTATTAGCAGAAAACTAAAACTTTATTTAAAATTCTAATCCATTCATTCCCCAGAGGCACATTTCACCAATAAGCATGCAAAGTTTGAACAGCAACAAATATTCCATTCTTGAGTTATTTTGTTTTGCAAAAAAGAGCTAATTTGCATGAATTATGCTAATTAGGCATTTTTGGGGGTGATTTTTTTTTTTTTTTTTGTCAAAGCATCCTTGATAATATATCCTCTCTACCGATATTTGGTTTTGGAGGGTTATTTCTTTTAATTTCTTCAGAAAGGAGCGAAATAGAAGCTATGAATTTGCCTATAACCCCCCCCCCCCCCATGGAAAGATTGCCAAATTAAGCCGCGATCGCGTATCTCCTCGGGGTCCGTACGATTTAGAGAATCAGTCGTTATGATAAATTTTGTACAAGTGCGGTTCCGTTTTTTTTTTTCGCACGAGATTTACTTAATAGTATAGTTCTCTTAGAGCGACTTGAATAGAGACAGGCTATTGAGTTGTACATAGATGTAGGGGAGCCGGGAATATCGACTGGATGCTTTCGATTTTTCAACTCGGTAGGCCGTAGAAAGTCCGTGGAGTCCCCAAAGGGACCCGGGGGGGGGTTCTGCTGGCAGCCGGGCGGCCACCGTCCGTGTTTTCATTCAGTTCTCCAAATAAAATATCAACGGGCCTCTTGCGATACGGTTCCCGTTCTACTTTCCTGTGGCCGCGTGATGGCCCCCTAGGTGTTTCAGAAGATTATGTAGACTACAAGAGAGTTACCGTCTGGGGTACGATTTCAAACTCTGTCCTGCAATTTATTTTGTTTATTATTTGTTTAGTTTTATTGGTGGGGGGTTCTTGCAGGATGTTCTGTCGAAAATGTTTACTTATATCATAGACCTAAACATCGCATATCGTTTCCCATGTACATGAACCCCCAATTTCAAATGAGTGTATTTTCACCTAATACTGTATAATGGGTGTACAAATGAAAATATGATTTGGATAATATTACGTCCATCAACTATCAATTTTATGGTAATATCCTATTTATTCATACTTTCCTGTAACATCTATCAATTCAGAGAAACGTTAGTAAATTTAGAGTAATGTTGTGGATGGAAACCTTACCCTGACTGCCGAATTTAAATGAACAAAACTAGGATAAGATAGTCTACGTTCAATACCAAAATTGAGCAATTAATTAAAAAAAAAAAAGGATCTGGAACTCTCCTACAGGTGGCGTCACACTTTCCCGAAGTTGAGCAAAGATGTATGCATGAAATGTGAAATGTTAAGGTTTGCGCGAATTAAGCCCTGAATTTGGTCACCAGCCTAACAAGAGCCAAAACGAGAACGATCTGGCATTCGACCAACAAACAAAGGGTACACGAATGGCCCGATGCTTTCGTGATCAAAGCAAAAGAAAATTTCCATGATCGTGTGTCCATCCTTGCTCAACTTCGGGACAGTACGCGGTGCCACACTAGCTCCAGCTAATTACATCAGTTTCGTCTAAATCCAATATGTTTAACACTAAAGATTTACCATGTGGTGTTTAGGCTCATTAGCCGGAAAGGCCATTCGATAAAACGGGAATTATAAAGATTTAGAAATGTTTAACAGCTAAAGTGACAATTAGAGAAAAAGGTAACATGGCACCATAATTGTTTTGTTATTTTTGTATATATATATATATATATATATATATATATATATATATATACAGTTGAGGCCAAAAGTTTACGCACACCAGGTAAGAAAACATATAACTAAGATTTTTACCATCATTAGAGCATTGGGCATCATTTGTTTTGATGAAGGTGGTGTGATATGGTATCTGCTTTGTTTTCAGAGAGTATGTTTACATATACTTTACAATAACACTAAGATTGCAATCCAGTCCCACTTACAGGTTTCCTTGGGCGAATACCATTTTTAGGTCTGCCCATATGGTTTCTACAGGTATCTGGTCTACACATGTGACATCCCCTCAATAATCTCATCTTTTCTCTTTTTCCACTCTCTGCAATTAATTCGAAATAAGAATGTTTGGGTTATTGTGGTGTTAAAGACTCAATTTTAATATGGTTCCAACTTTTTGGCTGGCATATTAACATGATGCTACATTCTCCATCATTAAAACGTGTTGATATTAGGTGTGTAATCGTCACTATGACCCAAATATTCACTTGAATTAGTTTCAGAATGGGTAAAACAGAGAAAAGGGGAGATTATGGAGGGGTTGTCACATGTCTATAGGCCTACCAGATCCCTGTACAAACAATATGGGCAGACCTAAAAATGGCATTCGCCAAGGAAACCTGCAAATGGGACTGAATTGTTGCAATCTTACAGGAGAAATCGATAGTAATCTCAAGAGAAGTAGGCAAAAAGCTCGTAGACAGCTTCAACAACTGAAAAACGAAAAATAAAGAAAAATACAGGCAAAACCAACAGTAACCTTGGTTAGTGTATGTAAACTGTTGACCCATTTAATTTATTCAAACTGAAGTAATATCAACCATATATATTATGTTTCTAAATATCTTTCATGAAAACATACTCTCTGAAAACAGAACAGATACCATATCACACCATCTTCCTCAAAATAAATGATGCCAAATGCTCTAATGGTGGTAAAAATCTTGGTTATATGTTTTCTTAACAGGTTCATGTAAACTTTTTGCCTCAACTGTATGTATATAAACCCCTCACAAAAAGTTTCGCAAGTAGATTTTGGGCCATGATAACTTTTCAGGTACGCTTTAGTTATTCCTGATATAACTATCAAAGTAAAAAAAGTCAAAGTAAAAAGTAAAAAAGTAAAAGTCAAAAGTCAAATGTTGCAAAATGCATTTATCAAAGCGAAGTTCCGCAACTCGACTTAAGGCTCTGATAACTTATGGGGTATTTTCTAATTTTTATTGAACTTTACACCATTGTCAAGATAATTTATAACTCTTTTCAATGACACCCTAATTGTAACGATAGCATTGTTCCTGCATGGACAGAACACCTGAATGTTAGGACAAGTTAGAAGTTAAATGTTGCAAATAGAATGCCTATTGTGAGTATTATTGTCTGTTGCAGGTAATAACAATGCATTTCGCAACCTTTCACTTTTTACTTTGCATTATATTCGTGAGTTATGTGCATTCAAACATGATGTTACTATTGCAAATAGGGTATCAGTAAAAAGAAAAATAAATGAACTTTTTAATGCTATAAAAATTGACAATGATTAAATCCCCACATTAAAATATATCAAGGTTCAGATTTGTGTTACATAAATTTAAACTGAAAATTATCTTTCGCTTTGTCATGTATTCAGGTGGTATTCATGGGTTCTGGGAACCCAGGCATGACATCACCATGACAAATAAGGTATCAATCAAGAGAGGAATAAATTAACTTGACAATGCTATAAATTCAATAAAATATTAGAAAATATCCCCAGTTATCAGGACCTAAAGTCAAATTGCGGAACTTCAGTGTGATCAATAAAAAGCATTTTACAACATTTGACTTTTTACTTTTTCCATATTCTGATATTCTGTGCATTGAAGCATGATAAAATCATTACAAATAGGATATCAATAAAAAGGGGAATATATTATCTTTCCAATGGTATGAATATTAGGAATAACTAAAGCGTACCTGAAAAGTTATCATGGCCCAAATTCGATTTGCGAAACTTTTGTGAGGGTTTATATTATATATATATATATATATATATATAATATATATATATATATATATAATATATATATATATATGCTATATATATATATATATATATATATATATATATATAATAATATATATTAATGCATATATATTATATTATATATATATATGTGTGTGTGTGTGTGTGTGTGTGTGTGTGTGTGTATGTGTGGTTTACATATGTGGTTTTCCTTCATTATTATATTCATTATCAAATTTAATTATTAAACATAATGTTAAATGTTTCTTGCTAATATTTTTGTATTCATACACATTTTGGGGTTCAGATCCTGATGAAGGGCAGATGCCCGAAAGCTTGATTTTAACCCGGTAGAAATCTTGCAACCCGTACTCAAAAGGAACTGAAATATGATTTCTTCCATAAACAAATTTCACGTAACATAATGGTACATAGACCTGTGGTTCCTCGCTTGGTTACGCTCGACTTAGTAACTGGAATTTTCCAGCACAATAAATGCAACCTCAAAAATACATCGCTTTTAAAATTGAATGTATATCTTGCGGGCTTTTGAAAAATAAAATGTATTGGATTAATTTGGATGCCTTTAATCAACCATCGCTCTCTTCCTAAAATCCATTGGAATTTTCCGTCATCCCAAAAGAGCCTCTCAAAATAAAAGAGAGCTCTCTATCAATAAGAAAAAAATAAATGAATAAATGAATAAAATGCACGGCATATATGTCATTGCGCAAGGTATTTTTTGGAATATGCTTCTTTTAAAACCAGGTGGAAATGAAAGTAAATGGCCATTTGGTCTGAAAGCACTTTGACAAATGCCCGTTTGGTCTCATTCCACGTGGTCTAATTTCATTTCTTCAACAGCCAGTTCGTATTTTTCCCCCTTCAGTCTGATCGCTACGTCTACCGTCTATCATTTCGTCTGTTAATTTTCATCTGGTCCAATGTCCTCTTTGTTCGACACCATCTAGTCAATTTATGTAACAAACTGGTAATATACCAAATATTCCTTTGGGAATTATACGAAAATGCAATTAGGCACGTAACTTTGCTTTGGGACGAATTGGAGCTAGAAATGTCACATTTAATATATGTAGGGGAGACCGGGTATGGAAGTTACACGGGTCAGTTCTTACAGTTCTCAGTGTGCTAAGATGGAACAAGAGAGGATGTGCTAACTGGCATCTATATACAGCCTACACATAGCTGTGATCAACTGCCGGTCATGAGGTTTCTCCGTTGTTTTATTAAAAAGTTAATCAACAAAAAACATTTTTTACAGTTCAAAGTAAATTTTTGACAAAAATTGAAATTTGTAATAGCTCTTACAACTGAAGGCACATGATGATAGTCTGGTATTGTAAATATAGTACATGTATGTCACTAATATACCCCCTAGCCATGCCCTGTAATTCTGGCTAATGTCTGCGCTACAGTTGATTTCTGTGTGTAAAATCACCCATGGGGTGGGTTGTTACAACAACCTACCCCATGTTGATGTAACAACTTACCCCAATTACATTACATATGTAAAATGACATTTTGTCTCAATTTTCAGGTGTTAATATTTTTATTTTTCTACTATTACTTTTGTCTATTCTAGAGCTCCACTTGATCTACTGTTAACGATGTCAAGAAACTGGAAAGTTGAAATTAAAGTATGGTATAAGAGATTTACACATTGTCAACTTACCCCGTATGTTTACATATTGACCCCGTATGGTGTAACAACCTACCCCGTATATGGGGTAGGTTGTTACAAAAAAATGTCTTAACTAATTAAGCTGTAGTTAATTAGTGTTTACATGTTTTCAAGTTTTATATGCCTCAGGTTTTAGCCAACATAATAGGCTAACTACAGACCCAATATGGAGTGTGTGAGTTCTTTCATTAGAATTATCTGGCCCAAAATGTGAATTTTGTAACGTCCATACCCGGTCTCCCCTATATAGTGTGATCTTTTCCACAAGTCCAATAATCATTGGAAAAAGAATAAAGACAGCCCTGCCAATGATTCTTTAATTCATATAGAGATTGTGTTATCTGTCATGTGTTGTTAAACAAAACTATTACAGCTTCATTTTGTTTTTATTGTTATAATTGTTATACTTTCGTGCAGCCGGTCAGTGGGGTGGCAAATCATAAATTTCTGTAAAAAAAAAAAAAAAAAAAAAAAAAAAATTAATAATAAAAATCTTTTATTTCATGGTGGATATCAAAACCATAATAACAAAAACAAAATGCATACTTTGTAAAACTTCCTGTAGTATTACCTTTCAAAAATTGTCTAGTCCTGGAATTAAAATAAAAATTAGATAAGGTTAATGATTGGCGGCCGGGCAACTTTTGCCCCAAAATGTTTTGTTTTTATAACGATTACTGTTAAATCCAAAAACGAAAAAGATTATTGTACTCTTTCAAATTTTTAAACTAATGAGTAACTAACAACATTTTCGTTTTTATTGTAATGTATATAAAACGAAATATGGCCCCTTGTTGAACGTGTGTTGCAGTGATTCATCTTATTTAAATACAGGCGAAATAAAGGACGGTAGACAAATGATAACCCCAATACTCCGGGGAACATTATCCCTGCTAGAAAGAACACACTCATTCACATTGTGAATAGTGTGTGAAAACACAGTTCACACTGTGAACACAGTGTGAAAACACTGTCCACAATGTGAAAAGGGTCATTTCACAGTGTGGACATCGCCACAATGTGAAAAACCACACATTGTTCACAATGTGAAAATTGATTTCACAGTGTGAATGTACCCGCTCACGTGTAAAATTGATTTCACAGTGTGGCCAAACCTTGAAAAAAAATTCACACTGTTATAAACATATTTTCACAGTGTGAATACCTTACGACATATATTTCACATTGTGGCCACAGTGTGAATTTCCGGTTATCTACACTGTGACCACAGTGTGGTTCACAGTGTGACCACAATGTGAAAACGCCCCAATTTAACATTGTGGAGCAGACTATGATTCATAATGTGAAACACAGTGTGGTTCACACTGTGTTTCACTTTGTGAATGAGTGTGTTCTTTCCAGCAGGGATAACCCATCGTTTCTGCCGAAAGGGTGCATTTCAACTTTTTTTTATGATATGAAAAAATTATAATGATTATAATGATAACAATGTTGATAATAATGAGTAACAAAACAAATAACAATACAATGATTTAACAATTTAACTATGTCTTTAGGTCGTATTTTGTGGAATATGGTTTATTTGTTCCAACCTTATATTCTTAAAATTGTCATTAGTTTCTGCATAATATTTCTTTATTCCGTTCAAGGCTATAATAATTCCCATTCCGGGGTCTCCGTTCTGCCCCCCACCCATGACCGTCACCACATGAAATCGCCGCCCCTGATGGTAGGGGAGACCGGGACAATAATTGTAACACGGGGCTCCCATCCCTAGCAGAATCATGCTTCAAACTTAACCAATGTAAAAAAAAAATAATAGTATTATATAGAAAAGTGCATTTCGTCGCTCCACGTGACGTTTGAGTGTAAGCAAATTTAATGGTTCATGGAACTTTCTACATTTGGTATTTGTGCCAAACATGTGGTATTTGTGTCAAAAAACCATACAGCAATACCATACATATGGTATTTGTGCCAAACAAAAACATACAGCAATACCATACATACGGTATTTGTGCCAGAAAACCATACAGCAATACCATACATATGGTATTTGTGCCAAAAAACCATACATCAATACCATACATATGGTATGTGTGTCAAAAAACCATACATCAATACCATACATATGGTATGTGTGCCAAAAAAAACATACAGCAATACCATACATATGGTATTTGTGCCAAAGAAACCATACAGCAATACCATACATATGGTATTTGTGCCAAAAGCCATACAGAAATACCATACATATGGTATTTGTGCCAGAAAACCATACAGCAATACCATACATATGGTATGTGTGCCAGAAAAACCATACAGAAATACCATACATATGGTATTTGTGCCAAAACACCATACGGAAATACCATACATATGGTATTTGTGCCAAAAAAAAACATACAGAAATACCATACATATATATGGTACTTGTGCCAGAAAACCATACAGAAATACCATACATATGGTATTTGTGCCAAAAAAAAAACATACAGAAATATCATACATATGGTATTTGTGCCAAAAAAACATACAGAAATACCATACATATAGTATATGTGCCAAAAACCATACAGCAATACCATACATATGGTATTTGTGCCAAATACCACAGCACTGCTGTATGGTATTCTTATGGTACCCTTTTCCTGTGTGGTATTTCCCTATGGTACTTCTATGGTATTTTATCGTACCATAGAAATACCATAGGAATACCATAGGACATTCAGAAATACCATATGAATACCACAGCACATTCAGAAATACCATAGGAACAACACAGGACATTTTTGTTAGGGAAAGCTCCGAAATTTCTTCTTTTTGGAATATTTTTTTAATATCTTCAGCTCACTGAAGCATAAAACACTGGAATTTTCGTGAAACTCAAATCAAATGAACTATCCAAGAAGGTCTGTGACGATTATCCAAAGTAGGTAATTGAATTTAATTCCACAAATGAAAAAAATGGCTTTTCACGTATCACGTGTTCATTGAAGCGTGAACTTTTTATAAAAATGCCATAGCATGATTTGAAAACAATATTTTGACATATAGATATATATCGTACCATAGAAATACCATAGATATATATATATATATATATATATATATATATATATATATATATATATATAACAAAAAAATTTTGATATAAAATGATTTTCATGACACAAAATGTAACAATACTTACCTAATGAATTTGAAAATATTATTTTTTGTTTTTATTAAGTGTTCATTCAACCGTGAATTGATTGATATTGTTTAAAACACTCTTCCAGATTGCATATTCCGTCATAATCAATAATTTTTGAAAGTAAAAATGTGTAAAAAATGCAGTTTTTGCAAATTTTACCTCATGCTCATCCAACCGTGAAATTTAATGTAAAAGTCATTTGGTGTGTTAGAAATTAAGTGCAACAAGCCTTCTGAACATATCTTTTTATGAAAAGTTTGAAATTATTCCTATATTATTGAATTAAAGATATGAAACTAACCTTGTGACTTTTGAAAAGTAACATTTTTGCCTTTTGACTGTGCTCATTGAAGCATAACTTAACGAATATCAGTAATATTCACTAAAATGAAAGCTGATAAAATTACTTACGAGCACATGTAATAAAATTTGTAAAATTCCTCTCGGTTAAAAAGTTACACCAGTTTGATTAGGGGGGACTTACTTTTTTTGTTGTGTATATATAAATAACACAGAAGTGAAGAACGTCATGCTGTATTTCGAATCTTTGTCTATCTCTTGAAAAAGGAAAAGGGTTCCGAAAATTTGAGAAAATAAAATAAAATAAAATAAAATAAAATAAATAAAATCTTTGTTGGGAATACAAAAAAAAAAGTTCTTCATTTCTGTGCTATTTTTTTAAGTAGTACATTACAACACGTGAAAGTATCATTTAATATATATATATATGTATATATATATATATATATATATATATATATATATATATATATATATATATATATATATATATATATATATATATAATTATATATATATATATATATATATAATTATATATGTATATTTATATAGATATAAATTATATATATAAATATGTAGATCCTAACTATTCAGGACTTTAATTTTTTTTTCTCTCGGGGAAAATTTTATATCAAATATTTTTGCCCTTAGAATTAAAGGTTATTGTTATATATTAAAAAAATAAATAAAGAACTGTTCCATGTCATCTTCGTGTGCGAAAATTGCCCGGCCGCCAATCAATATCACTTAACTAATTTTCAGCTTAATTCCAGGACTAAATAGAGAAACATTTTTAAAGGTAATACTATTTTAAAGGAATTTAGACAAAATTGTGCATTTTATTTTGTTATTAATATTTTTGACATCCACTCACCGCCACCATGGCCACCTTGAAATAAAAGATTATTATTATTATTTATTTATTTTTTAATCTTATTTTTTCAGAATTTTTTTTTGTTATAAATTTTTTTAGAGAAAATAATGTTTTTCCTACCCCACTGACAAGCTGCTTGAAATAATCATGATATCAATACAAAGAGAATTAAACTGTGATATTTTTGTTCACCAACAGATGACAGATAACACAATCTCTATACGAATTAAAGAATCATTGGCAGGGCTCTCTTTGCTCTTTTTCCCTATTTGTTACTGGACTTGCGGAGAAGATAACATGACATAATTAGACATTTCTAGTTCCAATTCGTCTCATAGCAAAATTGCCTAACTGGATTTTCGTATAGTTCCAAAAGGAATATTTGGTATATATTACCAGTTTGTTACAAAAATTGACTAGATGTTGTTAGACAAAGTGGAAATTGGACCAGATGAACATTAGACGAAATTGGACCTAGTGAAAAATTATAGACACGGTAGATACGCGAGGTAACGATCAGACTGAAGGGACTGGTTGTAGAAGAAATGAAATTAGACCACGTGGAATGAGACCAAACGGGCATTAGTCAAAGTGGTTTCAGACCAAATGGCCATTTACTCTCATTTCCACCTGGTTTGGAAGAGAATATTAAAAAAAAAAATACCTTGCACAATGACATATGTACCATGAATTTGCTTGTTTGTTTGGTTTGTTTTTATTTTTGTTTGTTTTTTGGTGGGGGGGGGGGGGTTTAGAAGGAGGAGGTGGACAAATGAATAAATACCTTTTATGCTTTGCGAAAGCCCGCGAGCTATCACAGAGAGCTCTTTCTTATTTTGAGAGGCCTTTTTTGGGTCCCAGAAATTCCTCTGTTAGATTTTTTTAAAGAGAGCGATGGTGGATTAAGGGATCGTAAATAAATTCAACACATTTGACTCATTCAATTGATTATGAAAGCGAGGTATTTTTTAGGTTGCTTTATTGTGCTGGAAAGTACCAGTTATGCCTTGGTCACAAGCCGCCGTACGTTTTTTTTTTTGGCCGTACATTTTTTGGGGGAGGCTCCGGTCGCTACGTTTTTCTGAAAACGTGGAGGGCAGTGGCAAGCGCACGGTGCGAGTACATCAACGCACGGACTGCGCAAGGTGTAAGTACGTGGCCGGTACACCATGTATGGTAATGGGCGGTGGTGTGCATCGTACGTTGCGCACGTTTTAAGTGAGCTGTACGTGCTTGTAACGTACGATCTCCGTGCGTTTGAATCGTTATCGTACGGAGGCCGTGCTTACAAGTGCACCTCACGTACGGTGTCAGTACTCACGCGCATGTTGTAAGTGCGTGCAAGTGCGATAAACGTAAGTTTTTCATTTCGATATTTGTGGTGGATAATGTATATATTTTTTATATTTATTTATATTTATTCATTTAAATTAATTTATTATATTATCATATTATGATATCATAATCAGTATACATAATAAACTGATATAAACCTATTCAATCACAAGTATTGCATCATAGCTGATATACATGCTTTTTGCTTTTTTTACAAACAATTTATACATTTTGTTTGATATATTATGAAATGAAAGTTTTGTCTTTTTCAAATGGCATAGTAAAAAACGAACACCTTCTCTATATAGGTGAGCGGCGAAATCCCCAAAGAGGCTTATTTCCATATCAATTCTAGTTGTAAACTTAAGAGAAAGAGGGCGCTATCACTCTACGCAAAGCGAACGCTGCCATAGACATTTTGTATTTTGCACAGTTTTTTTCACTTTTTTTTCTTGATTATGGCGAGCAACTACCTTTTCAAAGAAATGATCAACTTGAATAAATACTCTAAGAGTCTGATTTTTTTTTCAAAAATAGGAATAACTTATTGCAAAGGGAAAAAAAGTCCTGTCACTTGTGTCAATTCGAAATCCTAGTCAGATCAAATTCCTGTACAATATGGCCAATTTTGCTCTCAAAATAGCTCATACGCCACATAATCATCTTCCTGGATAATTATTATATTACAGCTTAATGATCAAGCAGTTTTTAAAAGCTTGAATTCTCAGCTTTCCAAAGATGGTACATTCATTTCGATTGGTTAAGAAAAAGTCCTGTCACTTTGAACATTATCACAATAGAATCTTTACTCGATGGGTCGATATTTCCGCATATCACATGCATATCGCATGTGGACGGCGTCTTCGCAAGAGGTGACAAGATCACTACTTATATCGATAATCGTTTGGAACATCAATCTATGTGAAATAAAGATTCTGATTACAACTTCATCACAATAATGTTATAAGCTTGCCCAAACGTGTATTTCCTCCATCTGGTCTGGAGAATCTATTAACTAACAACATGATAAAAGTTCATCAATTTCTTTCATCTCCACGTACGAGTAGATTGCTGAACCGAACGGACAATACCATCCCAGCTGCAGGGAAGTCTTCTTAAGCGAGTTTTTGTGAGCTAATTTATTATTGCAGCCAGCTGTATAGATTTCTGCGCTTCTCAGCCGTATTTCCAACGTCACTTCGTTGCGTCTGGCCTCTTAGATAATGGACGCGCCTTGTTTAATTACGATTTAATGCCGCACATTGGTATACGTTAACTTTACATTTTACATAGAGTAGAATTGATATGTTGTACTTTAATGCACCCGACTGGATTAAAGCAACAAGATACCTTTATATTTTAAAGGAAATTTTCTGAATTTTTCGAAAATGAGCATAAAAGTTGCGGCATCTTGTAGCATCACCATGGAAACTAGCTTCGAATAGGCCACGCCCATTTTTATGACAAAATTTATGAATATTAAATTACGGGTCATTCAATTGGCCGATTAAGAATTTTGGACATTTCTGGGGCTTGCCCAATGGTGAAATCATCATAGATATAACTGAAAATTGCTCAATTACATTTTATAAAAAATTCAAGTAAATAACAAATCAATTTTGTTGCCTAGCAACAGATTTTTGTTTAGCAACCATTTTCCCACTTGCTCAAATGTTGAATTTTCCAATTCCAAATGGAATTTCTATGTATTTAAAGTTACAAAATCAAACTAATTTAGTTTTACGGTTGAAATATGTTGATATTGATTGTAGAGGGATGACACAAAAAGAAAAAAAATCATATAAAGAATGAATTGCAATGCAAAATTTTGTTAAACATCACCTAACCAAACCCCTGTCATCATGGAAATATGACAAAACTACTGTAAATCTGTATGTATTCAACTGTATTTAATAATATTTGTATACACATGGATAAATGGGTGCCAAATGAAGGTATATATTGAATGAAACCAACCATAAAACCCTTTACCTTAGAAAATACTTCAAATATGACATATTTCTAAGCATCGATGGTAAACAATATGTTGCCTAGCAACCACTTTTTACCTATCAACCATGTCTGTAAATCGTATTTAGAGCTTAAAACCAGTTAGAAAGGGTATATATTGTAATAAACCAAACATAAAACCTTCTACCTTAGGAATACTTCAAACATGACATATTTTTAAGTATCCATGGTGAACATTATGTTGCCTAGCAACCACATTAGACCTAGCAACCAGGTCTGTAAATCGTATTTAGAGCTTAAAACCAGTTTGAACTTGGGTTATTTTGTTGGGTTTTCTATGAACAAGACTCCAAAAGACACTTGGAACTGTAATACTTTAATAAAATTCATTGATATTCTCATTCGTTGAAGATGCAGAGGAAATTTCCATAGCAACAACAACATTTTACCTAGAACCTCCCCTCTAGATCATGCTTAAAGCTTTTAAGCAGTTTAAACTCAATATTCTGTCAATGTTTTTTTTATTATTTGAATAGTAGGTGGTACCCTATAGTGCTGTTCATTTGATTGGAATCATGATGTTTGGTTGTTGAGGAATTAGAAATTATTTCCATAGCAACAACATCATTCAAAAAATAATATGTACATGTATCCCTAATTTATATCTACTTTTGTAGTGTTAGAATGTCATATAATGAATTGGTTGGAGTTGCAAAATTTTGTTGTTTAAGAATTAGAAATTTTCTGAGAAATAAAACATATATAAATTATCTAGGCCTACACCCTTTAAGCAGTTAAAACTTGGTTATTTTGTGGGGGTCTTTCATATTTTTAATAGTAGGCCTTATATATTTCTTTGATGTTATAATCTCACTTTTCCAATTTTAATGGAATTACAACATTTTTATGCCTCCGCCACCGAAGGTGGTGCCAGAGGCATCATGTTTTCGGGTTGTCCGTCCGTCCGTACGTCCCGTTTGCTCGTTATCGCGATATCTCAAGAACCGTTTGAGATATGAACTTCAAACCAAGGGAGAGTATGTATCATCATAAAAAGATGATCTGATTAGATTTTGGAGAATGTAGGTGAAAGGTCAAGGGTCACAGAGGTCAAATTGTGAAATTCCATATAAATAAGTTTGTTATCGCGATATCTCAAGAACCGTTTGAGATATGAACTTCAAACTGAGGGAGAGTATGTATCGTCATAGGAAGATGATCTGATTAGATTTTGGAGTACGTAGGTCAAAGGTCAAGGGTCACAGACGTCAAATTGTGAAATTCCATGTAAATAAGTTTGTTATCGCGATATCTTGAAAACCAGTTGAGATATGAGCTTTAAACTTGGGGGTAGTATGTATCACCATAGGAAGATGATATGATTAGATTTTGGACTATGTAGGTAGAAGGTCAAGGGTCACAGGTCAACTTGTGAAATCACATTTATTTCAAGAACCAGTTGAGATATGAGCTTTAAACTTAGGGGTAGTATGTATCACCATAGGAAGATGATTTGATTAGATTTGGGAGTATGTAGGTCAAAGGTCAAGGGTCACAGAGGTTAAAATGTTAAATTCCATGTACAGACTTGTGCCATATGCCAATGTGCCATATATTTCTGATCTGGCAATGGCGGAGGCATATATTTCGACCGCACGCGGTCGAGGATTCATCTTGTGTTATTGAAAATTGACAATAAAGCCAATACGAACCAAGGGCCTTCTATAGCATCACCTCAAGTCACTGAATTCTGCCCTGATTCCTAACCCATAATGCAATATCCTGAGCAGTTTAGTCTTACAATGCAGACCCATTTGAATGATACCACACTTTTTTTCTAGTCGCTAGATTCACACCGTGATAATTATGTTACCAATTAACAAAACACATACTTTTCCCCCTCAAAACATTTTAGTTCCCCAATTTGATTGATATACTGTACACACAGTCAGTGAGAGTGTTGGTTAGTTCGCTCTTGCTTTAAAATTAATGTTTTACAAAGCAACTACATCTATACCGAGTGAGTAAACAAAAACTTTACACCTAGAAAATAGTCAATAAAAAGAAAACTAATTTATAAACCCTAAATTATTTTACATATTCTGAAAAAGTAACTCCTCCCACATCTTCTTGTACCATTTTTGTGTGGTATCCCTTACAAAAATGTCGTGTGGTACCACGCAACGGTACCATACAAAATACCACAGGATTTTCCTATGGTTTTTTTGGCACAAATTCACCACATACCATACGATAGTACATTCGCAAAATACATATGATTTCCTATGGTTTTATTGCCAATACCACCAAAATACCATACAGAAGTACTACAGCCAAATACCTAAGGATTTCCTTGGTTTTTTGCACAATACTATACAGCCAAATACATAGGTTTCTAGGTTTTTTTGCTACAATACCACACAAATACCATACGAGAAGTACCATATCCAAATCCAGGATTTCCTATGGTTTTTTGGCCCAAACAAAAAATTACAGCCAAATCCATAGGATTTCCTATGGTTTTTTTGGCACACAATACCTAGCCAAGATCTCATAGGATTTCCTATGGTTTTTGGCACAAATACCACACAAAATACCATACAGAGTACCAACAGCCAAAATACACAGGATTTCCGTATGGTTGGCACAAATACCACACAAAATACACTACAGCAAATACCATAGGATGTTTCCTTGGTTTTTTTGGCACAAATACCATACAGCCAAGATTACCATAGGATTTTCTATGGTTTTTTGGCACAATACCACACAAAAACCTAACGAAGTACCATACAGCCAAATACCATAGGATTCCTATGGTATTTCGGCCCAAATACACAGTCCTATGGTATTTAGCACAAGTACCACAAAAAATACCATACAGGAGTCATACAGCAAAATACCTAATAGCATCCCAAACTAGTACCACACATCAATACCCGCACACAAAGTACCAGGATTATGACATACCGTTGCAACCGGAACACCACACGCCGGTAATTCCAGGATACCACACGCCTTACCACAGGACTGCCGTAGACACCCAAGATACCATACTTGTATATATACACTATTTAGCAATATATTTGGTCACAGTTAGTTATTTCTATATCTCTTGATAATAATGCAAATGTCAAAACTATCGCTCTTGATGTTATGTGTTTGGAATATATTTCCCTAAAAGAAAAATTTAATATGGGCAATTACTAGTTAATGAGGTAAGCTTCACAAATACTATTTGTGCATACAAACATTTTATGCAAATGAGCTAATTACCATAGTACCACACGAGTACCACAGAATACCATACGACTACAAATCAGCAGTAAATGCCATATCCACTTGACTATGCCGTGGTTTCTCCTGTTGATGTGTTCTTCAATCAGTTCGTCAATTACCTTTGTCTAATTAATTCCCATTTCGTCTATCAAGTCGACTTGTCAAACACCACTTAGTTGTTCCTGTAGAACTGTTCCTAAGAAAAAAAAATATCCTGTGACTATACACAACGGTAGGTTATGGCGGCGTCCCGGGTGGACGGGGGACGATCGTCCCCCCCATCGATTTTTGTTCTTTGGGGGATCGTCCACTCTCGATTTTTAAGCTTAACAATATATGTACATATAATAGACGAAGAGGCACAGTGTGCGTAAATGAACCAAGTCAGGTCAATAAAAAGCAAAATTTTCGGCTCGCGCTTCGTTGCAACAAAACACCAGGCAATAATTAAACTATAATCTTTCTTAGGTCCCTATATTCATTTATTCTTTTTTTGTACAACGCTTTATTTGTAACTGTGGCATAATGTGTGAGGTAGGTCATCATTGTGTTTGGATATTAGCCTATCTTATATGTCTCTTTGGGGTTGCTTTATATTCCGATCTAGTTGTATATTATCCTCTCCAATTTGCGTCATCAGCGGGGATCGTGTCCCCTGATTCAAGCTTACTTTTTGTTTTTTCTTAAAATTAATGATAAATTTTGTTTTGACCCACTTGTCCAAATGTGATGGAATAAACTTTTGGTCCGGTCTTTATCTTTGTTTCAGGTCCGTATGTTATAATCCATAGTAAGAAAGGGATTACAAACATATACAGTGTGTCCCACAAAAAAATGGTAATGGTACTTTAGATGGGTATAATATTAAAATTGCAATATTATATTAATTATAACTCTACACCCGTAAACTACCATTCATTTCCTGCAAATGGATGAAATTTTATCTGATATGGTCCAATAATCACAAAGATATGAGCATTTTTTCATCACACATCAGGAAATCTCTCCCTGAAAGTTGGGTGTTTTCTTAGTCTTTTGAATAACGCATCTCAAGGAGCACGAAAGTGAACACTCACAATTTTGTAAGACTTTTTCAGAACAATGGGGTTCAGCAATGCGTGGTATTGGTGAGCTGAGAGACATATCATTAGAATGGTAATGAGTTGCACTTTACAGTGATATAAATTTCATAAATACTCCTGAAATATTTTTCAAAGTATTAATGATCAAACTTGGATTTCTTTTATTCGACACATCCGGTACTACTCAATACAAACTTGGATGGAGAGGTTTCCCGATGTGTAATGACAAAATGCTCATATCTTTGGGATTCTTGGACCATATCACATAAAATTTCATCCAGTTGAAGAAAACGAATGGTAGTTTACGGGTGTAGAGTTATAAATAATAGATATTTGTAATTTTAATATTATACCCATCTAAAGTGCCATTAGCATTTATTGTGGGACACACTGTATATATATGTATATGTATTAATGAGATTTTCACTCGCTCTTCGGAATTGTATTTTGTAGTAGTGATTATCAGCAAGTGAATACAATGATTAATGTTATTATAGAGCAGAATTTTTAGCTTGCGCTTCGCGCTCACAAACAAATAACAATACAATAATTTAACTATGTCTTCAGGTCGTATTTTGTGGAATATGTTTTATTTGTTCCAACCTTATATTCTTAAAATTGTCATTAGTTTCTGCATAATGAATTATGTGAAATAGATCATTCTATTTCAAATTTTGGGAATACAAATATTTAGGAAGCCTTATTCCGATCGAGTCTATAATAATTCCCATTCCGGGGTCTCCGTTCTCCCCCCACCCCTGACCGTCATCACATGAAATCGCAGCCCCTGATGGTAGGGGAGACCGGGACAATAGGGTGCTTTCGCTGGACTACGGAGGAGCTAATCTAGAACGTTAGCATTATGAAAGGCTTCATTTTCAAAATAGCTCAAACCCCAAACCCCTGCATACTGTTAGTACAGGAAAAAGAGTGTGTAAAACTGGTATTTGTTAGAAACGTCTGGCAAGCGTTTAACTTACGAGTTTTCGTGTGCACAATCTAGGGTTTTCCCTAGCTACAAGAGATAGCTCCCCGTTGTCAAAATCTACAACGCTATTTTGTGGAAATGTACGTTCTCCTGAAACGTAGAACGTATAGGTTCTCAGCGGAGCTCGAGAACGTAAGTCAGTTATAAGCCAATCAGCGAGCGCTTTGATAGGAATGTATACAGGCATTTCCCCCTTTGCTAAAACATAAAAGAAGCATACTTTGATTTGACTAATCATAAAGGCTGGGCGGTAGGTTATTTCTTTTCATATCAGCAATGTTTTGGGTCAGCTGTTATACACATAGACACAATAAAACCTTGGTATGAAAAAAAAAGGACTAGGTATCCCCGGTAAAGTAGCCTTTGGATTGAATTCGTATAGCAACAATAGACGTTGAAAATACAGCCACTGTCGCGCGCCATTGACATCCTTTATGCAAGATGACAAAAGCAGGATTCGAGCATTGGATCGCATTCTGCATACTTCGTAAGTTCTTGTCTCGTATACAGTGCGTCCCAAGAAAGAGTAAACCCTTCTTTGAGACCTTCATATTATTTTATGTCCTATGTGTTTAATGATTAGGGATATGTATTCATTTATTTCATTTTCATGACGAAGAGTAAGGGTGGTATCTCACTTCGCAGAAACGACTTTGAAACTACTTTGAGACGGATTTGGGCCTACTTTGAGACGGTTTTGAAACTCCTTGGAGACGGTTGTGATAACTATTCCGGAGACATCTTCTCACACTCAGTCAATGCAAAGTTTCTTGAGTCGCGGGAGGTACTTTGAGACAGTTTATGAAAATTGTCACGGAGACGTCTCCGTGACGGAATAAAGTATCGGAGACGTCTCTAATACTTTTTATCCGTCGCGAAGACGAAGTGAGATACCTCAGTACCACTAACACACTTGTACCTGCTCTATCATGGATGACTGAGCACTTGAATTTTTGATATCTTTGTTGAGATACACTTTCTTCCAAGTTTTGTCACAAGAAACCCTGGCTTCTGAGAATTCATTCATGGTTTTAGGTCAGTCCTCCTGGGTCTATTCATATGGGACAAAATATTTTAAAAGTCTAATTAATTGCAAGGGTTGCTTTTACTCAAACTTGGTATAATATACTATAAGACAAATTTTACGATTTTTCTAAACCTAAGTGCTCAGTCGACCGTTACAATACACTTGTACGTTTGGTATAATTGAATATAGAGTGACTATTTATGATGAAATAAACATCAAAGTCACAAAAAATTTCAATGTGACAGATGCTTTTAAAATTAGTTGTTTTTTCTGTGTCGCCCTGTATATCAAAGCCCTATATACTGATTGAATCTTCCTTGCAACAATATACGTTACAATGTCTCACAAGCCAAAGGGTACATGTGCGGTTACCATTGGAAACTTTTATTCAAAGTCATTGAAGAAGATAGAAAACGAGGGTTTGCAGGCATTTTGAAAATAATGCCCTCTTTTATGCTAACGTTCTAGATAAGCTCCCTGTAGTCCTGCGAAAACTCACTATTAATTGTAACACGGGGCGATTGTAACAGAGGCTCCGATACATGTGGTATTTGTGCCAAAAAACATACAGCAATACCACACATATGGTATATGTGTAAAAAAAAAAGAAACATACAGAAGTCCCTAGCATATCTATTTGTGTAAAAAAAAATATCAGCAATGACCGGATAACATAATGGTATTTGTGCGCAACAGAAACATACAGAAAGAACCGATACATATGGTATCTATCTGTCGGCCAGAAATAACATTACACAGCAAAATACATATCGTATATGGGTTTGTGTGCCAGCCAGAAAACCAGGCGACTGACAGCAATACCATTACCATATGGGCTTTGTGGCCAAAAAAGATAAAGACGATACAGAAATAGCCATACATACTGGCAGGGTGTATGGTATCTTGTGCCAAAAAGACATACTAGAAATACGCATCACAGGTATGGTATATTGGTCAATAAAGAAAACGCATACAGAGAATACCATACAGTATGGCCCTTTGTTCGCGTCAGAAGAAACCATACAGCAATTACCATACATTATGGTCACTCTTGTGCGCTAAAAAACACCTACACAAATACCATACATTTGGTATTTTGCGCAAAAAAAAACATCAGAATACATGACATATGGCAGGCGTGTATCGGATTTGTGCCAAAAAAAAACCTACGAGCAAATACATACATATGGTATTTGTGCCCAAAAAACCATACAGCAAATAGCCAATATGCATACTGGTAATTTGTGCCAGAAAACCATACAGCAACTACCATACATATGGTATTGTGCCAAAAACAACTACAGCAATACCATCATATGTATTTGTGCCAAAAAAAACAACATAATGGTATTTGTGCCAAAAACCATACAGCAATACCATACAATATGGTATTTGGTGCCAAAAAAAACATACAAATACATACATATGGCAGGTGTATGGTATTTGTGCCAAAAAAACCATACACCAATACCATACATATTGTTTTGTGCAAAAAAAAGACATACAGAAATACCATACATATGCATCTGGGCCAAAACCAACAGCAATACCATACATTAGGTATTTGTGCCAAAAAACCATACAGCAATACCATACATATGTATTTGTGCAAAAAAAAAACATTACAGCATACCATACATACGTATTTGTGCCAAAAAAAAATACAGACAATACCATACATATGTATTTGTGGCAAAAAAAACATACAGAAATACCATACATATGGTATTTGTGCCAGAAAATCATACAGCAATACACTTACATATATGGTCTTTGTGCAGAAAACCATACAGCAATACCATACATATGGTATTGTGGCCAAAGAAAGGACATACAGAACATACCATACATATGGCAGGTGTATGTATTTGTGCCAAAAAAACATACAGAAATACCATCCTATGTATTTGTGCAAAAAAAAACCATAGCCACGACAATACCATACATATGGTATTCATGTTGCCATGAAAAACCATTACAAGCAATACCATACATATGGCGTATTCTGTGCAAAAAACCATACAGCCAATACCATATATGGTATTTGTGCGAAAAAAAGAACATAACAGAAAATACCTATACCATAGCGAGGTGTATGGTATTTGCTGCCAAAAAACAGCAAGCTACACGCATTACCGCATAACATATTGGTATTTGGTGCCAAAAACCAAATACAGAAAATACACTATACATATGGTATTTTGGTGCCAGAAAACCAATACAGGCAATACGCATAACAATGTATCTGTGCCGAAAAAAAAACATACAGCAATACATACATATGGTATTTGTGCAAAAAAACATACATGAGTGGTATTTGTGCCAAAGAACCATGACAGCAATACATTACATATGGTAATTTGTGCCAAAAAAAAAAAAACATACAGAAATACCATACATATGGCAGGTGTATGGTATTTGTGCCAAAAAACCATACAGCAATACCATACATATTGTATTTGTGCAAAAAAAACATACAGAAATACCATACATATGGTATCTGTGCCAAAAACCATACAGCAATACCATACATATGGTATTTGTGCCAAAAAACCATACAGCAATACCATACATATGGTATTTGTGCAAAAAAAAAAACATACAGCAATACCATACATATGGTATTTGTGCCAAAAAAACATACAGAAATACCATACATATGGTATTTGTGCAAAAAAAACATACAGAAATACCATACATATGGTATTTGTGCCAGAAAATCATACAGCAATACCATACATATGGTATTTGTGCCAAAAAACCATACAGAAATTCCATACATATGGTATTTGTGCCAAAAACCATACAGCAATACCATACATATGGTATTTATGCCAAATACCACAGCACTGCTGTATGGTATTCTTATGGTACCCTTTTCCTGTGTGGTATTTCCCTATGGTACTTTTATGGTATTTTATTGTACCATAGAAATACCATATGAATACCACAGGACATTCAGAAATACCATATGAATACCACAGGACATTCAGAAATACCATAGGAATACCACAGGACATTTTTGTAAGGGATGTCTTTACGTTTGGATGAACACGACGTATTGTTTGCAAACACGCCAATTTCGAATTGTGCCAGGGTGGGGATGAAATTGAAACAACAAAAGCTGATAAAAAAGCAACTCCACCATGAATAAAATATCATAACTTTTTAACGAAAATGTCTTCCGCTTAATAACTTGGCAGGGGTGTTGTTACACATATTGACTACATTTTGTATGAGAATGAGATAAATCTGTAGAGTCAGGCATGAGTGAGCACACGTCAAAGCCAAAATAATCTCTTTTCAAAAGTATTAGGAGGCCTCTTTAGTTCTATCAGTGGCAATTTACTCTTTGATGTGTACTCATTCGTGCATTACTTGACGAGTTAATCTAATTTTTATACAAAACGTAGTCAATATGTGTAACAATATCACTGCCAAGTTATTAAGCGGAAGACATTTTCGTTAAAAAGTTATGATATTTTATTCATGATGGAGTTGCTTTTTTGTCAGCTTTTGTTGTTTCAATTTCATCCCCACCCTGGTACAATTCGAAATTTGCATGTTCGCAAACAATGCGTCGTGTTCATTCAAGCGTAAAGACATACCACACAAAAATGGTACCAGAAGATGCGGGAGGAATTACTCTTTCAGAATATGTAAAATAATTTAGGGTTTATAAATTGGTTTTCTTTTTATTGACATTTTTCTAGGTGTAAAGTTCTTTTTTGACTCACTCGGTATATCATAAAGCTTTTAAGCAGTTTAAACTTTAAACTGGGTTATTCTGTAGGCAACTTTTATTCTCTTAGAAACAGTAGGCTCAAACCCCAAATAGCCCGACTATTAAGTGATATTATCACCTCGTATCATATTGAATTGATAGGTGTGTTGCACTTTTTTGTTGCTGAAATATTAGAAGGAAATTTCCATAGCTCAGCCATATTTTACCTAGAGCAATAAAAAAACATATTTATACTATTCACATAAATTTCTGCCCGGAAATATGGTCTTAAGTCATGAGAGTGGTCAATCCTGACTGAGAGTGATACATGTTAGGTCTAACTTACATCTGCACATGGCGATGATGTATTATCAAAATGTGATTTAGTCCTTATTTGAAACCAAGACTTTAATCATCCATTAGAAATACAATCTGGGACGTACATATTAATGGCACACCAAGATGCTATCTGATTAGAAAGCTACCGATGGGTGAGAGTTAGATCAACAGACTCTCGGAGTTAGCCGCATAGACTGACCACTTATTTCAATCCCCAAAATATTAGATATTTCCCCTCTTCCAGACTGGTCATCTCAACATGAAATGGTCATTTAGATCTCTGTAGGATGCTTATAAATTAAAGATGGTCTTGAGGGTTATGGTATGCAGATAAAAGATGGCTGGCCGAATAATGAGCAAGTGACCACTGAGACCTCAGCTCCTAGTACATGTACCAAAATTCTGTAGTATCCGCAAAGTTTCCAAGCATGACAATATGCCATCATTATAAGGAGATTTCTAACATTACTACATCTTGTGTGAGGCGACTCCCCAACCCAGGCTATGCCCCCATCATTGCAATCGGTTCAGTTAAAAATTTGAAAAAGAATTTAAAAGTCCACGTGCTTGAGCTGCTTGTACACGCATTTCTCTATCTTTTAACATGATTGGATGAACTACTTAAACTCAATAAAGTTAATCTCAATGTGTGATATCAGGTTTAGCATAATATGTATGCAACGAAGAAGCTACAGAACACTGTATTAGGACATGTATCCCAGAGAATAACAGGGGAGGACTCCCTCGGTCCCCGAAGGATACCTCCCCTGGTGCATAACTCCCCAAATGACAGCTCCCTCAGAGGACAACTCCCTCCAGAGGACAAATCCTTCCAGAGGACAACTCCCCAGGAGGAAACTCCCTGGAAGACAGGTCCCCCGAAGGAAAACTCCCCTAGAGGATAACCCCAAAGGACATCTCACCTCACTTTAAATGCTTTAAGGACAAAATATTTATTTTATGCCAGCCCTTTCTCTTTTCCCTTGTAATATACATGTAAATGAATTATTCTAGTGCTTCTAATTATTGTTCTCCAGGAGGAGCCCCTCAGGGATGACAAACAGGGATAGGGATGGTTTAAGGAGGTTTTACCCCTTTAGCACTGTGTGGCGATATACACCAAAATCCTGGACCTGACTCACAAATAAAGCAAAAAAGATGGAAATATACTATTCCTGAACTACAACAAATAAGAGAGCAAAGTGTAAACAAAAAATTACCTTCCGAAATTTGGAAAACAGTTAAAGATTTGAACATATGTTTGCATCGTCCTAGCCACCGTGGCAAACGTGCTGGGTCACGAAAGGTAATCGCTAATAATAAATGGAATCGAGAATTATCTGCCAATACTGATCCACCTGATCACAACCTTCCGATTGAGGTATTAATAAGAACACGAAAGAAAAAGCAAAAGTTTGTGAGAAAGTGTTTCCCTAGTAATTTAAAACAAGTAAAACTCTCTTCATCGACGCACCAGCCACATTATTATGATCTACCAACTATCCTGTTATCAAACGTACGTTCAATAACTAACAAATTTGATGAAATACCAATTCTTGCAAACCAGTACGATGTTGATGTCCTGGCAATTACTGAAACTTGGTGGGATCAGCATTCACCTCTCGACTCATTTTCAATTCCAGGATTTTCCACGTTTTCTAATTGCCGAGTTGGAAAAATTGGTGGTGGGGTTGCAACTTATGTGAAACACAAGTTTAAACGTCGTTCTTTACCAGTATTAGTACCTGATGGAATGGAAGCTCAATGGTTAATTATGAGACCACCCAAGTTACCAAGAAGTATTTCATGTTTCATTATATGCGTACTATATTTTCCACCTAGAAATATTATGGCAAATGAATATATTGATCATTTGACCACTACCATTGATGATCTGCTTGTTAAATATCCAGAAGCTGCAATTTCTATTGTTGGAGATTTTAACGACTTAGATGACAGCCTGCTTCTTCAAATCGACCGTTTTAAGCAGGTAGTGACGGAACCAACTAGAGGCTCAACATTTTGGATAAAATTGTCAGCAACTGCCACCATGTCTACCGTGATACTCAAATTCTACCACCGATAGGCATGAGCGATCATAATTGTGTATTATGGCATCCTTCTCTGCAAATCGCAACATCGCATAATAAGATCAGGAAAAAGATTGTGCGCCCCCTACGAGATAGCGGTATTCGTGATTTCGGCACTTGGCTCATAAATCATTCGTGGGATGATGTTTATATTACGCAGGATCCTTCATCTAAATGTGAACTTTTTGTTACCACTCTAATAAAAAATGTTGAACGATTTTTGCCAACAAAAGCAATTTCATTACATGAAAATGATAAGCCGTGGATGTTTTGTGAAATCAAATCGCTTTATTCTTCAAAGACAACGAGCCCGGCATGAAAACAATCAAGTTCTTTGGCGTTATTTAAGGAACAAAGTGATACTAGCTATAAAGTCTGCAAAACATAATTACTACAATAATAGAGTTCGTAACTTGAAAACTCAAAATCCTGCAAATTGGTATCGCCATATTAAGTTACTCACGAATGGACGTCAAGATCAAGCACCAATTAACATTCCTGATCTTTCAACAGATCATTGTGATGACTTTAAACTGATTGCTAATTTTATTAATGACTACTTTTTACAAATCGCATCGGATCTTCCTAAACTCGATAAAAATAAATTGCCAGCATTTTTACCATCACTTTCTAAATGTCCAACAATTGAACCTTATGACGTGTATAAAACGTTACGTAAACTCAAGCTACAGAAAGCAAGCATTTCCAATGATTTACCTGTTCGTGTGATACGTGAGTTTGCAGTTGAACTTAGTACACCATTGGCAAATATTTGAATTCTTCTTTTGAATTAGGAGTGTTTCCCCAAATTTGGAAACATGCTGAAATTATTCCAGTTCCAAAGTCCCAACCACCCACAATTGGTGAACTAAGACCAATTGCACTAACGTCATATTTTGCTAAGACTGCAGAATCTTTTATTGCAAAATGGTTGTTGGAAGACATTTCTGACAAAATAGATCCATACCAGTTTGGGAATAGGAAAAACCTGTCTACATGTCATTATTTGGTTGGATTGCTACATAAATTGTTTAAAAATGCTGACAGACCCAAATCTATATCCACAATAATTCATACTGATTTTTCGAAAGCCTTCGATAGAATCAATCATAATATTCTTGTCACGAAATTATTTGAGTTTGGTGTTAGACCTTGTATAATATCATTAGTAGTTGATTTTCTTTTTTTCGCATGCAAACCGTCAAGTACAAAGGTCAATTATCTCAATCGAAGTATAACGGTGTTGGAGTTCCACAAGGCACAAAGCTTGGGCCAATTCTATTTTTAGTAATGGTTAACGATATGTGTAAAAACTCGACTCTATCATATTTAAAATATGTAGACGATTTGACAATAGCTGATTGTAGAACCGATACACAGATTTCTAATTTGTCTAATGAAATTGAGTCACTTGTATCATGGACATTGCAGAACGACATGAGACTGAATCCATCAAAATGTTCTACAATGTCAATTTCATTTTCTAAACAACCGTTACAACCACAAGTAATTCATATCAATAACACTTCATTAACATCTGTAAATAATGTAAAGATTCTTGGTATAAAAATTCAAAATGATCTTAAATGGAATGTTCAGGTGTCTGAAATGATTAAGAAAAGTAACAGAAAATTGTTCATGCTACGAAAATTAAAAAGTTATAATTTACCTCAGTGTGATCTTCTCACAATATATATTGGATATGTAAGACCAGTCTTAGAGTATTGTGTACCTCTCTTTAATGCTGGATTAACAGTCAAACAATCAAATGATATAGAGAGCATCCAAAAAAGAGCCTGCAAAATTATTATAGGTTTTAACTCATATACTACTTATGAAAATGCTTTAGAACTGCTCAAAATACCAACCCTAAAGAGCCGGCGTGAAAAACTTTCGTTGGATTTTGCGATTTCCTTGGAACAACAAGAATTTTGCCAATCATGTTTACCTGGATTGAAAACTAACAAATTTAACTTAAGAAATGTAAACAAATACCAAGATTTCAAATGTAGAACAAAAAGATTCCAAAATAGCGCGCTTCCTTATCTAACACGTTTATTGAATTGCCACCATAGCAATCAAAACTCCTGAAATACTTGCATGGCTGTTATATTGCTGTTTTTACTACGCATTTTAATTGAGTTATTCGTATTTAATATGTCTCAATGTCTATGATCATTATATTTACTATTAATGTACTATTACACTTTTATATCCATGTTTTTTTTTTTATTATTATAATGTTTAGTATCATATTATTGTAATAAGCATTGTTATTGTACAAATATATTTCTAAACGTTGTAAAATATGTACAATTCAGTCTCTGTACTGCGATATATGTTTCTTATAATAAACCTTTATTGAATTGAATTGAATTGAATTGAATAGCTTACACAGTGATTTGTGGCATAGTTGCTAATTATTCAAAAGAAATTTTCATCCTTTTGTTCCCAATTTTGCGACTATCAAAGTACACTGAAGAACATAACAATTCTGTAGCATTTTATGCATATCATCCTTCATTTCTCAACTTTGACTTCTTCTACTCATCATGTTCGAGAGGACATTAACCTTGGATACCATTTACTCAGGTTTGCTTAGAAAAGAGAAAGGGAAATTGTACCGTTTATCTGGGCGTGGTCATAACAATCCTGTAAGTCATTACATGGGGAAATGTCCCTTTTGGGAGTTGTCCATCACGGCAGTTGTTCTCCAGGGAATTTGTCCTCCGCAAGAGTTGCCAATTGGGGGAACTATCCTCTGGAGGAGTTGTCCATCAGGGCAGATGACCTCCAGAGGATTCATCTTCCAGGGAGACGCCCGTCAGGGGAATTGTCCTCCAGAGGAGTTGTTCTCCGTGGTAGTTGTTCATCAAAGGTATTGCCTCTGGAGGAGTTGTCCATAGGGGAATTGTCCCGTGGAGGCGTTGTCCATCAGGGCAATTGTCCTCCAGGGAGTTGTCTCTCAGGGGAATTGTTCTCCAGAGGAGTTGTTCTCCGTGGTAGTTGTCCATCAGAGGTATTGTTCATCAGAGGAATTGTGCTCTGGAGGAGTTGTCCGTCGGGGTATTGTTCTCTGGAGGTGTTGTCCATCGGGGGAATTGTCCTCCAGGTAGTTTTCAACCGGGGAAGCTTTCCTTGGGGGTGGTTGTCTTCCGGGGAGTTGTACTTGGGGGAGTTGTCCTCTTGGGGACTTGTCCTCCAGATTAGATTTAATCGGGGTAGTTGTCCTCTGGGGAACCATTCCCCTGGAAATATGTCCACCATGGGAGTTGTCCTAAGGGAAAGTTGTCAAATGGGATTTGTCTTATGCCTCGATCATAGTTCGTGCTTGGGGCCCTCACGGCGAGAGGAATCAGTCGTTTTTATAACTTTCCTGCTTTTTTTTCGCACGAGATTTACCCCAAGAGCGACTTTGATAGAGACCAGCTATTGTCTCTATCCCTTTACCCCCAATCTTTGATTCCGGGGCCCTTACGGTGAGTAGGAAAATACATTTTGACCATTACGTACGGTTCCCGGCCGGCTCCCTTACGATTTTATGTGCACAATGGAATATTTTCCAGTAGTCATGCAATAAATGTAGGGGAGCCAGGACGACCGACTGCATGCTCTCGATTTTCCTGGCGTTTTTCTGAACCCGGTAAGCCGTCGAAAACCTGTGGAGTCACCAAAAGGACCCGAGAGGGGTCCTACCGGTAGCCCGACGGGTCGCTGCCATTAACCGGGGGGCTCCGTCCGTTTTTCAGTCAGTGCTCGAAATAAAATATCGATGGGCCTCTTTCGATACGGGGTTTGTCGTAGGAAAGACCACTTTGGTATATTCAGATGTTTTGTCGAACAGGTTTGCTTACATAGGCCTATAAGCATCTAATAACGTTTCCCATTTGTTCACCTAATGCTGGATATTAAATAGGTGTTCAAATGAAAATGTGCTTTTTATCAAATTCGCCTCTTTCAACTATAAGTTGTATGGATAGTCTAATTTATTTATTTAGACTTTAATAGAGCAACAAAATTTAATTTAAAAAAAAATGGAACAAATTCTAGGGGATCGAGCTCGAGTCCTCTGAATGAGAGTATGTGCTTCATACCATTCTGCTGTTATTTGCTGATACCGAAATCAATTAATTTAAATGAACCAAACTAGGATATATAAGTCTATGTTCAAGGCCGATTTTAAGCAATTAATTTGTAAAGGGTCCGGAGCTATCCTATGGAAAAAGAATTGCATGCAGATCATACAAAAATTGTGAAATTGACTGATACTATACGTCATCTGGGCCCCGGAACTGGGTATGTGGTCGCACATTAAGGGGAAGTTGTCCTCTGGGGGAGATATTCTAGAACCATCGGTCAGGATGGTCCACTTCAGACCATATTATCAGGCAAAATTTATGTGATTTGTATAAAATATGTTTGTTGTTGCTGGGTAAAATATATTTGTTGCTATGGAAATTCCTTCTAATTCTTAAACAACAAAAATTCCAATTGAATTAATATGATACGAGGTAGAAATATTACTATAGGAGTATTTAGGGTATAAGCTTACTGTTTAGAGAATAAAAATTAGCAATCAGAATCGCAGTTTAAACTGCTTAAACTGCTTAAAAGCTAAAATATTTATTTTAATGTTAATTCTTCATTCACCAAAATGTTGGATGTCCACTCAAATTATCAAATGAGATTATAACACCCCAGAAATAGTTAGGTATAAAGTATAGGCCCTACGGTAAATAATGACAAGACGCCTACTAAATAACCAATAACTGCTTAAAGAATTTCAAGCATGATATAGATATGTGGTTGCTTGGTGAATTTCTTATCAATTTATTATATGAGGTTTTAACATGTATATAATTTGGGGATAGGGCTTACTCTTTAAATAATTAAAGATGCCGACAAGATAACCAATTTTATACTGCTTTAAAGATTTAAACATGGCATAGACGTGCGGTTGCTAGGCGAAATGAGGTTGTTGCTGTGAAAATCACTTCGAATTCCTCAATAACAAAACTTCGAGATTCCAATCAAATAAATAATAGTATACATAGGGTAACAACTTCTATTTAAATAATAAAATACACTGACAGAATATCAAGTTTAAACTGCTTAAAAGCTTTAAGCATGATCTAGAGGGGTAGTTGCTAGGTAAAATGTTTTTTTTTTTTTTTTAAGGATGACAATTTCAATCTATTTGATACAATGGATTAGAGTGTTACGGTTGTATCTTTTGGGGTCCTGTTTATGGAAAACCACAACAAAATAATGCAAGTTCAAACTGGTTTAAAGCTCTAAATGTGATTTACAGACATGGTTGCTAGGTAAAATGTGATTGCTAGGCTACATAATATTCACCATGGATGCATAGAAATGTGTCATATATTAATTTTTCGAAGGTTAAGGGATTTATGGTTGGTTTCTTTCAATATATACCAGTACAAACTGGTTTAATGCTCTAAATAAGATTTATAGATATGGTTGCTAGATAAAAAGTAGTTGCTAGGCAACATAATGTTCACCATCGATACTTAGAAAGGTAATATTTGAAGTTTAGAAGTTGAAGGGTTCACGGTACACCAAGTAATCTTTCTTGAGGGTATGAGTGGTCCTGAAAAGGACCTACCCAATATCGACGTTTCGGTGAGCATGTTTTCACCGTCTTCAGGAGAATGAGTCAAAATTGATATCAGAGGGCTATATATACCCTTCTGATGGATCCAAAGTGCAGGAAGTTGCACAGGAAACTCAGAGTGGAAGCCTCTGATAATCAGTGAAACCTTCAAAGATTATGTAATATTTGAAGTATTTTCTAAGGTAAAGGGTTTTCATGGTTTGTTCAGCCATTCCATTGTGACTCGCGTGACATTTACACAAAATGTCAACTTGTTAAGGCTAATTACTTCAAAATTTCACGATGCAGACCTGTTTTTCTTACTTATTTCAATCAAGGTAATGACATTACACATTAGCACAAAGAAATTTTGGTTGCAAAGTCATTTTTGTGGAAGATATTTCAATTTGTTTCCTGTGACTCGCGTGACGCGACACTATTGAAGGTTTCTGACCTTACTGTACTTGACTGAAATTTCCTCAGAAGTTACTTATCCGATGTACATGAAATTTTCTGGAGATAATTTTGAAACATTAAGCAATGACCTGGTAAAATCTGATTAACGTTTGGCCAGTCGTTTTAAGTCTATTTCCATTTCAAAATGTGACTCGCGTGACACAGGAGTGTGACTCGCGTGACCTGTGTCATTTTGGACTAAAAGTTTAAACAATTATCATGATTACATATAGTAGAATGGGCCACAATTCAACCAAACAAAATGTTTATAGTCAGTTGTATCACATTCAACTTAAAACAAAAGAATTAATTCATTCAAGATAGATTTGGAGGTCTTGCAACATGCAATGCAAAATGGTGATTTTCCCATTGACTTGTGTATTGTAGCAACAGAATTTATAGAAAAGCAAATATGAAAACCTATGATTATAAATTTTGATAACTCAGAAAATATTTAAGATAAAGGTATGAAACTTTGGAGGGTTATATTTCATTATATGTCCTACCAGGATGCCAAGTTTAAGAAGATTTGATAACTTCATGGCAGATATCTTAAGGGGTTGAAATCCATCCCATTTTTCTCATTTTCACCAAAATTCCAATGTAAAATTTACCTATTATTTCTCATTATTGGCCTAAAAACCCAATTGTTATCTTCAATTTGATAATCAGAACATTTTAAAAGACTTATTTGAAGGTAGATTTTATTTCTTTTCAACAAATTCCTAATCATTATCTATATTTTCCCAAACTTTGCTTGTTTTGTAAAATGTGACTCGCGTGACAGTACCCTAAGAAGCCCTAATGTGACTCGCGTGACAGTGCTTTAGGGTGTTTTTTTTATAATGAAGGGGTCTACACTTGGAAATCTTTTTTGGTGGTATGATTGAGGACCCTAAGCTCCTTACTTTTTATCAACTACAAATCTTACACTCTACTACTTTTTAAGTGAACTACAATATGGATGTATTTTTGTGACTCGCGTGACACTTTTCGAGGGTGTTTTCAATTTGAAATATTGTCAAGCTCGGTTCACATAAATGCAGGAAACAATTTGATATTACAAGATGGGTATAAAGTAAAACAGAATAATAAAATTTATGAATCTACTCACTATGGAACATGCTTTAAATAGCATTATTAAAATCATTACCAAAAAACAAAATTTTTGGAGCAAATTTGTTGTCTCTTTGAGGAGGTGTAACTCGGTTGTTAGAAGATAAAAGGTGATGAAAATTCAGATTTATACCATTTCAATATGTACCTAGCCAAAAAGTACTATATTTTTTTCATTGGTTATATTTGAAATTTTAAGCAATGGGTGTCGAGTTACACGGAATGTCTGTGTTTCTTTGAATATATACCTTCATTTTTGCACCCTTTTAACCCTGTGTATACAGAATAAAGTTAAATACAAGTGAATATACAGATTTACTGTAGATTTGACATATTTTCATGATGACAAGGGTCTGTTTGACACAATTTGCGTTAAAATTCATTGTTTATATGGATTTTTTTCTTTTGTGTCATCCCTCTACAATCCAAATTGACATATTTTTAGCATTAACACTAAATTAGTTTGATTTTATAACTTTAAAAACATAGAAAATGCATTTGGAATAGGAAATTTCAACATTTGTGCACGCGGGTAAATGGTTGCTATGCAAAAATCTGGTGCTAGGCAACAAAATTGATTTTGAATTTACTTCAATTTTTTATAGAATTGTAAATGAGGAATTTTTAGTTATATCTATATTGGTTTCAACATGGGGCAAACCCCAAAAAATGTCCAAAACTCTTAAACGGCCAAGAGAATGACCCATACTTTAATTTTCATGATTTTTGTCACAAAAATAGGCGTGGTCTATTCAAAACTAGTTTCCATGGTGATGCTACAAGATGCGGCAATTTTCATACTCATTTTCGAAATTTCAGAAAATTTCCTTTGAAATAAGGTATCTTGTTGTTTTAATCCAGTCGGGTGCATTAAAGTCTCAAAATTTGGCCTCTTGCCGCTCACCTAATAGAGAAGAAAGATTCTTTTACGCCGTTGCCATGGAAGATGTGCATTAAAATGATTGATTATACAGCAAAACCTAATTAAATTGCATTAAACCTGTTTTAGCAATATAGGACTCAATTTAAGCAACGCTAGAAACAAATTTGTATTCTTTGAGTGTTGTTGTTGTTGATTCTTTTTACTTTGACAGTTTCATGGTACATTTTGGCGAGTTTTCATTTTCAAAAATGTATAAGCGAAACATCAAAACAGTTTCCGGAGAAACTTGAAACTTGTATCATGATTTTGTTCACGAAATCTATTGACTAAATAGGCTATACCCCCAAGGAAAAAAAAAGAAAGAAAAAACAAGAAAGAAACTTTTGGAGATGGAATTTATCAGTAAAAAGTAATAATAATCGTAAAATGAATATTTGTTTACGTTTATTCGAATGCTATTGAAATGTTTCGTGTTTTGCAAATTAATATTGGAAATAAGTTAACTTTGTTTTTATGATTCTGTGGATCATCGTCATCATTATCAAGTTCAAATAAAAAAGGAGGTCACCAAGGGGGAACATCTTTATGCGATGGCACTCGGATGATACGTGCCAAAATGACAGGCAGTCATTAGTCATTATCCAGCAAAATGTAATAAAAATTTTACAAAAAGAAAAATAGATTGTTGTTGTAAACTACAACATAATTATGTTAATAAATTGACTATGATTTGGTGGAATAAAGTTGCATCAAACAGTATTTGCAATACAGGACTAAATTTGTCTTTGTCAACGTTAAAAATTAAATGTCATCTGTTGGTGATGCTGTCTACCGTATATGCTATCTCTTTTGTAAAAAATTTTGGGGGAGAAGTATGAAACATGTTTTAAGTTTTTATTTATTGATGATGCCCACCTCCCATAATTTTAATTTGGGGGCATTTGTTCTTTTTAAGAAATGACTTGTTCAAGTCATCTACTGTTCTTATGTTTCAAGATTTTCTTATTTCAGGGCATACAAAATTGGCCGACAATATTCAGGCCATCAATGACATGTAATGTCATAAAGACTCATAAATTAAAAAAATAAATGAAAATAAATAAATTTTAAAAAATGCAATGCTGCAATACTTTTTGACAGGTGAGGAGATTCTATGCAATATTGAGACATATATATACAAACATGTACATACACACATATTATCATAATTATATTTTATATACATACTAGTATATTTTTCATATATACATAATATTGAATACGAAACGTACGTCGGCTCGGTAGAAATCAGTGCGCACAACGCGCGTTGTAAGTGCGGAGCACTTGCTTAGTCCGTACGATCCACGCGAGTTCTGCGGCGTGCTCAATCAACAGTTGAAATGGGCAAGAGCAAAGTAACTGTGGGCCATGCACTTATCCCGTGCGCAGCACGCACGTGGCAAGTGCGCCGTCGGTACAGTAAGTGACTGCCGCAATTATCTAAAAAGACTTACGGAGTCGGCGCGTTGTGCGTGCCTTGGCAGTACCGAGGACGTGCGTGCGCGCACGTGCGGCAAATCCGTAGCTCGAACGTAGCCCGCACGCAGCGAAAGTTCCTCCTGCACTAAAAGTTCTGTGTCGTGTCTGCGCACACCAAATTCCGTACCGAGTCGGTACTCACCACGTACGTGACGTACGATTTTTCCAAATTTTGCCCACGTTTTTGCAAGTAGACAGCACGCACGTGCAAGTACGACGATATGTGACGAAGGCATTACCGAGCGTAACGAAGCGAGGAAACACAAGTCTGTATACCATTATGTTACGTTAAATTTGTTTATGGAAGAAATCATATTTCAGTTCCTTTTTGAGTTCGGGTAAAAAAAAATGATTTACTAAAGCAACGCAATTGCATTTATTTTGTCAAATCGTAAGAAGGATAAGAAAAAAAACAAAAACATGTGGTGTTTCGGGAGGATCCACATGGCCGAGGGTCCACGGGGCCGATTTTATGTTTCTCATATCGCATTTTTTTTTTTTTTTTTGTATGTGTGGAATGTTCGTCTGCGTTAATGGAAAAGTCTCCGCTAAACAGTTGAAATTGAAATGCGTATGAAAGTAAAAAAATAAAAAATAAAAAAGGCCGCTTGTTGCAAGATTTCTACCAGGTTACCGTGGTTACAATTAAGCTTTCGTGTGTCTGCCGTTCATCAGGATCTGAACAAAAAAAACCTGTATTAATGAACAAACATTACTAAGAAACATTCAAAATGGTGTTGAATAATTAAATTTAATAATTAATAGTAATGAATAAGACCCGCCAATGTAAACCACCAAGTTTGATGACGAATAGTTGTGCTCATAAGTATTTATACCCCTGTTGCTTTTTCCCTTTTTTTTTTTTTGTTTTTTTTTTTGTTGTGTTGTTAACTGGGTGTGTTTCGTCAAACTCTTTAGTAATTACTATGCTACCAGCAACTGAACAATTAGGAAAATTTTAAATTTTGACAAATCCCACTGGAAATGTGTCTGGGAATGTAAACACTCACATGATGGCTCAAAGACCATGCAAACTGAGTCAGTCTGGAAATTCTACAGAGGACTCACGGGACAACCCCACAAAAGACATGAAGAAAGGCTGCTGGACACTTGCAAGAACCGTTTCAGGTGGTCATTTCTAGAAAAACTTTACAATCATGGTTAATGAGCAATAAATTGGACCGAGTACCCCTATAGCGTATAAATACTTATGAACCTGGCGTTTTCCATAAATATATCAATAAAATACTCGTTTCATTCACAACCGCCTGAAATCTGGAGATTTAACCCTATCATATACCAATCTTGTATACGCCATTTCTATACGCTTCGCTCATTTCCCCCCAAACTTGGTGACTTTTTCTAAAATTTATTCACGAACATTTTGATATATATTTTGTGGGGATATGATATTCCGTGTTGCCATGGCAACCACAAATTGACAGCCATGTTTATCCAATTTTGGATCATTTTTGATATGCATATTTGTAAACAATATTTTGGTGTTATAAATGGGTTTTCTTCTGTCAAAATGAATTGAAAAACATTCCAAACTGAATACCAATCGTTCTCTTTGCTTTTGTTTTTTTGTTTTTTTATTAAAAATGGCGCCAAAACAATAAATATAATAGAAAATATGAAAATATCAATTTTTTCACATTTCTAATATTTTTAGATGAGTTTATCCAATGAAATTCACAGAATATGATTATTGCTTATTATGCATTCACTTTACTTGCCTAAATAGTGAAAATTAGTGCAAAAAATAATTATTATTTAATTATTTCAATTGATTACCAAAACGCCCTCTGTTGGTGGAATTGAATTTTTCTTACTTAAGAGCATAAAGCGCCCTCATTTGGCAACTTTAAATATTTTGAATGGACGAATGAACAATGAATGAATCGTAAGACATATTTGTAACAGTTTCCATCTTCAAACCATGATTTTAGGGAGTTAAAATTATTTAATTCAAATTTTGTGCATTTTTCTATGTATTTCTTTACTTAAGTGAAAATAGCGCCCCCATATGATGACCTTGAGATATTTAAGTTGTACCAAGTTGTTGAGCTTGAGTTGCTTTATCGTCATGCCAAATATGAAAGTGATCGGTCAAATAATAAAAAATTATGGAGGGGGGCACAATGTGCCCCCCCCCCCTTGGGCCTATGAACCCTCAAAATACTTTGGTCTTGATAGGGTTAAAATTGTATTTTTTTTCCTCCCAACTGTCCTAAATTGTTGCGTTGTTGCTGTGACGTCATAGTATGTTAACGGAATGCTACAACCACCTGACAACCATGCATGATTGAGTTTTCTCTTTCATTTAATAACTATAGAATACCAGCACATAGGTGGGTCTATTGTTCTGACATAGCAAGACAAATCATGCCCGGCCGCCGGACGGCTGTATCATTCCATTAAAATCCTTTAATGTCGTCACCAGCGACATAGAATTAGAGTAATTTTCGACTATTTGGGAGGGGGATGAAGATATGAACGATGATATGAGACGAATGATAATGAAGATATGAACGACGATGATGAACGATAACGAAAAGATGATGAAGAGATGAACAATGATGATGAGATGAACTACGATGATGACGAAGAGATAAACAATGATGATAAATGATGAGGAGAAGGGTCATATGAGATGAACGATGATGATATGGGATGACCGATGATGAAGAGATAAACGGTATTCACGATAAAATGAACAACGATGATAAAGAGGTGAACAATGATGACAAGAGGGGAATGATGGTTGTATTAGCAGTTGGGCCTTTACTGGCTTTGTACAAAAAAAAATAAATAAATAAATAAATATGCGGTACGCAATGATGAATCATTCATGAAAAAAAAAGTAAATACATATAAGTGCCATATTTGAATTTTTGGAAGAAAAGATATAATCATAAAAGTAACACCCAAAAAATAACAGCTTTTGTATCATACCAAGATGAATAATAATGCTCGTGCAAGTTAATGCAAAGAGAGCCATATAACATCTGAAAATTTCTTTTATATCTTATTTCCCCCCCCCTCCCAAATGACTATAATATAGCAACAATCCCAATAATCTAGTGCACCATATGGTCCCATCAATGAGATTTATTTATATATTTCTTTTAATGTATGTTTTAGAAAAAAGTCTACTTTGTGTGATATCATCAATAGAAAAAATAAACAGGATAAACAAAGTCTGATTAAACTAGAGTATGTTGCACCAAATCATTCCATGAATGATATGAATTTTGCACTAGAAATTTAAAAAGGGTCTGTAAAATTAGACTAAGCCGCCCGATATAAATATAAACGAAAGAAAAAAAGGGGGAGAAGACAAGAGCAGAAAAGAAAATAATAACAAAGGAACAAGAAAAAAGAAAGGCAGTGGCAAAAAAATAAATAAAAAAAATATAATAATGAATAAAAAAATAACAAAAAAAGTATCCGACTGCTTGCCATAATATCAACGATAAAGGAAAAAAGAAGAATAGGGCCTACTAGCGTTGACATGGCTCAAAACCCAGTATAGATAGTTCCATGTACAAAATATGTCAATACCGCGCCGTGGAACCAAATCTGCATCGTAAAACATGGCAGATATGGTTCTCAGGTGAAACGATATCTGCCGCTACACGGGCATGGGGCGAGTGTAGCCCCGGTAGGAACAGGTCCTAAAACGTTGTACAGGACGAGCTGCTTAGTAAGAAATTAATACTGATAATATCAGTTTTATGTTTTTAAAGGTATATAAAGTGTGGTAGATTGGAGTACAATTTGAAAAGTTATTTTGTATCCAATTATACAGAAACAAACAGTTGGTTCCTGAAAATAGAACTTAGAAGTTCTGTAGATTTGATCAATCTCGTTTGTGATATCGTACATGCATAATATTATTGTATGCATTATGCATTATGTATTAAAAATCTATTGTTATGACGTCCAGTATGCAAATGCGGAGAGGAGACTATGAGTCACCTCCTACAATACCCTCTCCTGCTTAACCCCTGTTCCTAAGGTTCAGAATCCAATTCTAATTCATCTAACAATCAGAAACACAAATAAACAAAATTGAGAGAAAGGACTCGAGAAGAAGAAGAAGATCTATTGTTATATGATATATAAGTAGAATGAATTATCGGCTCCTCGTGATTGTAGATCGGCAGGCTTCTCCCAAAATAAGGAGTATTTTGTGTGTTTCTTAAAGTGTAAGCGTGTATTTGGATGTTTTAAACGTCATTGGTGAGAAGCAGATATTTGTGGTTTTTCATGACTGTTCATGTACTCGGCCACTCTGCATTGGTCACATGCTCTGTATTTATTATGTGATAACCAGTAGTCTACTGAAGCATCTCATTTCTCCTGCTTATTTTTTCTTCTCAAAACATGCAGTCAAAGTCCACTATTCAGATGCATATAGCATTATAGGGATCGTTCAATAGTCTCGAGTAAAGTAAAACTGTACCCCTATAGCTGTTATTTGAAGAAAAAAATATGATCTTTTTTATGGTCGCAGGCAGTAAAAAAAAAAATCTTTTTGCTGGGCCAGCGTGATTTAACCATAATCCGCGCCTATATTCATTTCATGCTCAAAATTTGTTGTATTTTCAGTAACCCACAAGATATTCAGTCAATTATGTTTTGTGAGGTAGGGGAAACCGGGTATGGACGTTACAAAATTTACATTTTGGGCCAGATAATTCTGATGAAAGTACTCACACACTCCATTTTGGGTCTGTAGTTAGCCTATTATGTTGGCTAAACCTGAGGCATATAAAACTTGAAAACATGTAAACACTAATTAACTACAGCTTAATTAATGAAGACATTTTTTGTAACAACCTACCCCGTATACGGGGTGAGTTATTACACCATACAGGGTAGATTGTTACTAGTAAACATACGGGGTAATTTGTCACACTGTCTAAATCTCTTATACCATACTTTTGTTTCAACTTTCCAGTTTCTTGGTATCGTTAACAGTAGATCAAGTAGAGCTCTAGAATAGACTAAAGTAATAATAGAAATATCAAAATATTAACACTTGAAAATTGAAATAAAATTACTTTAAATGTGTAATGTAATTGGGGTAGGTTGTTACATCGACATGGGGTAGGTTGTTACCAGCGACATAGAATTCCTTCAACCTTCGTGAAATTCTGTTTGTTTGGTGCAGATGAGTTAATGGTCAATGAGAAGCCGCCGTGCCTTGGTTCGATCCTAGCTTTATAAGCTATGATACTAGTGTAAGTCATAAATGGGACAATACAGTGAAATGATTGACAAACATTGATTGGCAACTCCCATTTTGATGATAATAGAGCGAAATGAATTGGTTTATAGAGAATTTGTTGACATAGCTTGACCCAATGACCCCCAGAGCTGTCGTTCATTTGAATTTATATATATATATAAACACAACACAAAAAGAAAGTTCCCCCTATTTCAGATATCAATAATTTTTTATCCAGGAGAAATTAAAAAAATCTAATTACATGTCCATGTAGGGAATTTAATTAACTAGAATGGGAAGGATTTTTAGGAAAAATCATCTAGTCATGCTTCAGTGAGCAATGGTTGAATGCAAAAATGTCATTTTTTGAAGTTCGCAAGCTTGAAATGGCAACTTTTATTCAATAATATGGACAAAAACTGACAATAAAAATATATAGGCGAAAGACATAAAGACAAATGAATCGAAACGTAGCTCTCCATTTTTCCTTTTAATGCGAGTCTTCGGCCATTTTAAGGCCTTCATCAGGTTGGTTGGTTGTTCTCCATATAGATGGCGTTTGTCAATCTCGAAGATTATTCGCGCCAGGCTCGTACATAGTTTTTTTAAGCCCATGAGCGACCTTACTTGGTGAAGTGTTATTAGATATTATTTATTTATTATTTACCAACAAAAAAACAACAAAAAAAAACACGGAAATATAAAATGCATAAAAGGCGAAAAGGTGTACAAAAGTAACATTGTTCGTAGAAGTCACAATGATCATATAAACGCATAAAAAGCAAAATGCGTTAAATTGCAACATTGCTCATGGGATGGGGCCAATCCACCCCTCCCCATGACACCAAATTTTCTGAAACTTAGCATGTACTTGGTGCATATTAGAATGAATAAACCTGCAAAGTTTCATACTTCTACCTCAAATACTTTTTGAGCTACCAGCAAATGTAACTGGCATACGTTTCTGCATTTTGGACTACTTGTTTAATACAGGTCTATTGGGAAACTGAAATCGCATAGCGCAACGATTCTTAAAGCTGCGCATTACATGATAGTCGAAACTATATAAATTTGGTATAAAAATTTACGTAAGACCCTATGATAAAAAGTCATGAAAGCTCATGGCACATAAAAAAAAAATGTTTGATCTTATTTCGGCAAATGTACTAGGGCATTGAAAATCCCATAGACTTTGTGAAGCTTTGGGTGTTCTAATAATTCTGGCCACCACTGTATATATACTGTATATATACAGTGGTGGCCAAAATTATTTTGGTTATTTTCATTAGGTTGGCCATTAAAATACCTATAACATTGTTGGAATGTCTACAAAAGTCAGCATTTTGCTTTAAAAACAATAGAATATAGTAATGCATTTGGAATTCGCCCTATTATCTGTTGCGCCACCAATCGACAAATTTACAAAATATTGGGCCTATCAGAATCAATGTTTTAACGTTAAAAATATTAAGTCTCTCCCTACAAAAGTATACATTTTTAAAAGGAAATATCCTTGTGATTTCACAAATGGTATTTTTTATAAGGTAGGGTGTAGTAGTTATATATCATGTAGGGGGAATTTATTTATTTTCATGGGTCGTAATTTTTTTCTTCTTTTTGGAACACACATTTAATTCCCCTCTGAACAGTAATTATCACCGTATTTAAATTTCTAATGAAATTTCCTTTCAGAAAATAGATGGTTAAAAGGAATTTCTTCTTTTTATGAGGAAAAATAATTAGGTATAAGTTAGGCAAAGTTTCTTTTGGTCATCTCACATCTCATTATCGAAAAAAAAGTCTCCTTGGAATTCAGAAATTAGCCAAAATATGCAAAAGAGCAAAAACATGATTTTGCACTAATTCATTGCATTATTGAGAAAATAGAATATTAACGTCAATAATAATCCAAGCAATGTTAAATTTTGTATGGACGTTAAGGCACATGTAAATTTAGCGCTGCATGGTTTGTTTGTATTTTGAAGTATAAATCTAATAATTTTTTTCATTTATGCAAATTAAATGTATTTTCACATATTTATCAATATTTAGCTTTATTATTTTTTTATTTATTTTATCATTTCAAAAGCTGCTGAGTGTAATAGTCAACAATATTTTAGTGAAAATTTGAAGTTTCTAATGAATTATCATGTATCCCTTTGGTTTTTTTTACTTTCTTTTGTCTTTTATGATTTTAATTTTTAATATGAACTTTTTAATGTTTTTGGCTCTTTTTGCTTCGAAAATGAAAGCAAAATGTTATCTTACATTCTATTTAGGTCTGACATACAATAATGCCATGTTGTATCACCTAACAAAACAGCAAATTTTTTGTTTTAAACAATAGCTGCACTAGCTACATTTTAAGGAAAAAATTCACCAGAAGGCATATTTGGGGTTGGCAGCGGTTGCGCAGCAGTCATGGATGTTTTATAATTGGTTAATTTGGCCGAGACCCCTCACCCAGTCACGATAGACATAATTCATTATTTATATGAAAAGTAAGGAACCATTGTTTTGACGTGTAATTTAATAGGAAATTTTAAAAATACAGAAAAATTCAATTATTGTCCATTTGTGTACTGTATGCACCTATCCCCTAAATTGTTCTTCCGTGTTTTTAATTGCATCTACTCATATCTAAAAGGCCTTTATCATCATCTTGGATATCTTAGAATTAATCAAGGTACATTTCTGAAACATAAAAGACGCAAAAACATTAACATATCAATTCTACTCCACGTGAAATGTAAATCTAACGTATGACATTAAATCTTAACATAAAGACGCGTCCATTATTTGAGGAGGGGAAACGCAACATTACATTCATGAGTTTAGTGGAAATACGTGCATCTGAGCGGCGCAGAAAATTATACGGCTCTACATTAATGTCAACAAAACCCGCGCTAACGGCGGGAAGCGACCGATTGACATGCAACTGCATGCAATTATTACTTAGCGTACAAAAACTCGCCTAAGAAAACTTCCCTGTCGGTAAAATGGTATTATCAGTCGATCCGTTCGAGGAAATTCGTCATGGACATGAAATAAATAATTGAATTTTATCATAGTTTTCGTAGGTAATGCTTCAGACCAGATTGGGGAAAAAGACATTTGGCACGCCTATAACACCATTGTGCTAAAGTTGTAATCAGAATCTTTATTTCACATAAGATTGATGTTCCTTAACGATTATTGATATAAAGAGTGATCTTGTCACATCTTGCGAAGACGCCGTCCACATGCGATATGCATGTGATATGCGGAAATATGACCCATCGAGTAAAGATTCGTTTGTGACATGTTCAAAGTGACAGGACTTTTTTAACACATCGAAATGAATGTACCATATTTGGAAAGCTGAGAATTCAAGCTTTTAAAAACTGCTTGATCATTAAGGTGTAATTATAATTATGCGTAATCGAGGAAGATGACTATACAGCGTATGAGCTATTTTGAGAGCAAAATTGGCCATATTGTACAGGAATTTGATCTTACTAGGATTTCGAATTGACTCAAGTGACAGGACTTTTTTTTCCCTTTGCAATAATTTATTCCCTATTTTTGAAAAATTCAGACTCTTAGCGTACTTATTCAAGTGATCATTTCTTTGAAAAGGTAGTTGCTCGCCATAAATCACGAAAACAAAGTGAAAAAACTGTGCAAATTACAAAAAGTCTATGGCCGCGTTCGCTTTACGTAGAGTGATAGCGCCCTCTTCCCCTTAAGTTTACAACTAGAATTGATATGGAAATACATTAACAATCGGAGACAATAGAAAGTATTTTAACAAAATAAATACAAAGGAATTCATCTAAAACTCCACTTTTTTAATCACAATGTTGTTGACTATAATACTCCACAACTTAAAAAATTGGGCTTCATAGCAATTTTTAAAACAACATATTGATAAACGTTTGAAAATGCAGCCTTAATTTGCATACATAATGATAAATAAAGAATTGTTGCCTCAAAATACAAACAAAAAGTATAGGGTTATATTTTACATGTGCCTCAACATCCATGAAAAATTTTACATTTTACATTATTGGCTGAGATATCTTTTTTTAATTTTTTTTCTTTAATGGAAATAATAGTGCAAAATCACGTTTTTGCATATTTTTAACTATTTTTGAATTCCAAGGAGACTTTTTGTGATAAGCGTGAAGCATATTGGTTGCATAATTGGTTGCATATTGTATTTGATGTGTTTGCCAACATTATACTTTCCAATAGGCCCCAGTGCACAAACATACACATTACATCATTTGGACGGAAATACTGGATATAAAATGCCTTAAAAAGGGGAATCCAACCCGAGGAGAGAATCAATCTTACAGGAAAGAGGAAAATGAGGGGAGCAATCTAAAAAAAAGTTTCATCAAAATCGGTTATTAAAAATAAGAGAGTTATGGAAGTTTGAAAAGTCTAGTTGTTCCTTCTATGGGGATCCTCAAATTGGCATCATTGGCTTCAAAATGGCCGATCATATGGACAACTCTCCATTCGTTTTGTACACAATTTTTCAGATTTTCCCCATTTTCTTTCGAAATAAGTCTTCTTTACTTCTGAGCTCCAAATATGTCATGGGAAAATATATTTCACACAACATATGTTGAGCTCAGAACGAGGTAAGATATATTTCGAAAGAAAATGGGGAAAATCTGAAAATTTGTGTACAAAACGAATGGAGAGTTGTCCATAAGATCGGCCATTTTGAAGCCGATGATGCCAATTTAAAATGAACCAAAACATATATAGCTGGCTTTAGGTGTACCCAAACTTTTGGAGGGAAGTGTATGTAATTGTCGTATCACGTATCTAAATTTGGCACTACATGTACAATGCACAGTCTATGGGAGAACCGACCGCGCATAGCGCAACGATTTTAGAAGTTGCGCATTACCTAAAGGTCAAAACTACACTGCCCTCGAAAAAGTTTGGTTACACCTTATACAAGCTATGTTTTGTAACATTTTAAGGCATTTTATGTCCTTTATTTCAGTCCAAATGATGTTAAAGTACAAAAAAATACATTATGTAAACAATATACTTCATGATTATCCCACCAAGTCTCATTGGAATTCAGAAATTAGACAAAAATATGCAAAAGATGCAAAAACATGATTTTGCACTAATTTATTCAATTATTGAAAAAATAAGATATCTCGGCCAATAATGGTCTGATCAATGTAAAATTTTGCGTGGATGTTGAGGCAATTGTAAAATATAACCCTGTACTATTTGATTGTATGTTGAGGCAACAATTTATCAATTATTATAATTTATGCAAATTAAGGGTCTATTTTTAAACATTTATCAATATTTTGTTTGGAAATTTGCTCTAAAATCCAATTTCTTGTTAAAAGTTGCTGAGCATAATAGTCAACGACATTATGATTAAAAAAATTGAGTTTCTCATGAATTCCTTGGTATTTTTTTTTAAATACTTTCTATTGTCTTTGATTGTTTTTGTTTTAATGTATTTCTTAATGTTTTGCGTCTTTTATGTTTCAGAAATGTTTCTTTATTGATTATTGATTTCAAAATATCCAAGATGATGCTAAAGCCTTTTAGATGCAATTAAGAGTGTGGTAGAACATTTCAGGGGAATGGTGCATTCAGTTCACAAATGGGCAATAATTGATTTTTTTTTCGGTATTTGTAAATTTTCCTAATGACAGATCAAAACAATGTTTCTTTAATTAATAAATCTCTATATGAAACTGAATTATGCCTATTCTGACTGGGGAAGGGGTCTCGGCCAATTTAACCAATTATAAAATGTCCATGACAAAACAAAAGAATACATAAAAATTAATTAGAAACTTGAAACTTCTTACTAAAATATTGTTGACTATTACACATAGCAACTTTTGACAGGAAATTGGACTTCATAACAAATTTTTTAAAGCCAAATGTTGATAAAAATGTAAAAAACACACCTAACTTGCATAAATATTAATAATTAATAGATTTATACTTTAAAATACAAACAAACAACCTTACCTTAGACCTTAGTTCATTCCATCCACATGTGGACATTGATCCGCAAGGGTCCGCCACCGACGTCGATCCTGGGCGATGAGGACAGCTTCATTCCAGTTGGTGTCTCGTTCAGACAGGTCCCTATCAATCGTTCTACACCATGTTAAATGTGGTCTTCCTCTCTTCCTTCTTCCTTTCCTGGGTTTCCATGTGAGGGCCGTCCTGACAATGTTGTTTTCTGGCATCCTAAGGACGTGACCCAACCACGTCAGCCTTCGTTTTGTAATTACTTGGCTGAGGAGCTTTTGTTTTGTTTGATTCCTGACATATTCGTTTGTGATGTGGTCCCTCCATGAAATATTAAGAATCCTTCTTAAGCATCTGTGGTGGAAAGCATCTAGCTTTTGCCTGTCCCTTACTGTCATTTCCCAGGTTTCACTGGCATATAGTGAACAACGCAGCGCTTTATTTTACATGTACCTAAACGACCGTGCAAAATTTTACATTGATCAGATCATTATTGACGGAGATTTTTTTTTTTTTTTTTTTTTCAATAATCCAATAAATTAGTGCAAAATCATGTTTTTGTACTTTTTGCATATTTTGGCTAATTTCTAAATTCCAAGGATACTTTGTTCCATGACTGTGACATATTTTCATTGCACAATATATGTTTAGTACTTTAACAACATTTGGACTGAAATACTGGATATAAAATGCTTTAAAATGATCCAAAACATAGCTGCCATCAGGACCCCGTTGCATAAAATTTCTAACCGGATTTTTTTCCGGTTAAAATCTGAAAACTCCGGTTAAAGTCGGAAAATTCCGGTTACAATATTTTTCTGGATTTTTACTGTTTTTTCCATTGCATAAAAACATACCAGATTTTTCAAAAGTATTAATGCAATAAATTTTTAGGGAGTTTTAAAACTCAGGTTGAATAACCTAAGAAAAACCCTTACAAAAATATCGTGTGGTACCACACAACGGTACCATACAAAATACCACTGGATATTCCTATGGTTTTTTGGCACAAATACCACACAAAATACCATACAGCAGTATCATACAGCCAAAATACCATAGGATTTCCTATGGTTTTTTGGCACAAATACCACACAAAATACCATACAGCCAAAATACCATAGGATTTCCTATGGTTTTTTGGCACATATACCACACAAAATACCATACATAGGTACCATACAGCCAAAATACCATAGGATTTCCTATGGTTTTTTTGGCACAAATACCACACAAAATACCATACAGAAGTACCATACAGCCAAAATACCATAGGATTTTATATGGTTTTTTGGCACAAATACCACACAAAATACCATGCAGAAGTACCATACAGCCAAAATACCATAGGATTTCCTATGGTTTTATGGCACAAATACCACAGGATTTCCTATGGTTTTTTGGCACAAATACCACAGGATTTCCTATGGTATTTTAGCACAAGTACAACAAAAAATACCATACAGGTGTACCATACAGCAAAATACTTAATAGCATTATCCCAAACTAGTACCACACATCAATACCGCACACACTTACCAGGATTATGACATACCGTTGCGACTGGAACGCCACACGCCGTTAATTCAGAGATGCCACACGCCGTTACCACAGGACTGCCGCTAGACACCCAAGGATACCATACACTGGTATATATACCACTATTTAGCAAAAATATTTTGGGTCACAGTTAGTTATTTTCTATATTTCTTGATAATAATGCAAATGTCAAAACTATCGCTCTTGATGTTACTCTGTCTTTAGGAAATAAATATTAATATGCAGGCAATTACTATTAAATGAGGTAAGCTTCACAAAATACTGATTTGTGCATACAAAAACAATGTATGCAAATGAGCTAATTACCATAGTACCACACGAAGTAACACAGGAAACCATAGCGACTATACAAACTCAGCAAGTTAAACTGCCATGAATCCACTTTGACTAAATGCCCGTTGGTTTCATCCCTGTTGGATGTTTGTCTTCAATCAGTTCGTCAAATTACCATTTGGTCCAATTAATTCCCATTTCGTCTAATTAAGTCGACTAGGTCAAACACCACTTAGTCAATTCCTGTAAAAACTATCCCTTAGAAAAAAAAAAATATCCTGTGACAATACTTACACAACGGTAGGTATTGGCGGCGTCCCGGGTGGACGGGACGATCGAGTTCCCCCCCCCCATCAGATTTTTGTTTTCTGGGGATCGTCCACCCGTCGATTTTTTAAAGCTTAAAAAAAAATATATGTACTATAATAGACGAAGAGGCACAGTGTGCGTAAAATGTACCAAGTTCAGGTCATTAAAAGCAAAATTTTCGGCTCGCGCTTCGCTTTGCAAACAAAAACACCAGACAATAATTAAACTAATAATCTTTCTTCAGGTCCCTATATTCTATTATTCTTTTTATTTGTACAAACTGCTTTATTTGTAACTTTGGCAATATGTGTGGTGTAGGTCATTCTATTGTGAATTTGTGATATTAGCCTATACAGGGGTGACCCAGAAAAAAGGAAACCCAAGTTTGATCATCAATAATTTAAAAAATTTTACCGTGGTGATTATAATTTATATCACTGGAAAGTGCAACTCATTACCATTTTAATGATACCCCGCTCAGCTCACCAATGTCACGCATCACTGAACCTCATTGTTTTGAAGATGTCTTGCAAAATTGTGAGTGGTTTCACTTTCACGCTCATTGAGATGGGTTGCTGCAATGTGCTAAAAGGGAACCCAACTTTCATCATCATATTTTAAAAACATGACAGTAGTGATTATGACGTTTATATCACTGGAAAGTGCCACTCATTATCATTTGTATTGATATCTCTTTCAGCTCACCAATGTCAGCCATCACTGATCACTGAACCCCATTGTTCTGAAAATATCTTGCAAAATTGTGATTGATGCACTGTCATGCTTCTTACATTATCCATGGGAACTGAAGGTTCTCTGGATTGTCGTGACCAGTAACATGTTGAAATTACCTGGATGGTAAGATTAAAGGACTAAATAAGTAAAAAATTTCCAACCCATTTATCAAACTCATTTTATTTTAAGTCACTGGAATGCTTTACTTAGATTTTGTTAGGAATCTTTGAAAGCAACTCATCTCAAGGAGCATGAAGAGAACCTATCACAATTTTGCGAGACAATTTACAAAACAATGGGGTTCAGTGATGCATGATATTGGTGAGCTGAGAGAGGTATCATTAGAATGGTAATGAGTTGTACTTTCCAGTGATATTAAATTCTTAATCACCACTGAAATATTCTTGAAGTTATTGATGATCAAAGTTGGGTTTCCTTTCCAGGCACATTCACACAAACCATCTCAGGGTGCATGAAAGTGAACCACGCACAATTTTACAAGACTTTTTGAAAACAATGGGGTTTAGTAATGCGTGACATTGGCGAGGTGAGCGAGGTATCATTAGAATGGCAATGAGTTGCACTTTACAGTGATATAAATTTAATAATCACCATTGGAATATTTTTGAAAATATTGTTGATCAAAGTTGGGTTTCCTTTTTTCGGAAACACCCTGTATTATATGTCTCTTTTGGGGTGCTCTATTTATTTCGATCTAGTGTATATTTAATTCCTCTCCAAATTTGGCGGCAATCAGGGGGACATGTCCCCTTGATTTTCAAAGCTTCACATCTTCTTTTTATTTTCTAAATAATTTGGATAAATTTTGTATTTGCCCACTTCTCCAAATGTGATGGAAATAAACTTTTAAATTTCTTTAAATTCTTTGTTTTCAGGTCCGTATCCTTATAAAAAGTGACCATATTCAGAAAGGGATTACAAACATACGTTGATTTATGAGATTTTCTCTCGCTCTTCGTAATTGTATTTTCTTTAAGAGTAGTGATTATCAGCTAGTGAATACAATGATTAATGTTATTATAGAGCAAAATGTTAAGCTCGCGCTTCGCGCTCACCCCTGACCGTCATCACATGAAATCGCCGCCCCTGATGATCGGGGAGACCGTCACAATAATTGTAACACGGGGTGATTGTAACAGAAGCTCCCATCCCCAGCAGAAACATGCTTCAAACTTATCCTATGTAAAAAAAAGTAATAATAATAATAGAAAATAATAATAAAAAAGTGCATTTTGTCGCTCCACGTGACGTTTGAGTGTAAGCAAATTTAACGGTTCATGGAACTTTCTACATGTGGTGGTATTTGTGCCATACATGTGGTATTTGTGCCAAAAAAACATACAACAATACCATACATATGGTATATGTGTAAAAAAAAAAAAAAAAAAAAAACATTACAGCAATACCATACATATGGTATTTGTGTTTGTGCCCAAAAAACATACAGCAATACCATTCATATGGTATTTGTGCCAAAAAAAAACATATACAACCAAAACCATACAATAATGGTATGTCGCCAGAAAACCATACAGGAATACCATACATATGGGTATTTGTGCCAAAAAAAAAAAACATACAGCAATACCATACATATGGTATTTGTTCCAAAAAAACATACAGCAATACCATACATATGGTATTTGTGCCAAAAAAACATACAACAATACCATACACATGGTATGTGTGCAAGAAAACCATACAGAAATGCCATACATATGGTATTTGCGCCAAAAAAAAAACCATTCAGCAATACCATACATATGGTATTTGTGCCAAAAAACCATACAGAAATACCATACATATGGTATTTGTGCCAGAAAAACATACAGCAATACCATACATATGGTATTTGTGCCAAAAAAAAACATACAAAAATACCATACATATGGTTTTTGTGCCAAAAACCCATACAGAAATACTATACATATGGTATTTGTGCTAAAAACCATACAGTAATACCATACATATGGTATTTGTGCCAAATACCACAGCACTGCTGTATGGTATTCTTATGGTACCCTTTTCCTGTGTGATATTCCCTATGGTACTTCTATGGTATTTGATTGTACCATAGAAATACCATAAGAATACCACAGGACATTTTTGTAACGGAAGGTCTACATAAGCTGAGTTTTTTAACCGGAGAAAACTCGGATTAGAAAAATAGTTTTATGCAACACCACCCTGGTGTACCCAAACTTTTGGAGGGCAGTGTATATAAATTTGGTATCAAAAGATGTGTAAGATCCTATCCTAAAAAGTCTGTTTTTCAGCCTCCATCGATAGGGGGTGAGTGATTGACACCCTTGCTTGATTACGGCTTTCTAACTAAATGAAGACCTGAACTTCGCCATAGCACTGGGCACTCAGCACTGGGCACTGGACATTGGGTCTGCTCCATTAACGGCCACGCCCTGCTTGCCTGCCTGGAAGCCTACAGCAAAGCTGTTCCCCAAAAATATGACTCTCCCTTCTAAAATCAAAATGTCAGAGTGACTGGCTCTGCCCAATTTCAGGTAGGGTACATGCAGGTAATATGGGCCAGCAGGCAATATGGGCCACCTGATGCGAATCATGTCGTGACCGTCGACCGGTGACCGGTGACCGGTTTGAGCGCCATAATGTTGCTCATATGAATTGTATACGAAAATCTATCATCGTGAGAGCATCTAATGCCGAAATTTCTCTGAGAAAATTGCTGAAAACCAACAAGTTAGGTAAAACTTACGGCAATTTTTTTACCCCGATGTAAAATTTGGTATTTCACAGAATGTGTTGGCGAAAGAGTGTTTGAGGGGGTAACCTCAATTGTTTGTATATTTAGTATGCTTATAGTTTCATTTTTATCATACTAGCGTGTACATGTCAATTTGTTGTAGTGAAGGGGTGCTATGTGGCATTCAATGGCGGAAATGATTCTGGTACTTAGTATTGGGATGAGGCATCAATCTCTTTGCTACGATTTTTGGGGGTATATTCACAGTATATAATCAATATAAATAACTTATTGTAGGCCTATATTGATTTGTATAATGAGAATAATATTTAAATAATATTAAAAAAAGAAATAATATACAAAATACAAAACAATGAAATATATAGTCAAAGTATTTACTGAAGGGTCTTATAATTTCAAATAATATCTGAAAGTGAATGATTTTTAAAATTTTAAGCGAATTCCAGACATTGTAGAGTCATTGTAGTTTTTTAAAAAATACATTCAATACATGTGCCCATATTACCTGCACATGCAGGTAATATGGGCACTTTGGTTATGACGTCAACATTGGAATATTGCAGACCGGGTGGGTTGGTTATAATTGTTTTTCTTCACAATAAAAGTTAGAGCAGTAGTTATTGATTCATATAAACAAATATTAGACTGTGTGTCATTTTGTTATTTAATGCAAATTACGCAAATGAGCTTAGGGGGCCCAAATTACCTGCATGTACCCTACACATATAATAGAGTTATGTCAGGACAAAGAGTCTGGTACTTGGGACACCTGAATTTCCCTGTTCACTAGAGTGTTTTACTACATACCTAACATTGCCTGACCTAGCTAGAAGGTACAGAAGAATTAGATTTAATGCGGGGGTCACAACTCGCCGTGCAACTCGACGTGCAACTCCCTACGATGGATTTCGTAGACAATTCGTGCAGCGTATGTACAATGCAGGCACGTTGCCTGTACGACGTGCAGGAAGTTTTTCCAATACCCTTACTACAGAAACGCAGGAATCGCAGAAATTGACCCACGACCTGTGCATGCATTGTGCATGCAACGCAGGTTAAATTGATTGCACGTGCCCCGTAGCCTACGACGAGTTGTGACCGCCGCATTACAATGATTCTTACAGAGGTGCTTTTTTTTTTAAGCTTTTTGTTGTTTTGATTTTACCCCCACTTTTACACAAGTCGAAATTTACATGTTCACAAACAATGTGCAGTGTTCATCCAAGCGTAAATATATATATAACACACAAAATTGGTACTCTTTCGGAATATGTATAATAATTTGGGGTTTATAAAATGGTTTTCTCTTCATTGACAATTTTCTAGGTGTCTAGTTTTTTCTGACTCACTCGGTATATAAACCCCTCACAAAAAGTTTCGCAAATCGACTTTGGGCCATGATAACTTTTCAGGTACGCTTTAGTTATTCCTGATATTCATACCACTGGAAAGATAATTTATTCCCCTTTTTATTGAAATCCTATTTGTAATGATTGTATAATGCTTCAATGCACGGAATATCAGAATATGGAGAAAAGTAAAAAGTCAAATGTTGTAAAATGCATTTTTTATTGATCACATTGAAGTTCCGCAACTTGACTTTAGGTCCTGATAACTTTGGGGATATTTTCTAATTTTTATTGAATTTTATACCATTGTCAAGTTAATTTATTCCTCTTTTGATGGATACCTTATTTGTCATGGTGATGTCATGCCTGGGTCCACAGAACCCCTGAATACCACCTGAATACATGACAAAGCGAAAGATAATTTTCAGTTGAAATTTCTGTAACACAACTCTGAACCTTGATACATTTAAATGTGGGGATTTAATCATGGTCAATTTTTATAGTATTAAAAAGTTCATTTATTCTTCTTTTTATTGATACCCTATTTGCAATAGTAACATCATGTTTGAATGCACATAACTCACGAATATGATGCAAAGTAAAAAGTGAAAAGTTGCGAAATGCATTGTTATTACCCGCAACAGACAATAATACTCACAATAGGCATTCAATTCGCAACATTTAACTTCAAACTTGTCCTAACATTCAGGTGTTTTGTCCATGCAGGAACAACACTATCGTTACAATTAGGGTGTCATTGAAAAGAGGAATCAATTATCTTGACAACGGTCTAAATTTCAATAAAAATTAGAAAATACCCCATAAGTTATCAAAGCCTAAAGTCGAGTTGCGGAACTTCGCTTTGATAAATGCATTTTGCAACATTTGACTTTTTACTCTTCTCCATATTCTGATATTCTGTGCATTGAAGCATGACATAATCATTACAAGTAGGATATCAATAAAAAGGGGAATAAATTATCTTTCCAATGGTATGAATATCAGGAATAACTAAGGCGTACCTGAAAAGTTATCATGGCCTAAAGTCTATTTGCGAAACTTTTTGTGAGGGTTTATATATATATATATATATATATATATATATATACATGTTTAGCATGTGCACTGCACTCTTAAAAATGAACAGTCAAATTGAACCAACCCCGGGTCAATTGGAACCAGTAGCGGACGCAGCCCGACAGTCATAGAATGAAAGTATCGGGCCCATGCGTAAACATAATAGAGCCGCTATTGTCCTCAGATAATTGGGCCCAGGAAATGTATACAATTCGGATATCTTGTATCCGCGCCCGTTGAACCATAGGGCCATGTGTCACAAGTTGGGGTATTGGAAAAGAAAGGAGGCGTTACATTTTGGAGGGAAAATTATCACATTTTTTCACATAGCATGAAAATGATGTACAGTCATAAGCTGTGCAATAATTCATATTGTAGATAATTTATCAGGCTACATGTCTGTGAAAATTCAGCTTTGTTATGCTCATAGTTTTAATACAAAGATACTTTTAGTGGAGTAGGGTAAGGGGTGGAGGATCCTACGGTGGAGGCATGTGTTAAAGCATAGGGAATTCCCATTTTTGTTACTTCCTTATAGTTTGCTGTGTAATATCTTTGCAGCCAATTGGTCTTATGGGTTGAGTGATATATCATTCTCTTGGGAATTTATGTGGTTCTAGATAAATGTGAAGAAGATTTTTCAAAAGTAATTTAATCAATTAATTGATCAATAGACAATGCATTGCAGGCATCAAAAATTGTCACATGCAATTTTATAACAATAATTGTCATTTTTTCGCCATTTTCTTTGCATACATGTAAAAACATAATTAAGTGGAATCATATTACTTGCAATAAACTTTCTTTGAGTTGTAATCCAAGTGTAAAAGAAATGATTTCTGCCCTTTTTGCACTATTTTTCTTCTTTTTCGACACCCTGTAGCGCGGTTAGAAAAAATAATTTTGTATAAACAAGTTTATATTTTTAGAAGCATAGCGTCCTACTTACACAATTCATGATGATTCGTTTCATTTGGGGAAAAGATTAAGAAATTATTCGCCGGTAAAATTGTGAAGTTTTTCAAACCATTTTTCCTGTAATACTCTGTATAGCTTTTATGACACACCTTATACAGGCACAAAAATATGTTAATCATCCTCCTTTCAATCTCTGCTTTCAATATATAAATATATTTTTTATATATGTTTGATTGTTTGAATATATATATATGTTTGATTGTGACAATGTAAATTTCTACAATTTTTTGGACATGTTTATTTATTTATTTATTAGAACATATTTATACAGGATAAAAAGACATGATCAGCAACAGCTGTTTTCCATCATGGTCCTGATATGGACATAAAAAACATCAAAATAGCAATATGACATGAATTAATTTATACATATATAAAATAGGGGCTGCATAGAAATTAGAAGAGAAGGAGAATAGAGAAGATGCAAAATTTTGAAGAAAAGGCAGAGTAAGAAAAGGAGGAGAGAGACAAGAGAGAGAGTGTGTAGTCAAGTAATATATAGAAGTAGAGAGAGAGAGAGAGAGAATGAGAGAGAGAGAGATAGAAGGGGAGAGAGAGATAAGGAGAGAGAGAGGGAGGGAGAAAAGAGGATAGAGTGCAACACCATTATACAAAGTATACTGCAATTACAAGATAAGATATTACATAAAAAATCAGTCTACTGTTTATGGATAAAATACATGCTCTTGTATGAACGCTTAAAGGATACGAGGTATGGAGTATTTTGGAGTTCATTTGGCAAGGAGTTCCGTGTCTTGATTGCACTATATTTAAAAGATTGCTTAAAACATTCAATATTAGTCTAAGGTAACACAGCATTAAGTGAATCTGCATTTCTTGTATTCATTCCATGCCTATCTATAAATAATTCAATATCATTACAAAGTCTAATAGGTGCATAAAGAAACCATTATATACGATTGGTATGTAAAATTAAACTAAAATACATAAAAATAATCCCTCCTTGTATCAAAAGTTAGCCATTTCTGATTCTTCATTAAATCGATACAACTTTTAGAAAAATCATATTCCTTCAATACAATACGTGCTGCTCGTCGTTGTAATCTTCTAATAAGTTCCTGTTTTTAAGTGAGAGCAATTTCCCCAAACTGAACAAGCATAATCAATACATGGCTGAATAGTTGTTTTGTACAAAGTGTTAAGTAATCTGTTTTAAGAGTTGAACTTAAGTGTCTAAGGGCATGTAATTAAATGATATTGATCTACAAGATTTTTAACATGACATATCCATGAGAGTATGATCAACTTCAACGCCTAAATATCTTACAGAATTAACTTGTTTGAGTTGTTCCTAAGGTTTACCTCTAGCTTTCCTTTGTTTTTCGAATGACGAGTTGAAATACATAACATTTGTTTTACTAGTATTAATCTTTAGACAATTTTCATTATACCAATGATTAATTTCATTTAAACATACTTGTAAATTGTTTTTAATGTTACTTAATTTAGTGTCAGAGATGTATACAATAACATCATCAGCAAAAATATTACAAACTGCGGACGAAATGCTTGAACAATGTCATTTATAAATATTAAAAATAAATCCGGACCTAATACTCCCCTTGTGGAATACCTACGTTAAATCAATAGAAATTGATTGTTTACCGTGACATCTTACTGATTGCTTTCGGTTTGTCAAGTAACTTCTGAACCATAAAAGTTCATTTCTTCCCTTCTTCCGGAGAAGAAAGAAGCTACAAAACCAAACGAGAAAGAGAAAGAGAAAGAAGAAACATCGCGGCATTATTGTGAAATTCTGCTCGTATCGTGTTCGACAAAGTCTAATTTAACCGACGTAAGCTAAAAGGAAGTGGATCTCATTTCACGAAGACCTTACTGCGAAGACCCTGCAACTTCTAAACATAGCTCAAAAACATGATAAAGTTGATCAGCGTGGACTCTGGATGGACGTGTATTTGTACAACCAACAGACACTACTAAAAAAAATGTCTTATCACCTGCACTGGAGATCTCAAATCACTGTAAATCCAATGTAATGTAATGACATTCTATGATCTACAATGTATGTTATCTTTTTTTTTCTTTCCTTGCTATCTCTTCTTGCTATCTTTCCTTGCTATATCTATCTTTTCTCCTCCACGCTCTTCTAGCATATTTATTTAATATGTTTAACTATATTCTGATCTGTGAGATTGTCATATTAATAACCTTATCACTTGTGCAATCATTTATGCATCAATAATATTCATCTTATCCTTTTCTTGTAAATGTACCTTGATAGGTGTAAATCATATTAATTATCATTTGTAATATTATAATGATTGCAACATATATGAAATTATCTCAACATTATAAGCTTTGTATTTATAATGTGCATGATAGTTATCTGATTTATTCATTGTGCAATGACGAATATATATCAAGATAACATGTACTATTACATGCTACTTGTCATATGTCACATACATTTGTTAATATCATGATTTATTACACTCTTTATGAATATCAGATATCTATGTTTATTTATCATGTACCTCAACCAAACTATTAAATATTTTCTATCAAATATGCTCATTGCGACAGAATATATTCCTCTTATTGTATTTACCAATATTTATTTTGACGTATGTGTAGAATTTTCAAACAAATTATTTGTTGTTGAAGGGACTTTATTGACCCTGTAGTGTTAACGTTTGTGCATATTTTTACCTGTCACATGTATGTCTGTATGTGTTTCTTGTAAGATGAGTGTAAATCTTGATAACAATTTAGTAGATATCTTCCCATTCCACTCTATTTCGAATACTGATCTACAGCATGAGCTTAATATGACACTCTAAATTCCATAGCCTCTGATATTAATGTACTGAAATTTCTGAATGTCCTCTAGATCTGTCTGATAATCATGAATCTGTTCTTTATAATGTTGACCGGATGAAAAAATTTTTAGATATCCCACCAACTGTAAAATTGGTTAGCTCAAGATTTCAATAAATCTTTCAATGACTGTAATACATGTAATGCATTTAATCTTATTCATTTTAATCAGAGAGTTTAAACAAAAACAAGATGCCATATTTACATTTTTAGATCAATTAAATGGTGAATTTTCAATTATTGGCTTTACTGAAACGTGATTCATAGTAACACCCCCCTATTATTTGATACTGATGGCTATCACTTCTACCACACACAGATAGAATAAAAAGTCGAGGTGGAGGGGTTGGTATACTTATACTGGATTCCTTTGAAATGTTCATTCGATCTGATATATCTCTCCCCCTGACCTCTGTGAATCCCTATTTATAGAAATCCAGATTCCTAAGAATAAAAACATTGTAGTTGGGTGCATTTATAGAGACCCTAAACAAGCCATATATAAATTTAATGAATGTTTTAATGATTGCCTGGAAAAGATACAGAGAAAAGAAACAAAGATGTTTATATATGGGTGATATGAACATAAATATACTACATCAATCATCTTTAAAATGCATTAATGATTTTGTCAATGTTGTATTTAACATTCGTTCCAACCAGTGATTGATAAACCAACTCGAATCTCAAATTCATCCATTACCTTAATTGATAATATTTTCACTAATGTATTGTCTACCGAATTTCAACCTGGCATATTTTATAGTGACTTAACTGATCATTTACCTATTTTTCTCATGACAACAAATTCAAAATCCAAAATAAATAATGACCTATACTGTTAATTCAGATGTGATATTTAGAAAAATTAATGATATATACAATCAATGCTTTAAAAACAAGATTTATCAGTCACTGATTGGAGACGAATACTGTCGATATCTATGGTTGATAATGCATATGATGCTTTTCTGTCAAATTAAAAAAAACTGTATAATAAACACTTTGTTTACAAAAAAAGAAAATAGAAGAATATTCCGAGAAAACCCTGGATAACTAGATCATTATTAAAATGTATTCATAAAAAAGATAGATTATATAAAAGCTTTTGCAGGAATTTTTCAAATACCAACTTGAACGTCGTTATAAAAAGTATAGAAACAGTTTGAACAGAGTTTTGAAATGCCCGTCACCAGTATTATATTGATTTATTTGAAACAAACAAAAGTAATATGAATAAAGACATGGCAAATAATAAACGATCTTACTAAGAAAGCGCATCAAAAGAAAGTCCATCATATTTTTTAAAACATGGAGCAAAATTTCAAATCCTCAAACCATTGCAGAAGAATTTAATATTTATTTTACTAACATTACTATCAACCTCCAGAAAAAAATACAACAGAACCCTCTTCTAAGCATTTCTCATCCTATCTACCTGATCAATGCACTCACTCAATCTATTTTAATCCAACTAATGAAATAGAACTGATAAACATAGTTAAAAATCTGAAAAATAGCACCAGTGTCGGTATTGATGACATCAGCTCTAAAGTTATCAAAAAAATAATCCATTTAATTGCCATGCCTTTGTCATATATCTTTAATTTATCTCTCACCACAGGTAATGTCCCAAACATCTTAAAGTTATAGTAAACATACCTATTTTTAAGAAAGGGACCCTCATGTTATTTCCAACTATAGACCATATCTTCTTTTGCCATGTTTTTCTAAAATATTAGAAGAACTAATTCACACAAGACTTTTTAACCACTCAATCAATATTCTTATTAAATAATTGTCAATATGGTTTCAGACCACCTATCATGTGATCTTGCAGTTATTGACTTACATGACCGATTAATGTCAAAGATTAATAACGGTCTGCATACTTTGGAATATTTTTAGATCTGTCAAAAGTTTTGACTTAATATCATGAAATTCTTTGTATAAATGAAACAGTTTTGGTATTAAGGGTATTCCATTACAATGGTTCCGCATTATTCTCACCAATAGAACGCAATGTACCTCTTATAACAATCACACTTCCACTTTTAGATATAACTCAGGATTTCTTCAAGGTTCGATCTAGGTCATTAATTTTTCTATTATAATAATGATTTTGTGTAATGTATCAACACTTTTTTCAAATGATATTATTGCTGACGACACATATTATAGCTTTGATCCAATATTCATGATTTGATACGCTCAACAAACTACGAACTTCGAAAATCAATGACTGGTTTAGAGCAAATAAATTAATTGTCAACCTTGAGAAAAAAAATATGGTATATTTTGCAAAAAAGAATGATTTGCATGATCAAAATAAATTCAAAAATATTAATGAATGGTAACCAACTCAAGTTTCAAACATGTAAAATTTCTTGGTATTATTTTGACGATCAAATCAATTTTAACAAATGTAGAGCAGAAATTTGTAACAAAGTATCCAAATGTATCGGAATTTTAGTCAAACTGGGACCAGTTTATACTGAAAAACAATTATTCATGTTATACAATCATTGATTTTACCGTACTTCAATATTGCAATACGACCTGGGCTTGTACTGGTTCGACCAATTAGAACCAATATTTAAACTTCAGAAAAAGCCTATAGAATTTGTACATCTTCACACTTTCTGGCTCACTCTAAACCATTATTTTTTAAGACAAAGACTCTCAACGTATTTGATAATAAATGTTTATCAATTTGCTATATAATGTTTAAAATAGAAGTGCAATATTTACCCACTAATATTTCTTCGCTTTTCAAATTTATATGCAGATTCATTGTTATGCCTCGCTCTAGTTAAATAACTTCATTACCCTAAAGTTAAAAACGAACGATCTTAAAACTAATCAAACATCAAGGACTCGAATATGGAATTCTTTAAATAATAATATTTCCTCGTGCAATAATCTCAATCATTCAAATATAAGATGAAATCTAACTTGCTATCAAGCTATGCTCTTTAACTATCTACAGTGTACTTTACCCCCCCCCCCTCTATTCCCCTATCGCTCCTTCAAGGATTATGTATTTTTTGTATATATTTGTATTCGCACTATGATTTGTATTTAAGTAACTGTAATTTACGTATAACTTTGTATCTTGTATGTTACTGTTTGTTATATCGCATATATTTATTGATGTACTATTGTCATATTAAGTTGTATTATTGTACATTAAGGGAACTTCATTATTTACAAGCTTTGCTTTCTGTAAGTTCCTTTTTCTTTTCAATGAATCTTAATGATTATGGATTTTTATATATTATACATGTATGCTTATGTATTTTTAACGATTTGGAAATAAAACATCTTTGAATTGAATTGAATTGAATTTCCAGATACCCCATATTTTTCTAATTTAAATAATAACATTTCATGATAATTTTGTGTCAAGCATTTCGATATGTCTAAAAAAAGCGCCTACCATTCATGATTATTTAGTGATTCATACCAGTCATCTACAACACGAATCGAGAACAAGTTACGTAGAATGATGTTTTAAAAAAGCAGATGTATCAGAGGTTATCAAATCATTATCAATTAAGTAAGAGTGAAAACATTTTTGAACTAATTTCTCCATAATTTTGGCAGATGGCATACAATTGAAATTGGTCTATAATTCGAACAAGAATCCTTTTGTCCTTTCCTTTATAAATAGGAGTTACTCTTGAATACTTCAATCATGAAATACTATTCCATTTTTAAAGAGTAATTAAAAATAAAAGTCAACGACTTCAATATGAGAGATGATGATATTTTAAGCAATTTACTATCAAAATCTAAAATGTCTAAGTTACTATTGCAACTAAGATTAGATAACAGTGTATATACCTCACTTTCGGAAATAACTTTCATATCAAAAGTATATACATATTTTGGGTTTTTCCAATTTGGTTGTTTGCAATGATGGAAAGAATTAGTGATATTTCGTCCAACATTAGCAAAATGTTCATTAAGGTTTTCAGGACTTAGGTCATTATGAACAGAATTAGAATATTTCATATTACCAGTAGCCATATTGAGTTCTTTCCAGAGTTTTTTGGAGTCATTTTTAAACTTGGAGGAAATATCAATAAAATAATTATTTTTTGCTTTACGGATAGAAAAGAGAACAGTATTTCTTGCTTTACGGTATTCATCTTTCAATTTTTCATTATCATCAGACTTATCCTTTAGGTAGTCAGGTTGATACATAAGTTCAAGAATATCATTGGTCATCCATGGATTATATCTATTTTTTACCCGTACTTCCTTTATAGGAGCATGTTGATTACAAATAGATAAAAATGCTTCCTTCCATTCCAACCAAATATGATCATTGATAATTGAATTATCATAAACATTACCATTACTAATTGGATAAAATATCACATTTATTTATATCATTAAGAAAGGAAGGTTCATTAAACTTTTTGAAATTTCTGAACCTGACATGTAACGCATTTTCCACCCAACTCATGACATGTGGCCATAGGTTTATCGCTATGATGTATGGCGATATCAATGTGACCAAGTATGGTGAGCAAAAATATAATATCTGGCAGTTTGGCCCCTCTGAAAATTGAGTACGTTTTTCCCTTTTTCGTATTTAACTATATCCCTTCCTCCTGCTTGTATTATCAGTATAAAATTGTTTCATTATGTTTATCAGATCGAGCATCAGATTTTACTCAATCAGTCAATGCCAATTCAGACAAACAATTGTTTCTTAATTGTGCTTTGTATTGCTCTAGATTAAAGTGCTGAAGGTAAATAAAAATTTTCATTTTCGTTGTCATGTTTTTTTTTCTTCTTTGATTATGCATTTCTAGTGAGGATGGCGTATTTGAGGAGTCCATATGCTTTGGGATTGTTACTCATCGCTTTGGTAAACTTTATACATCTTACTTCAGGTACATAAACTTGCATATTTGTATTACGTGATGTTATGAAACATATGTATAGGCATTGAGTGATTTATTATGAAGAGTATTTATTTTAGGATTAAAGGTAAAAGGTAAAAATGAAATTTTGCGAAGTTCGAAAGTTTGATATCACAACTTTCAAACAATGATTGTGTAACAAAGTCAGCAATGAAAAAATGAGCAAAGAAAATGAGATTCCAACGGGATTCGATCCTGAGACTTCCTGAAAAGGTGTTTTACCGACTGATCTAAATTTATATGGTAAACCCATATTTAAATGCATCCCTAAAACCCGTTAACTTTTCAATGCCTGAGTGGTCAGAAGTTCTAAAAGCTTCAGCTATTGAAGTTTTCTTGAGGATGTGAATGACCAGTTCACACCTGACAATAGACGAAATTCCAAATTTGTTCCAAATTTTTCCAAATGTGTCAAAAGGATTAAAGGGATGCAGTAACATTGAATGATATTCAAATCACATTTTATTCGATTTAGCTTATTTTGCCAACATAATTATAAACACTTAGGTCAGTCTGCTATCTCTTCAAAATTGCAAGCTAATTGCTTGCTTTACCTTCGAGATATCAATGATTTCATACTTAAATTTTATAAAGCATCCCCGAATGGTTTATAAAACCATGTGCAAAAAGGGACCAAAAGGCACATCAAAAAATTTTCACATCACGCAGGGCGAGCAAAAGGTACATTAAAACATTAAAATCATGCTGGCTGCGCGATAAGCAGGGGGGTGGGGGTAGGTGTTGAAAAATTTTCTGCCTTCGGCCGTCAAAAAGAGTACCAAAGGGTTAGGGTAAAATATGGGTTGTTTACATGATATTCCTTTTTTTTTCTCTTTATTTAATATATTTTTTTTGTCAAGCGGACCTCGATCTGCTCGCCAGCGGGGGGGGGGGGGGGGGGGGTTCGTTCCCCGAACCCCCCCCCCCTCGCGCTAAAGTTACGGGACTGTGTTGTTTTTAGGTAGTAAATGACTTCCATTTGATCAGAAACTTTCAGCAGTTTGTTTTTACTGTTCGACCAATATAAGTTTAGTAATGTTGATCTAATTGCTCTTGCTTTGGAAAGTTACCCAATCCCTTTAAAGAACTTTAGACACCTGCTCAGACGTCTCCATGAAGTAGGATACCCACTTTAAAGGCATTATCAACATGTAGTTCATATACGCGAGGGATTAAAAAAGGGCTTTTCAAGTTCCACATGCTCGTTAAAGCATGAATCAACCATTCCATTGAGACTCGCGTGACATTTTCCAAAAATTTTAACTTTTTAAGCTCGAGTACTCGGAAACGTTATTCTGCAGGCCTGTTTTATTTTTACATTTCAGTTAAACTGATCATACATATTGGAAACCAGAAATCTTTGATGTTTAGTCATTTTTGTTGGAGATATTTCAGCTTTTTTATTGTGACTCGCGTGACACGACACTATTTTTAATTTTGGACCTTACTGCACTTAACTGTATTTTCTAAAAAGGTAATAATCCCATTTATACCAAATTTTCAGGACTTCATTTTGAGACATTAGGCAGTAAGAATCTAAACTTTCATTTTCATTTGACTTTTTATGTCAAGTCAGTGACCATATGAAAACGTGACTCTTGTGACAAAAAAGTGTAAAATCGTGAAACTCGCATAAAAAGAGTAGTGTGGGAGTAAATATAGGGCCGTCGACCATGAAATATTTTTTTTGCCCTGCCAGAACCACATCGAAAAATAATTCAGATTAACAGCATTTGAATTAAGAAAAATAGCGAAATATGAACCAATTATTAAATTGGATAAGAAGAAGTTGCAAATTTCAGCTCACAGTGTCTAGTTACATGGATTGGCTGGAATGAATAAATCGGTAATAAAGAAAGTTCAAAGATGACAAAAAAGAAAAATGTTGAAACGAATTATAATACATGATCTAAATATTCATGAATATATTAAGTGTTCGTTCAAAAGTGATTTATTGCATTGACGCTCTAGCGACAATGCTATGTTATCGTTCAATATTCCTTTTCCGTCTTCTTCTTCTTCTTCCACAAAAACCCATTCACTTAACACATGATCCTTGTTATCCCTGTCCAGGTCCAATTACTCATCCAAATCCGTTCAAACTTCGTAGACATGTCACCCATGATCTATTATTGATCCCCTGACATTTCAATTTCCAAAATCACTCATCCATGACCATCCACCGGCCATTTTGTCAATTTTTGGTCATATAAATGCCATTCTTCCAGCCTCCCTAGCTCCATTATCCGAAATCCTACAGACTTCTAACAAAATGCATTAAATGGTCCATGAGTTTACCTTTCATATGTTACCCATAACTTTTCATTTCAAAACTATCTTCATATTCTAAATTAATTTCCAAAATCAACTCCGTTATGAAATAAAAAAATTGTGACTACAAACACACAAAAATGGCTATAACTTTCTTAAATCAATTTCATTTTGCTTTAAATTTTCAGGGCATTTCATTCTAATGAGTGTGCACACACTCCACATGTTTCACGCTCCAGTAAACACGCAAAATGAAAATAGCGCCCTCTAAAGTTTCAAAAGTTGGCTAAAATCCAAAAGGCTGCATCTGCCTTGTGCCTCGTTAAAACCGTACCTTTTTTTGGATTTAGGTACTTCAGACTATGTCCTTTCCAACAATGCAAAGAAAAATACATCGATTCATTGACCAAATTGCTCAAAAATGTTGTAGAATGTAAAAAATTATCGATACCAGGAAATCAAGTTTAACTTCCTCTAAAATTGCGAATATTCAATCTAGGAACTTGAAACTTGGCAGGCATATGTATCAATACATTACACAACTATCTGCCAATTTTTGTAAAATTTGAAGACGTCATCAAAAAGTTATGGATAAAAAATAACGAATTTACAATGCATTACGTAAATAGGCATTACGTCATTGTCGTTTAATATTTGCTTCTAAAATTGACATCACAATGACCCCATTAAAATTCCCTTTCCATTGATACTATATATGATATAGGTTGTCACAGAAAATTTTGAGTAAATCACGTTTTTGTACGAGCCATTATACACGCTTGCCTAATAATTGCAAATTTGACAGAACCATGTGAACGCCGGATAGTATGGAAAGAGGTGTTTTCAAAATTACACTGTAGTACACAAACCGTATTCTTTTAACACACAGATCTTGTATATGAAAAGCCTACTTCCGTTTCCCAATACATTTCAAAACATACGTTTAAATTTAAATAGTCCTTGAAATTTTTTAGTCAAGGGGTCAATGCACGCACATCGTTCATGTCAACGATTGCAGTTCTAGTTTTTATTATTATTATTCAATTTTTCAATGTATTATAACAATAGTTATGATATATAATATTATATATATATATATATATATATATATATATATATATATATATATATACATAATATATTTTAATAATAATATATTATACTTAAGTGAATCTACTGAACGACCCTTATAAAACCACTCGAAAATATCCGCATTGCATGCTGTAGTAGTCTAGTTCTGGACTCTTTAGAAGTTTATGTTCATAACCCGCTAGATGGCGCGTTTCCCCACTCATCCACTCTTCCCACACAATCATTTTCCCCACTAATTCACCTACCACCAAAGTGGGAAAAATGATTGTGTGGGGAGAGTGGATGAGTAGGGAAACGCGCCATCTAGCGGGTAATGAACATAAACTTCTAAAGAGTCCAGAACTAGACTAATGCTGTAGCAGCACAAGGACATTTTATATCCAAATCTACATTTTCTTCGACTTTATATATTATTCAGGTATAGCACCGCCTTTCATTGAGTGCCCAGATGATATCACACGGACGACTGATTTAGACGAATCATACGCTACGGTAGACTTGCATATCATGGCCTCAGATCCGCCTGACTGCACTGATCAGACTGGACTAACTCTCGATCCGAATGAAGAAAATTTATTCACATATGGCAGTCACACCGTTTACTGCAATGCAGCCAACGAAATCGGTGTTAGCATCTGCAGTTTTACAGTCACTGTAACTGGTATGAGACTGTTCCTGCATCTTATAGCGTAATTGCTTACATTTTAATATATGTCTTCCCCTATATTACTAATATCATTTCTTCATAATGTTGTCCCCAGTACACAAGTGAATCAAATCCAATAGTATTCTATGATTTTCGTAAATTTTTGTTTGTTACAAGGAAACACGCAGTCGTTTTATCAAAATTTGATTCAAACTCATTAAATTATACATGTGTGATCCCAAACTTCATTTTATCACACGATCGTAGTGTACATTCATGACCAGAATGTGCAAAATGAGTAGACTTTCAACGAGCACTTGTGTGAAATTGTTTCCAAAATAACTTTATTTATCACACAATTGTACTGTACATTTAAGACCAGAATGGGCAAACGTGATGAGCAAACTTTCACCTTTGTGTGTGTTGATAGACTCACCACCCTCTTTATTGCATTTTCTTATAGGTTTTCACGGTCCATTTTAAAATCTCTCTCATCAAATTCGTTAATGTTCAGTCAATTTAAAACGATACCTTACGGAGCGGGCTATCGGTAATTTAAGTTGACGTTTAGAGTAATCGATTTCGTTTATGTTCTTTCATAATCGTTAATGACCTTTCATATTCGTTTATGTGCAATCAAAAGTTTATGTGCAGTGAACTTCGTCAATGTGCATGAAATCGAATTCGGGCGATCAATCTAAAAAAATAACAGCTGTAAAGAGGAAGTGAGGTGAGCTTCCAGAAGTCAAATTCGTTTTTTGGTATGCAATTTAAAAACGTTTTATTCGTGTGAACACACGGATCAAGGGGGTGGCGCCCATGGTTAACACCAGAGGCGGCGGGATGAAGTTGGAAGATGGGGTCACGATGGAAAAGGGGGGGGCACTTGAGATCAGAGGATTAAAGAGAAAAGTATTCGGATAAGAAGGGGGTGCGCAGAAAATTTGCCTTTAAATTTATGCTTTTAAGAATTTTAATGACCTTGGATTTTATTAATGATGAACAAAAGGAGCGCGAAGCGCAATCCGAAAATTGTGCATCATACACTGTTAGAACGCGGGTTAAAAATTTCGCTGTGTAAAAAAATGTTGGTTTAAAAGTTAAACATTCTTGTTTAACATAGGTTTTCCCGGCCAATTTCATTGTTTTGTCAATCAATTGCATATTAGAGGCATTCATTTTCGGGGAAAATGCTGCTGCATCAAAATTTTACCAGTCAAAATCGTATTCAATTATCAAAATTAACGATTGTTGTGATCGATTTCGTATTTGCGCATTCATATGAAAACGTTGGGGCTTCTTTCTAGGAAAACCATTTTCACGCACCGATTGTCAATGGAAGGAATGCCCGAAAAACGGGAGTTTTGTTGAATATACTGGAATAAAAAAAAATCGAGAAGATCATTTACTTAGTTACACAGGTTTTATGAGGGTTAATGTATATAAAACAAGATAAAACCTTGGGAAGAATATTTTTTTACCCCTAACCCTCGCGTTTTGAGCTTTAAAATCTCCCATTTTAGTCATTTTTGGGTCGTTTTTCTGTGTGAAAATGATATTTTGGTCAAACAGCAGTCACTAAAAGCTTTCTGTAAAATTCAGCAGCGCATCGATTTCCTAGTTACGCTGAGTGAAGTAAATATATTAATTTCTCTTTCCAATGATTTTAACTTCTTTGTGATTGGTCAATATTTTCCCCCGCGTTTTTGATATCATAAAAAAAAATATCATGATAAAATACTTCGATCCTGACTGCACAGCTTGCACTCTCCTTTTACACGGTCTTTATTCAGGGCATTGTTATCGCGATATCGACGGTCAGACGTAGAGAGAGTCTATACCCAGTACACACATTTCCCGTAAGATTCTTTCTGGTCGTTAGTGCACTGTAGTGGAACTGTGCGTGTTTGGTATAAAATAACACTGTCCTTTTTGATTGTTCACGTTTTCATATGCTACTTCACATAATAAGCATATACATTCGGCCAATAACTATTCAAATTCGTCTTCATCCTGTCGACATTTCATTCCGTATACTGAAATTCGCACTAATTTCAAAGTACAAATAATGAAATAAAATGCCTATATCCGAATTTGAACTTTGCAACCATTACTTTGTGTGCATAAAAACGAATTTTAGAGCATGAACACGAAACTGTTTGACTAAAGTCAGTCTGTCGCATCAAACACACGAATTTGAATACACATTAAATGAAAACGTATGATAAAAGTATGAAATTGGCCGGGGAAAACCTATATTTAAACATTGTTGTTTAAAACCGGAAAAGCAAGGTTTTATAGCCTGAGACAAGACCTTTTTAAAGATTAGAGTTTAGATATAAAACAGTTTTGTTTAAACAGGCAGAGGCAAATGTCACGTGATAGTAATGAGCTAATGGCATCACTTATTACATGCAAGGTCAAATCGGCGCAACATTTCAATCATGGCGAAGGACTTATGCCTCACACAGTAATTAGGTGTAAGTACTAATGTGTTTGCTCAGTGGATAGAGCGTCTACCTTATAATTGAAGGGTAGTGAGTTCGATACCCGGCCGCGATAATCAAAAGTTGGAGCGTTTTTGTTTTTGGAGAGAAGCGTTAAACAATAGGGGAGACCGGGTATGGAAGTTACACGGGTCAGTTGTTACAGTTCTCAGTGTGCTAAGATGGACCAAGAGAGGACGTGCTTACTGGCATTTATATACAGCCTACACATAGCTGTGATGAACTGCCGGTCGTGAGGTTTCTCCGTTGTTTTATTAAAAAGTAAATCAACAAAAACCATTTTTTACAGTTCAAAGTAAATTTTTGACAAAAATTGAAATTCGTAATAGCTCTTACAACTGAAGGCACATGATGATAGTCTGGTATTGTAAATATAGTACATGTATGTCACTAATATACCCCCTAGCCATGCCCTGTAATTCTGCCTAATGACTGTGCTACAGTTGATTTCTGTGTGTAAAATTACCCATGGGGTAGATTGTTACAACAACCTACCCATGTTGATGTAACAACTTACCCCAGTTACATTACATATGTAAAATTACATTTTGTCTCAATTTTCAGGTGTTAATATTTTTATTTTTCTATTATTACAATTTCGTCTAATTCTAGAGCTCTAACTTGATCTACTGTTAACGATGTCAAGGAAACTGGAAAGTTGAAATTAAAGTATGGTATAAGAGATTTACACATTGTCAACTTACCCCGTATGTTTACATATTGTAACAATTGACCCGTATGGTGTAAACCTTACCCCGTATATGGGGTAGGTTGTTACAAAAAATGTCTTCACTAATTAAGCTGTAGTTAATTAGTGTTACAATGTTTTCAGTTTTTAGCCTCAGGTTTTAGCCAACAATAGGCTAACTACAGACCCAATATGGAGTGCGTGAGTTCTTTCATTAGAATTATCTGGCCCAAAATGTGATTTTGTAAACGTCATACCGGTCTCCCTACTGTTGATATTTCAAACAACCATTAAAACAACAGGTTGTTTAACTTTTAAACAACAAGAGTGTTAAAGTTTTAAACAACTACAGGTTGTTTAATTTTTAACAACACTGTGCGATTCACCGGTTAACACGCAGTTGTTTAAGATTTTAAACAACTTGTTTAAGTTTTCTAACAGTGTAGTTCCCATTGGTATTGTAGACTTTATAACTATCCGCGAGCACGAAGGGCGAGCCGGAAATTTGGGGTTTAAAGGCCTCGCAAGTCGCAATGGGGGAATGCGCGTTTTTCTTAGCTCCATTTGACTCTACACAATCTACAGTGAGGCTTACGCAGGGTCGGCCTACTAGGGATAACATTCGGAACAGCACGAATAGACGAAGATGGCCGAATGCAGTCAGTCAATAGGGCCAATAGCTTCGGATTAGTTTATAGACTCTCAACGGGTCTATTCGTATTAATTCAAAGAGAAGACTTGTATAATGCTCCCATTTCAAAAACAAAACATAGGTTAGATTTACTTCGGACTTCTGGTTAGTTAGTCTAGCCATGAAGGATTATACTCCAGACACCTGACGCCTGGAGATTACGCAACACGCCGGGCTCTGATTGGAATGTTATCATTTCACCCGAGATAAGGTGAATTCCCCATGTTTTTATCATATCGTCCCTTATAAGACGGGGAATCTTCATCTTCCATGGGTAATTTGACACATGGATGTTTACCGCAAGTAGAGGTTCATCCCTCACTGACCACTGCAAGACCTTAGTAATGCCTTGTTTATTCCACCATCCGTCCATCTGTAAAGTCATTAAATTCTCGTTTCCTGGCGATCATGCCCAAAGCTCTTCGGGGGGGACAGATTGTTTTGCTGTGGTCCGAATTTAGCTTCAAGGTGGTTATTTCAAGTGCTTTTCAACAAGTCTGGGATCAGCAAATTTTGATCCACTCCCCATGAAAGCTGAAGATTCATCTTTAAAAGACATATGGAGTAACAAAGGGCACTTTTTTATCATATACTAAAAGTGCCCCTTTTTAGTATAAAATGGCATTTTATTGGCTAATATGAGGAATAAAATGCAAAGGGAGTGAACTGTTATAATAGCGTTTAATGGTTTATATCCATTTGGTAGCACTATTTTTTTTGGGGTGCTGTTTGAGCTTGGGGGGGGGGAGGTATAGGTGTATGTTGTGTTTGCGGCCTTCGGCCATCATGAACATCATCACGTATGGCCCATAGGAGTATTGCTCAGTTGGCCAATGGAGTCGATCGTCCATCTCCCTTTTTTGTTGCGGGGGGGGGGGGCGCCCTGGCCCCTGGATCTGCGTCTGTCTACCAGCTATTAGGTCTAATCTCCAGTTATTCTTATACAAACTTAATCTGATTGTCACTTGATCTACTGACCATTTGGTTAAATGACAAATTCGTCCAATAGCAAAATCGTCTAATATTGCATTTTTCGTTTAATTAACAAATGGATATTGGTATAATAATTATTACCAATTTGTTAGGCCTACTAGAATTAGTTTAGTGATGATAGAATAAGAAAAAAAAACATATTAGACAGAATGAATATCAGACGACTTGGAAATTAGCCAAAATGGTAAATAGAATTGAAATGAAATTAGACCATTCGGGATGAGACCAAAAGGGCTTAAATCACATGGCAATTTACCCGTTTATTTACGTAATAGACTAAATTAGGATTGTGCATAACGTTCAAATTTTGGGGATATTGCATGTTCCTGATGAATAGGAATGAGGATGGGGGCTGCAGCCCCTACTCTGTTTTGTACACATTATTATTTGTTGTAGACATTACGTTTTCGAGCAGACATATAGTTGTGGAATACATACTGATAAAAACGCGGTAGGCTATATTCAGCTTATGTTTTTTGTTGTGTTGTGTTGTGTTTTTTTTTTTTTTTTTTTTTGGGGGGGGGGGGGGGCAAAAATCATCCTCCCCCATCTGCCCTTCCCCTACCTCTTCTCTGACAAAAACACTTCGATCGCGGCCCCTTCCAAATTCTATTGTCCTACCTGAACTTAACATTCCTGATTTGTATACAGTTCATTCGAATATGCATGCCCCAAAACGAATTTGAATTCATCAGCAGACGGGAATTTTACGAATGGACGAATCTGAGCGAACATTGACGAATGCGACTGCTCACAACAGTAAATCCATCGGCGCAATCTGCAATTGGATTGAACGGTGTTTAATTTTGACTACTAATAAACGAATTCGATTGCAGATTAATAATCGCGATCACATACAGGACGAAAGCGCTCGAGAGAAATGTGAAATTGATCAGAGATAGTTTAAACTTGACCAGGAAAACCTATATTATTTTAAAAAGTATTTTGATAAAAATTTTGCAAATTCGACAAGTCTTCAATATTTGAGTAATTATTTTTCCCTTTACTACGGTTATTTCGGGAGAAACCGTCGCACTTGCCAGCCAAGGGTAAATTCGACACGTTTTGAATATTTGACGGATTTATTAACAGGTTGTTCATTGACTCGTTTCATGAAAATAAGACCTAAGCCAATCAAAGCACACATGTGCACAAACCCATAGACTCACACCAAACACACACACACACACACACACACACACACACACACACACACACATATATGTATAAAAAGATATACAATTTAAATGAAAAACCGTAGAGACAAAATATTTTCCGATATTTCGGGCATAGCCCTTTGTCAAGGAATGACAAATTTATTAAGCGTCAACTTCATAATCACAAAATGCAAAAACGCGCCAAAAAAGGTCGCGTAGCAACAAAATAGGATATGCCCCAAACTTGACGTAACAATACATCAGAGGAAGAGAAGGGTAAATAGAAAGGGGGAAAGAGAAAAAGGACAGGGAGGCAAAACTGAGGAAAGAGAAAGAAAAAGAAACGAGAGGGGGAAGAGAGGCAGAGAGTCAGGAGAGGAAAAAAGAAAGGCAACAGATAGAAAGAAGAAGAAAAGGGAGAAAGATGGAGAGGGGGGGGGCTGGAGGAGGACAAAAGGGAAAAAGAGAAAGAAGAGAAAATAATTACGTGACAGGGGCCGCGGAGCCGGGGGGGCTGGGGGGGCTGCAGCCCCCCCACTTTTTTCAGCCAACGTGTACAAAAATGCAAAAATGACCATACATTTGTGATTTTTAGCCTGTTCAGCCCCCCCACTTTCGGCTCAGCCCCTCCACTTTCAAAAACGCTCCGCGGCCCCTGCGTGATGGGAAATGAGCGAAACGAAACATTGATCCCTCTAGGTTGGAGGCAACCAAGGCGAAAAATCATACGTTCTTCTTCCTGCTTGCGAACTTCGTCGTTTATTGAATGAACTACGGACTACAGATACTTTAAAGTCCTTGATATTGTGATTGTTGGAATTGAAATGAGCAGCGACAGGTAATCCAGTGGTGTTGAGTCGAATAGACCTCAAATGTTCAGTCACACGATCAGCGAGTCTCCTCTTGGTTTCCCCGATGTAGAGTTGCTGACATTTCTTGCAATGAATGGCATAAATGCAATCGTTGGTAGTGCACGTGAACTTGCCGTGATGTTCCGCTTCTAATCACCAGTTAAAGCCCCCTAGCCCTCCAGCAATTTCGCGCTTACATACTTGTATTAACGCTACAAATACCATTTTCAGTTCAGTATTATTGAGAAAATTTTAAGCTCGCGCTTCGCGCTCGCATTAGGCTACAGCCCTAAGAATTCGACGATACACTAGTACTCATATGCATAACAATGTGCATTTGTGTATATCTATAGTCTTTACATCATGATGGCCCCTTTAATGAACCAGATAAAGCCCATTCCCTGTTTCGCATTGTTCTACAATATATGTCCCATTTCATGTCACTATTACTGAGAAAATTTTCAGCTCGCGCTTCGCGCTCGCATAATGAATTTGAAAATATGCCAGTAGATACTCACATGAAGGCATGTGTGCATTATCTGTAACCATTACATCATCATGGTCCCCCTTTAACAAATCAGTTAAAGCCCCTTCCTCGCTTCTCGCTCGCATTATGCTACAAATTCCCCATTTTATGTCACTATTATTCAGAAAATTTTCAGCTCGCGCTTCGCGCTCGCATTATACAATACATTTTTTCATATTTATATGCATGTGTGTACACAAGCATTACCCTACTCCCAACAATGGACACTGCGATTATGTACTATCGTATGTGTCACATTGAGGAAAAGAGGAAATATCGACGATCATTCCCCCCCCCCCCCCCCCCCCATCGCCAAAACAAATCGACACCGTTGATAAGGAAGGATAAAGGGATATAGAGAGAAAGGATTGCATCCATCCATTTCTGTTATTTTGATATGTCTTTATAAAAATATGTCATTATTTCGTTGTTGGATTTTCATTTCATTTCCTTTTCCTATTTTAGCCCCCCCCCTCTCTCTCTCTCTCTCTCTCTCTCTCCCTCCCTCTCTCTCTCTCTCTCTCTAACAACATCTTATTCTCTTTTTCCTCTTTTTTTTTCTCCTCTGGGTGTTTGAAGTCGATGTTTTTCTAGGATAGCTTGTTTTCTACTTCAAGCTTTTAATTGCATTATAAATTTGATTTAATTTACCATTTTTGATGAAGATGACGATAATATGACAACGATGATTACAATAATAAGCCCAATGATATTAAAGACATATGAAACTGATGAACGATACAGGGAATTCAAAAAATAACAAACGCGATTTAAATTGTTTTTATGTTATTTTTGCGACACTTAAATTCAATCACATTGAAAAAGATGAAATGATTTAATCCTATAGCGTTCAGAAAGAGATGTGGTTAAGAAAACAAAATAATATATATATATCTTGTGTATTATGTCGCTGTTTTGGGGGGTTTTTTTAGGTGGCAAGAAATATCCATACATACAAACATTTTTATTCAGATGTGTGAATATGTAGTCAATGTATTTTTTTTTAGGGGGCGAGGGGGATGGGTGTTTGGCTCCAATTTATATACATTTGTATCAGTTTTGCTAAGTTTTCTTCCGTCTTCACCTTTCTTCCTCCCAATCTTGACCTTATTTTTCTTTTGAAGACATTTTTCCCATGTTGGTTTGTTTATAATTTTTATGTACTTATTCATTGCGAATTACCGAAAATATCAGACTTTTCTATAACTGAGCTCAGCAAAAATAGTGATTCCATGAAGTTCAGTATACATTACGAAAATAATGAGGGTATGGTCATTCATCCTATACCAAACGCATGTGTTATTATGTTCCTATGAGGCACATAGAGAGGCAGAAGCAGATAGTATGGGAGAAGACGGATAAAGAGAAGAGGAGAGAGATAGAGAGAACAAGAGAGAGATGGATTCTTGATACAATATTTTTGTTTTATTATTTTTGTTGTCCCATTTAAAACGTGTTTTAACACGATATAAAAACAGTAATTTAGGCTTGAATAGTACACAGCAGGATATGTATAGATTATTGGTGTGCAATCATACTAACATCACCCTTTTTGAATTTCCTCTTTTCAAAGAATGACTAGCATGACAAAGGGACCCGTTATATAACATGTTATATCCGTCATGGTAAGAATCTTAATAGGTGATTGGTCTAAACCCCGTCATGTGACCAAAGATAGTTCCAACCAACATCATGAATTGTGCAAAAATGCCACTGATCCTGACATCTGACGTCACAAGCCGGGAATATTCCCTTGAGCCGTGGATAGTACCTGCGAATAGCCACGGCTCGATCAAGCGATAGTGGCCTATCGAGTGATCGAAGCTAGCTGAGAGCAAAAACCCTATTTTCGTACACGTTTACATTGCTGAACCCCCCCCCCCCCCCCAATGCCCAGCCCTCGGCGGCTCCGTAGCCCGAACATGTATCGTGTGCTCGGCATGCCGTGACGTCATAAAGGTATCCACCTCTATGCGTGACGTAAGATTTGTTTTGACGATGGTGCGCGTACGTACGTACTTGACGCGCGTGACTCATCAAATTTTGTTTACATTTTAATCTCGCGTAGTTTCTAGCTAGCTAGCTAGGCTAGACGGGATTTCTGTCTGTTTGCCGGATCGAGATGCGTGCCTATAGGCCGGCTATAAGCATAGGATCATGGCAGTGCAGTGACATGGATTAGAGATAATTTTTACGAGTAATGTGTAAAGTAGTGAGACAAGATGGCAAATAATGTAGTTTGGAGGAGCTGATGATGATGGCAAGCCGAGGTTTTCGTCTCCTCTACGATGATTTCATTCAGGGAGTTCATTGTAAATGGCGACAGCAACGCTTAACGTTAGTTTGTCAGCGTTTGATCAGTGTTGTAGTCTACGCAGAACAACTGTGTTGATATACCTCTATAACTTGTGATTGAACTTAAGCAGAGACCCCCAACTTTACAAAAAGAAGAGACCCAAACTCCAAAGGTCGAGTGAGTAAACGCCCATTTATTATTGTCTTAAAATGTATTCTAGATCTAACTTAGATCCAGATCTAGGCCTACTATAGATTCTAGGCCTCTAGACTGGAATAGATTCTAACAGTTAGATCATTCATACTTGCAGGGCAGGCCTGGGTTAGATTCTAACGTTAGATCTAGATATTTGGAGTAGATCTAGGGCCTTGATCTATTATCGGCCTCTAACGTTAGATTTCTAACGTTAGAGATCTAGAATCTTTTATTTCCGATGACGGATATAAACCAGTTATATACAGCCTTCAGATGTTTTGGTGAAACTATAGTCCCCTCACTGACGCGAATGCGACTATTTTCCTTCGGGGCTGCGCCCCTCAGGAAAAATAGTCGCATTCTTCGCGTCAGTTCGGGTACTATAGTATAGATATAGTGACTGCCATGAGGGGCAGTAGTTGTTTCTAATGCTCGAGGGGGCCTTCCATCCAGCTATGACCCCGAGGCTTGCCGAGGGGTCATAGCTGGATGGAAGGCCCCCGAGAGCCTTTAGAAACAACTATGCCCCGAATATTAAGGCAGTCACTATATATTTTATATACCGAAGAAAAACTCTGACGTGTTTTGTTTTTCTTCGGTCATACGTCCATTTAGCTGAGGGGTCATAGTAGGATGGAAGGCCCCCCAGTCGAGGCTTTAAAAACAACTACAGTGTATGCCTAACATACTGAACAAAACAAAAACAAAAACATGAATCAATGAAAGGTTTTGATACTTACCAAACATAATAAATACATTGTAGTCTATATATATATACATTCCAAAATCCTTCACAACAGTCATCAATTGTGATCCAGGAAGGATCACAAATCACGGATCGTATCAACAATTGACTGCCGTTGAAAAAATGACTATTAAAAACGACTATTGAACGATGACTATTAAACGCTCAGCCTCCCTGGCCAGGCCTGGCTAAAACTATGACCAGACTTTTGACCAATCAGAGGACAGGATTATTCAACATTCTTAAACTGAGTTTTATAATTCCAACTAACCACCCCCTCTGGTGGCCGTATATAACTGTTCACTATAGAACTCCTGCTACTCTGAGAGTAGTAGCAGAGACGAATAGCAGGAAGTTCATACAATTGCCAGTGTCAAGCCGTGCGTGCTGTCGTGCGTGCGATCAATAATAGCTGTTTTGTGCACAAACATAATAGGAAAGTCAACATAACGAAAAGCCGTAAGGGGGCCGTCACACTGAGGTCGTTCTATAACGTTCTTGCCCGTTTTTGCCCGTTTTAAAAAAAAATGCTGAACGGGCTTTGGTCGGGTTGCGAACTTATAACTTTGAAAAATAATTCTTGAATACGATGCTAGGCAGTTCAATAAATAGTTCTCGTTACGTTCAATTCCGTCTTTATCGCGTCCGCAATACGTTGTTATCAGTTCAGAACGAGTAAACTGCTCGTTCACTCTATACCGTTCGTAGCACGTCAAACGGTCACTAAAAGTGCCTATGCGCAGCATGATAAAAGTTAGGTACCACGTTCGTAGTACGGCCTTCTCGTTCAGAAGTAAAGTCCTACCCGTTTAAGGAACGTTGTCACTACGTTTAATTTTTAGAACTTGAAGCCAGTACGATTTTTTGAACATGTTCAAAAAATCGGAATGCCTTTCCGTTCTCTCCGTTCGGCCCCGTTCGCCAAGTTCGTAAACAGATTGTAAACGGTCTGTACTAGATTCTAAAAGGTCTGCACTACTTCGCCTTCGTAAGCCTCTGCCTCGGTGTGAACAGATTGAGCCCGTTCACCAAGAACTACCTAGAACGCAGTGAGAACTAGCTCAGTGTGACGGGAATTATGACATGCCGTTCTGTTTAAAAAATTGAAACGTATTTCGTAGTACGTCCTTCTCGTTCAGAGTAAGTCCTACCCGTTTAAGGAACGTTGTCACTACGTTTAATTTTAGAACTTGAATAATTATATACAATGCTCGTTTGTATGACGTCCTAGGACATCTTTAGAAGATTTTCAGACGTGCAGAATATTCGTTTGTAGTACGTCCATCTCGTTTCAGGTACGTTGCCACGCCCGTTAAATTTTAGACGAGATGGGCGCCCGATTTTTTTGAACACTTTTTTGGAAATCCGACCGAGCTAGTCCATGAAGTTCGTAAACAGATCTGTAAGAGTATTTACTACGTCCACTCAGTTTACACACAGACTATGCCCTTCGGCAAAATTTGCAAGGACGTAGTAGGAACGAGCTCAGTGTGACGGGGGTATAAAAGAGTTACATTTTTATTTTAAAAATTTACACCTTTATTCTCCACGATTGTAGACCATATTTCAGCAAGTTAAAGAAGAAACTTAGCTTTATAACTTTTGTGTTCAAACTTTTTTATGATTCACTTTTAAAAGAGAGATAACAGCTTTTTGAAGTGAAACTACCCCCAAATTTCGGCCGAACTATCCAAGCTGAGAAATGGCTCCGTCACAGGGGAGTGAATTCGCAAATACCGCCCCGCAGCGGAAGGGTTAAAGGCACATATTGATTCCCTTACGGGTGGTATCTCACTTCGCGGGGACACATTCGGGAGTATTTTTGAGGGTATTCGGCTGGGTTTGAACATTTGAAAACGAGCCGAATCCCTCAATGAATGTTTTAGAATCCCTCCCGAATTTTCGCTGTTGATTCGGTTCTGCTGTAACCCAGGCTTAATTGACTAATATGATCCGGTTCGTTACTCCCCCAATAATGATACGACCATGCTTTTTTAAAATCGGTTGTTTGTTTTGTTTTTATTTTGTTTTTCTGGGGGGGGGGGTTGCTTGTTCGTTTTGTTTTGTTTTATAGTTTTTGGGTTTTTTTTGCTTTATTTTGTTTTTGTGTTTTCTGATCGAAACTTGCTCTGATCACAAAAGCATTGTCATAATTTTAAGTTGTTGACCTGCTGCTGCAGTTTACTTATTTTCTAACAATATAAAACATAAAAGATAGATATATGAAGAACTTGATTCCAAAAGGCGCTAAATCCACTTTTGACCACAATGGATTTTATAAGATAAATAAGTGCATCTTAGGCATGGGAATCAAATACAGCATATCGGATAAAAAATAAAAAAATTTGGAAGATTGAAAAAAATTGGTTACGAATATGTGTTTTATTCTAAAAGGAGCTAAATCCAAAACAGTTTCATTCCAAAGGGCGCTAAATCCACTGTAGTCATTTAGGATTTGTTTATTTAACCACTTTACCGAATAATATAATGACCAGATGACAGATCTTTTAGCACATGTTGTAGCTACCAGTCTCCAGCATCAGTGCATAGTTTTGAAACAATTAGCATAGTTTTCATATTTTTATGAATATTTTTGAATTTAGCTCCTTCTGGAATGAAACATCGAAAATCCCGGTCTTGAGAAAAGATAGGATTTTTATTTATTTTTTTTTACTCAAATTTTAAACATCAGAAAAATTGTAACTATACTCTGGTAGCAATATTAATAGGTTTCGTGTTGAATATGATTCATTTATAGGCTTTTAATGTACACAAATTGACATTTGACTGAGGTGTTATTCCAAAAGGCGCTAAATCCATAAAAATTTAAATTATACAAATTTCTTAAAAATTAAAATTTATAGCTAGATTTTTAAAAACACGATTTAATTAATTGTATACGATAGCCTAATCATATATTTCAAAATAAAGTTTAAATGGTAAATTAGAAAACCTTCATTTACTCTAAAACACTGAAAATGGATTTAGCGCCTTTTGGAATCAAACTCTTTATATATTAAATATATAATATATAATAAATTATCTGTTGGTAGTTTTATTCTTTAGAAGTAATCTCCTAAATAGCTCCACGGATTTTTTAGTTCACAAATGTGAAGTGTCCATATTTAGCGAAAGCATTGTTATGTTGAATTTGATTCTGACATCACGCTACATGCATGTGCAAAATTATTACGTTACTTGGTGCGCATCAATCTTTTTGTTATTACTATTTTTTTTTTTTTTTTTGCTGTCCCGGGAATATCTCGGGTACGTCTCTGATACGTCTGCGCGACTAAAAACATTCAAAATCATTTCAAACCAGTCTTTAATTAGTCTCAAACTAGTTCCAAATACGTAATGACAAGTGACTTGTCACCATTAGTTTATTGTTGGTTTTCGCGTCAAATGTCCTTTCTTCAATAAGTCAGGTCAAACTAACACTTCAATCGTGTCGGAAAATGTCACTTTTGATGATTAATATGCAATTAATCAATCGTTGTTGACAGTTCAATAATGCACCTCATTTTTAAGCAAAGTTTGAACAACATTCAACTTCAAGTTAACGAGAAAATAGATAAATTAGCTTCCTCCGACATAAAACTCGCAAAGCCATATCAAATTCTAAAACACCTATACCCCTAGTTTAGAATTCTTTACAAATGTTTGTACAGATCTGATCTCGAATGACGTCATTCGAGTCTACATTTGCATTTTCAAACGTACAGCACCACATCAGCTAAATGTCCACTTTAAATTGAATATGACCAAATACAACATTTTCGTTGTGTTTGTAGTGATCATAAATTGTTTTTACAATTCTTAATTTACCTGGTTCCCTTTCCAGATGAGGAACCGCCAACCATCGGCTGTCCACCTAATATGACAGAGCAGACTGATTTGAACATGGCCACTGCTGAATTGCCTGTATATATTGAAATATCAGATAATGTGAATGTCGGTCTTACAAACTGCTCTGATCAGGATGGGAGAATGATAAACATCGAGATTGACGACAGGAGAAGGAGAAAGCGAAAGGCTTCTTCCGAAACTTTCTTCTACGGCTTCCATACCGTTTATTGCGACGTCACCGACCATGTAGGCAACAAAGCAAGTTGTGATTTTACAGTTAACATTACAGGTAATGTAATATCAAACTCGTGTATAATGATAATAATAATAATAATAATAATGGTGGCTTCTTATATAGCGCTCAGGTCCGTCATGCATGACGCTCATGGCGCTTCAAAAATATATATTTTTTTTTACATAATCCGCGGTCCAAAGTAAGTAGCGCTCAGAGCATATCGGGTACCCACGTGGGGGGGGGGGGGGGGGGGGGGGGGGAGGGAGCATTGTAGACAATGCCCATGCCCTGGGACGTATAAAAGGATTTACAAGTTTTAATTAACATTACGTAATAGGAAGGCCTGATAAAGTCCAATAAGGAACAATTCAATCCCTACAGTTTAATATGTGAATACAAGTCAGATACAATACAGTCTGTATCGAATAAAATGGTACAGTTGGAATTTTTTTTTATTATTGTATGATGATTATTCACAACCTGGTAATGATTGATATTTCCATAAAGCAGGGGAAATAAGCTTTCTACTGTTTTTTTTTCATCTCATTTGGGGCTGTAGGCCTAGATCTCAAAATATGATTTCTATAATCAATAAAAAAAACAATCATTTTGCGCACTCCATGCCATGCCTTGTGTAGGTTTCGAACATATAAGCCGCAAAAATGAACGTAAAGGAACAATGAATTGTTTAAAGTTAATTCTCATGTCTTCACCTATAATAGCATAACTTTTGTTCTACAAACTTATATTATTTGATACAAAGTTCATCAGCAAAATATTTTGGATATAACTTGGTACCACATATACATATCTATAATTTTGAAAAGATTTTATACCTAACTTATTTTTTCCCCAACCATGTTTTGTACAGTCTGTAGAAAGAAGAATAATCATTTACAATGATGACTGAAAAAAAGAATAATCGTGAGAAAAGATGCAATGTAATTCAACCATTGCTTTTTTTTTCATCTGTTCCTTTTTCCTAAAATAATGCTTGGTATATCCATGGCGGTGCATGGCGCGCAGATGGGTCTAAACGGCGTAAAAGGACTTGATATGTAATTTTTATTATATATATTTTTGTAATTTATAATTTTTACTTTGATTTTATTCATGCACCTTCAGAATAACATCTAAACGCAACCAAAGACTTCAATTAAGCAAAAATGTGACGTTTTATTGGGGAAAAGACGATTTACGGGAGTTTCATTCCAAAAGGGACTAAATCAATTAGAATTAACATTTCGAGAAAAAAAATCAATTGTTAAAATGCCCTAAGGCTATTTTTCTAGCCTGTGTACTAAAATGAAATCATATTATACACGGCAAAATAATAAATTAGATATCAGTGATGTACTCAAGATCTCCAGAAGTGGATTAAGTCCCTTTTGGAATAAAATCTCTTCAAGTACTAAATTATTTCACCTCGTCCTGCGGCCTTGGTGAAACAAACATACTCTTGGGATAATTTAGTATTTGTCGTACATATAATCCAGTATATTAAATATTTCAAATATGTTGACGATCTTTCTTTACTGCAATGCCGAAAATCAAACGAAATGTCGCAATTACAACCCACACTAGACTCAATTGAAAACTGGTCTACATTAAATAATATGACTCTCAACCCTTCAAAATGTTTCACCTTGCATGTTACGTTCATGAAGAATCCTCCCCAACCTGAGGATCTTTTTATAAATAGATCAAAATTATGCAATGTTGACGATGCAAAAATTCTTGGAGTTATTGTGCAATCTAATTTAAAATGGAATTTACATATCGAACAACTTGTGAAAAGATGCGATAGGAAAATATATATGTTAAGAAACATTAAGAAATATCATTTACCAGTAAAAGATTTGGTTTTAATATATACCGGGTACATAAGACCTATTTTGGAATATTGTGCCCCTGTTTTCCACAGCGGGTTGACAATAGAGCAAAGCAGTAATATTGAAAGAATTCAAAAACGAGTATGTAAAATTATTTTAGGTCATCTTTATATTTCATATCCAAATGCGTGTCAACAGTGCAATTTATTAACCCTTGAGGAGAGAAGACTAGCTTTGTGTAGAAGTTTTGCCAAATCATTGCCAAATAACCCAACGTGCCAAAATTGGCTACCACCCCGTAAACACGTTGATATATCATTACGTCACACATCTACATTTCACCAATATAAGTTCAGAACTAAACGCTTTCAAAATAGCCCTTTACCTTTTCTAGTAAACCTACTGAATCAATGTTAATTTCACCTTTCACCTTCGTCTCATCTCAGCTACTTACACTTTCAGAGCTAGTCTTCTCTCCATCATTGCTTTTAGGTATGTTTAATCATTTCATGATAGTTTGCTATTTTAAATATGTTTGTTTTATATCACTTCGATCGAAATTAATTTTTAACCTGTATATACTTATGTATTTGTTCAATAATGTAAACAAGATTATTCCAGTTTTTACTGCCTTTCTTGTAAAATGTTCTAATGATTAATAAACCATTATTGAATTGAATTGAAATGAATTGTATTCTAGATTGTCCTCTATTTATAGAGTAACATCACTTTCTCTTACAATTCACTCTTAGCCCGAATATTATGGTAACGTTCGAACCTTCTGTGATTTTTGTCTTTCTTTATTTCTTTTTTCCAACACAGATGAACAAGGGCCAAGTATTACCTGTCCTCCTGTTATAACTCAAGCGACTGATCCGGGCCAGCCAACTACCATGGTAGATCTACCCATCACGGCCACTGATAATGTAGATGTACAAAGCATATATTGTACTGATCGGGATGGGAGAACCGATCTAGTTACAAGGAGCCAAGCTTTTCGCAGGAGAAGGCGAAATGGGGCAAATAACATATTCTCTTATGGAAACCATGCCATCTACTGTTATGCGACCGATTTTGTGGGCCTTACAAGTGGAAACTGCAGTTTTACTGTAGATATAATAGGTAAATGTGTGACACAAATACAGGTATGAACGCTTGAATTTCATGTTGCGTGCAATCAATAGGGGATGTTAAAAGCGAGTATGTCATAGCCTAGATATAAGAATTAGAGGCCAAAACAAATCAAGAAGAAAAACAAAACAAAACAAAACAAAACGAAATACAGAATAATGCTTAAAATGATTTAAAAAGGGGGGAACAACAAGAAGAACGAAGAAATAACATGGCCGATGACAGAATCTACTGAAAGGACTTACCCCCGACCCCCATATGCTATACCTGTCAACATGAGATAAATATTTTAGACGGTTGAAGGCCGAACTTTTTGTATGCAATTTTGTCCGTTGTTTTTATTTTATTTTTTTTTTATTTTTTAAGGGTGTGCATCTCCCTTGATTTTCGACAAACTCAATGGCCCGTATTCTACTAAGGAGTTTAGAGTTGTACGGCAATAAACAATAGGATCGAACAATAGCACCGTACGAGAAAAAAAAACTCCCAGCACGAAAAAAAAAAATCAAAACGTGTACAACTTCCGTACGACTGGAAGATTCTAGTGCACAGGAACGCACAAGATAAACCGGAAATCTATTGAAATAATGATGCAACAATCTTTTTGTTTGCAGCCGCTTTACCAGTGTATTATATGGGTTTAAAGGCGCTTGTCATGCAGTTTCAAATATCACGTCCTATTTATCAACTATTCAGTGGCCTGGGATGGGAACATTTAACAAGCTTGGAAATTTTCAGCTAAAAAGGTCAATGGTTTTATTTCCTCTGAATAAATTACTTACCTTAAAGGCACATAATGATTCCCCTACGGGTGGTATCTCACTTCGCGGGAACACATTCGGGAGTATTATTGAGGTTATTCGGCTGGGTTTGAACATTTGAAAACGAGCCGAATCCCTCAATGAATGTTCTAGAATCCCTCCCGAATTTTTGCTCATTCGGGGAGGAAAAACAAAATGCTCCCGAATCCACCCGAATACGTGTATTCGGATGGATTTGCTGCTGATTCGGTTCTAATGTAACCCAGGCTTTATAATTGACTAATATGATCCGGTTCGTTACTCCCCCAATAATGATACGACCAGGCTTTTTTTTAAATCGGTTGTTTGTTTTGTTTTTATTTTGTTTTTCTGGGGGGGGGGGGTTGCTTGCTTGTTCGTTTTGTTTTGTTGTTTTTGTTTTATTTTGTTTTTGTGTTTTCTGATCGAAACTTACTCTGATCACAAAAGCATTGTCATAATTTTAAGTGGTTGACCTGCTGCTGCAGTTTACTTTTTTTTCTAACAATATAAAAACATAAAAGATAGATATATGAAGAGCTTGATTCCAAAAAGCGCTAAATCCACGTTTGACCACAATGGATTTTATAGAATAAATAAGTGCATCTTAGGCATGGGAATCAAATTCGTGTTGAATTTGATTCATTTATATACCGTGTGCAATAAGTATTGTCACCCCTACATCATGCTTGTATTGAATTTAGTACTTAGGGAGTAATGATTTCGGCTTTGAAACAGATATGCCAACTTAGCTGTTGAAATTACCTTTTGTATGATGTATAGATGAACTTTGTGTGATGCGTATAAGTAGAGTTATGAACTTTTATGCATGAATTTAGAGATCTCGAACCTCCTTGCGGACATTGAAAAATGGTGGACAATAAAGACAAGAGGAAGAAGGAAAGTACTGAGAGCGAAAGGAAATTAGCTAAAACTTGGAGAAAAGAAGGGAAACGAACAAGGAGATAGCAAGTCTGCTTGGCAGGTCAAAAAGATGGGTTTAACACGGTTGCAAGGTCCGGAGAGATGGGGTGAACAATAAGCATCGATCAGTTAGGCCGTCTTTACTGGGTCAAGCTTAGAAAAATTGGCGAGATCGTGGGTCTAGCGTCATTGAACCCAGGGGGAAACTATTTCCGTTAAATTGTTATATTAGTTAATATTAATGTTAACTGATATACGATAAGTCAAAATTTTGTATTTATACCAATAAAATTCAGTCACATGATGATTTATACTGCATTTTTGTATACTCTATGTAAGGGTTGACAATACTTATTGCACACGGTATAGGCTTTTAATGTACACAAATTGACATTTGACTGAGGTTTTATTCCAAAAGGCGCTAAATCCATAAAAATTGAAATTATAAAATAAAAAAAATAAAATAAAATTTATAGCTATATTTTTAAAAACACGATTTAATTGATTGTATACGATAGCCTAATCATATATATCAAAATAAAGCAAAAATGGTTAAGAGAAAATGGTAAATAAAAAAAACCTTCATTTACTCTAAAACACTGAAAGTAGATTTAGAGCCTTTTGGAATCAAACTCTTCATATATTAAATATATAATATATAATGAAATATCTGTTCGTAGTTTCATTCTTTAGAAGTAATCTCCTAAATAGCTCTACGGATTTTTTATTTCACAAATGTGAAGTGTCCATATTTAGCCAAAAGCATTGAAATGTTGAATTTGATTCCGACATCACGCTACATGCATGTGCAAAATTATCACGTTACTTGGTGCGCATCAATCTTTTTCTGATTACCATTTTTTTTTCTATTTTTTTTTTCAGTCGCGGGAATTTCTCGGGGACGTCTCTGGTACGTCTGCGCGACTAAAAACATTCAAAATCATTTCAAACCAGTCTCAAAGTAGTCTCAAACTAGTTCCAAATACGTAATGACAAGTGACTTGTCACCATTAGTTTATTGTTGGTTTTCACGTCAAATGTCCTTTCTTCAATATGTCAGAACAAACTAACACTTCAATCGTGTCGGAAAATGTCATTTTTGATGATTAATATGCAATTAATCGATCGTTGTGGACAGTTCAATAATGCACCTCATTTTTAAGCAAAGTTTGAACAACATTCAACTTCAAGTTAACGAGAAAATAGATAAATTAGCTTCCTCCGACATAAAACTCGCAAAGCCATATCAAATTCTAAAACACCTATACCCCTAGTTTAGAATTCTTTACAAATGTTTGTACAGATCTGATCTCGAATGACGTCATTCGAGTCTACATTTGCATTTTCAAACGCACAGCACCACATCAGCTAAATGTCCACTTTAAATTGAATATGACCAAATACAACATTTTCGTTGTGTTTGAAGTGATCATAAATTGGTTTTACAATTCTTAATTCACCTGATTCCCTTTCTAAACACAAAACAAAAAGGAAAGTTCCCCCTATTTCAGATTTCAATAATTTTTAAACCAGGAGGAATTTAAAAAATCTAATTATATGTCCATGTAGGGAATTTAATTAGCTACCACAGGAGCGAATTTTAGGAAAAATCATCAACTCATGCTTCAGTGATTAATGGTTGAATGCAAAAATGTCAACTTTTGAAGTTCACAAGCCTAAAATTACAACTTTGATTCAATGATATCGGACCCATTTTCAGATTTTAAACAATTAACACGTCAGAATGTATGCAAAACGTGCTTCCCAACATACAGAAATGAAATTTGCGTCAAATTTCACGGTTGAGTGAGCATGCAGCGAAAATTGCCCAAACTGCGATTCTTACTTCTTTGCCATCGTATAATCGATCAAATGTATAGGAATGCCTGTTTTGGAAGTGTATGCAACCAATATCTATCCATTCACGGTTGAATGAACCCATCAATCAACCAAAAAATAGGCCATTTAAGAATTACGAAGAGTCATTGTAGTCATTTTATGCACTAGAAAGCGTCTCAATAACATTTTTTGGGGTTTATTTATAGTCTTTGGGCACGTCTCAATTATCCTATGGCATTTATTTACAAATTCATGCTTCAGTGAGCACGTGAGACCGGAAAAGCCCTTTTCTCACTTACGAACTAAAATTCAAATTCTTACTTTGATAGAATATAATAATTCTTTTCGGGGAGTACTTTTGATTTTATTTTCATAAAAATTCTTATGTTTCACGCCTCAGTGCGCACAAGATACAAGAAAATCATGAAAATAAGAAGAAAGTTTCGAGCTTCGTCATGGGTCAGTGACTTTTCGAATACGTAATTTGAGTAACGATCATGTTAGTTAGATACCAGTTGAAGCTATGTGCAAAGTTACATAAAATAATTCACAGTCAAATGGACAAAAACTGACAATTAAAATATGCAAAATTTCACTTTTGTTAAACTTTTGTTAAATCTCTGTACATAAAGTCAATGGAGGAGGAAATCAATACCTGACAAATGTGAAATTCGGCCAATTTCATTGATGATTATTGTTAATTCTACCGTGAGTTGTGTCACGAAACTTGGCACTAAGCTTCAACTGATCTCCAACTAACAGGATCTCGATTCAAATTACGTATTCGAAAAGTCACTGAACCATGACGAAGCCCGAAACTTTCTTCTCATTTGCCTGATTTTCTTGTATCTTGTGCCCACTGAGGCGTGAAACATCGGGATTTTTGTGAAAATAAAATCAGAAGTACTCCCAAACAAGAATTGTTATATTCAATCAAAGTAAGAATTTGAATGTTAGTCCATACGTGAGAAAAGGGCTTTTCCAGTCTCACGCGCTCACTGAAGCATGAATTTTTAAATAAATGCCATAGGATCATTGACACGTGCCCAAAGAATATAAATAAAACCCAAACAATGTTATTGAGATGCTTTGTAGTGCATAAAATTACTTCAATGACTCTTCTTAATTCTAAAATGGCCCGTTTTTTGTTTGATTGATGGGTTCATGCAACCGTGAATGGATAGATATTGGTTGCATACACTTCCAAAACAGGAATTCCTATACATTTGATCGATTATACGATGGCAAAGAAGGAAAAATCGCAGTTTGGGCAATTTTTGCTGCATGCTCACTCAACCGTGAAATTTGGCGCAATTTTCGTTTCCGTATGTTGAGAAGCACGTTTTGCTTACATTCTGACGTGTAAATTGTTTAAAATCTGAAAATGGGTCCGATGTCATTGAATCAAAGTTGTTATTTTAGGCTTGTGAACTTAAAAAATTGACATTTTTGCATTCAACCATTAATCACTGAAGCATGACTTGATGATTTTTCCTAAAATTCGCTCGTATGGTAGCTAATTAAATTCCCTACATGGACATATAATTAGATTTTTTAAATTCCTCCTGTTTTAATAATTATTGAAATCTGAAATAGTGGGAACTTTCTTTTTGTTTTGGGTTTAGATGAGGAACCGCCTACCATCGGCTGTCCACCTAATATGACCGAGCAGACTGATTTGAACATGGCAACTGCTGAATTGCCTGTATATATTGAAATATCAGATAATGTGAATGTTGGTCTTACAAACTGCTCTGATCAGGATGGGAGAATGATAACCATCGAGATAAATTGAATATGACCAAATACAACATTTTCGTTGTGTTTGAAGTGATCATAAATTATTTTTACAATTCTTGATTCACCTGGTTCCCTTTCTAGATGAGGAACCGCCTACCATCGTCTGTCCACCTAATATGACAGAGCAGACTGATTTGAACATGGCATCTGCTGAATTGCCTGTATATATTGAAATATCAGATAATGTGAATGTTGGTCTTACAAACTGCTCTGATCAGGATGGGAGAATGATAACCATCGAGCTTGACGACAGGAGAAGGAGAAAGCGAAAGGGTTCTTACGAAACTTTCTTGTACGGCTTCCATACCGTTTATTGCGACGTCACCGACCATGTAGGCAACAAAGCAAGTTGTGATTTTACAGTTAACATTACAGGTAATGTAATATCAAACTCGTGTATAAAAGGATTTACAAGTTTTAATGAACATTACGTAATAGGAAGGCCTGATAAAGTCCAATAAGGAACAATTCAATCCCTACAGTTTAATATGTGAATACAACAGATACAATACAGTCTGTATCGAATAAAATGGTACAGTTGGAATTTTTTTTTTATTGTATGATGATTATTCACAACCTGGTAATGATAGATATTTCCATAAAGCAGGGGAAATAAGCTTTCTACTGATTTTTTTTTCCATCTCATTTGGAGCTGTAGGCCTTGAACTCAAAATATGATTACTATAATCAATAAAAAAGAAATCATTTTGCGCACGCCATGCCATGCCTTTGTGTAGGTTTCGATCATATAAGCCGCAAAAATGAACGTAAAAGAACAATGAATTGTTTAAAGTTAATTTTCATGTCTTCACCTATAATATCATAACTTTTGTTCTACAAACTCTGATTATTTGAAACAAAGTTCATCAGGAAGAAAAGTATTTTTGATATAACTTGGTACCACATACACATATCAATAATTTTGAGAAGATTTTTTACCTAACCTATTTTTCCCCGACCATTTTTTATACAGTCTGTAGAAAGAAGAACAACTATTTACAATCATGATTGAGAAAAAAAAAATAATCATCATGAGAAGAAATGCAATGTAATTCAACCATTGTTATTTCTTATTTGTTCCTTTTTTCTTCTGTATATTGTATGTTTTCCAACATCACATCAATCGTAATTATTTATATCGCCAACAAATAAATAAAGCAAGTTTGTTGTATAGGTACGAAATATCCAAAGCTATGGGAAAGTAAATTGGCAAATTATTTATCTGAAGAGGGACTGGCAAGTTATCATATTGATTTCCGAAGGGATAAGCCCCAATGGAAAAAATAGTAACTTTCCAGTTCCTCTTTTTCACAATTTTTTTATTTTTTTATTTTTTTTTTTTTTACTAAATGCTTGGTAAATCTATGGCGGTGCATGTATGTATTTGATATGTATTTTTTTTTTCTTTAATTCTATTCATACCCCTTCAGAATAACCTTTAAATGCAACTTTAGCAGACCAAAGACTTCAATTAAGCAAAACTGTGACGTTTTATTGGGAAAAAGACGTTTTACGGGAGTTTCATTCCAAAAGGGACTAAATCAATAAAAAAATAACATTTCGAAAATTTCGAAAATTCAATTGTTATTGAAATGTCCTAAGGAGATTGTTCTAGCCTGTGTACTAAAATTAAATCATATAATACACGGTAAAATAATAGATTAGATGTCAGTGATGTACTCAAGATCTCCAGAAGTGGATTAAAGGACTCATCCGGGCTGGAATTTGCATTATAAGAAAAATAAAGTAAAATCGAAAAAGCACAACACTGAAAATTTCATCAAAATCGGATAAGAAATAGCAAAGTTATGAATTTTCTTAGGTTTTGAATCTTTTAGGAAACAGTTCTTCAAATTGGCAAACTGATGATGTCTCAGTCCCCCTACTTTCTTTGTATTTTATTGTATGAAATACCAATTATCAAGATTTTCTGCCCCAAGGACATTAAAACAGGGATTAATCCTTGTGGAATGTTCAAGGTCACAAGTGCTTTTACTTATTTCAATATGAGGGACAGATTTTCTGTATACGCAATATATGAAAAAATGAGATAAATAGGATTTCATATAATAAAATACACAAGAAGTAGGGGGACTGTGACATCATCAGTTTGCTCATTTGAATATTCATATATTCAAATGAGACAATGAGACAATTGCCAAGAACTGTTTTACAAAAAAAAAAATCAAGACCTAAAAAAATGCATCCGATTTTGATTAAATTTTCTGTGTTTTGCTTGATGAATTTTACTTAATTTTACAAAACTTTTTCATTTCAGCCCGGACTCCTCCTTTAAGTCCCTTTTGGATTAAAATCTCTTCAAGTACTAAATTATTTCTTGTGCAAGCTCTATTTTACCTTGGGATAATTTAGTGTTTGTCGTACATATAATCCAGTATATTGTATTCTAGATTGTGCACTATTTATATAATAGAGTAACATTAGTTTCTCTCACAATTCACTCTTAGCCTGAATATTATGGTAACGTTTGAACCTTCTGTGATTTTTGTCTTTCTTTATTTCTTTTTTTCAAACACAGATGAACAAGCGCCACTTATTACCTGTCCTCCTGTTATAACTCAAGCGACTGATCCGGGCCAGCCAACTACCATAGTAGATCTACCCATCACGGCCACTGATAATGTAGATGTACAAAGCATATATTGTACTGATCAGGATGGCAGAACCGATCTAGTTGCAAGCAACCAACCTTTTCACAGGAGAAAGCGAAATGGGGCAAATAACATATTCTCTTATGGAAGCCATGCCATCTACTGTTATGCGACCGATTTTGTGGGCCTTACAAGTGGAAACTGCAGTTTTACTGTAGATATAATAGGTAAATGTGTGACACAAATACAGGTATGAACGCTTGAATTTCATGTTGCGTGCGATCAATAGGGGATGTTGAAAGTGAGTACGTCATAGCCTAGAGATCAGAATAAGAGTTTAAAAAAAAATGATAATCAAGAAGAAAAAAAGACAAAACAAAACGAAACGAAATACAGAATAGTGCCTAAAATGATTTTTAAAAAGGGAGAACAAGAAGAAGAACAAAGAAATAACATGGTCGATGACAGAATCTAGTGAAAGGACTTAACCACCCCCCCCCCCCCTTCCATATGCTATACCTGTCAACACGAGGCAAATATTTTAGACGGGTGAAGGCTAAACTTTTTTTGTGCAATTTTGTCCGTATTTTTTATTTTATTTATTTTTCTTTTTAAGGGTGTTCATCTCCCTTGATTTTCGACAAACTCAATGGCACGTATTCTACTAAGGAGTTTAGCGTTGTACGTCAATAAACAATAGGATCGAACAATAGCAACGTACGAGAAAAAACTCCCAGCACGAAAAAAAAAACTTCCAAACGTGTACAACTTCCGTACGGCTGGAAGTTTCTAGTGCACTGGAACGCACAAGATAAAACCGGAAATCTATTGAAATAATGACGCAACAATATTTTTGTTTGCAACCGCTTTACCATCGTATTGTATGGGTTCAAATGCGCTTGTCATGCAGTTTCAAATATCACGTCCTATTCATCAACGATTCACTGGCCTGGGATGGGAACAAATAACAAGCTTGGAAATTTTAGGTTAATGGTTTTATTCCCTCTGAATAAATTACTTACCTTAAATGCACATAATGATTCCCCTACGGGTGGTATATCACTTCGCGGGGACACATTCAGAAGTATTTTTGAGGGTATTTGTCTGGTTTTGAACATTTCAAAACGAGCAGAATTTCACCATGAATGTTTTAGATTCTCTCCCGAATTTTCGCTAATTCGGGGATTGAGAACAAAATGCTCCCAAATTCACCCGAATAAGTGAATTTGGGTGGATTCGCTGCTGATTCGGTTTTGGTGTAACCCTGGCTTAATTGACTAATACGATCCGGATCGTTACACCCCCAATAATGATACGACCAGGCATGTTTTAAATCATTTGTTAGTTTTGTTTTGTTTTTGTTTTTTCTGGGGGTTGTTTTGTTTGTTCGTTTTGTTTTGTTGTTTTCGTTTTTTGTTTTATTTTGTTTTTGTATTTTCTCATCGAAACTTGCTCCGATCGCAAAAGCATTGTCATAATTTTAAGTGGTTGACCTGCTGTTGCAGTTTACTTTTTTTCTAACAATATAAAGCATAAAAGGTAGATATATATTAAATATATAATGTATAATAAATTATCAGTTCGTAATTTTATTCTTTTGAAGTAATCTCCTACATAGCTCCACGGATTTTTTATTTTACAAATGTGAAATGTCCATATTTAGCCAAAAGCTTTGAAATGTTGAATTTGATTCCGACATCACCGCTACATACATGCGCATTTTTTTAGCACGTTAGGTGCATGCGCATCAATCTTTTTCTTATTACTATTTTTTTTCTATTTTTTTTTCTGTCGCGGGAATATCTCGGGGACATGTCCGAGACGTCTGCGCGACTAAAACATTCAAAATCATTTCAAACCAGTCTCAAATTAGTCTTTTGTTTCAAAATCCGTACTATTTTGGTGCGACTGCACAACTCTAAACTCCGTAGCAGAAAACGGGCCCCTGACTTTCATTTTCAGCCATTGTCCCATCCCCTTCATAAAACCCCAAATCCGCGCCTGAGAAGTGTAGGCCCTATGCATTATAAACTCGTCATAGTTTATATTTGTATTTGTATATATTTGTTATATTTGTTGTTTTTTTTTATAAAGAAAGCGAAGTTCCCACGAAGGATATTATCTTTAAAAATGTATTTATCACTCTATTATCTGGTAATCAAACTTTTTTTAGTCCCACGTATTTCCTAAAGAGATGCTTCTTTCCTTATGAAGATAATATATGAAGATTTTCGTTTAAATAGGCGTAATAAAAATAACCTGTTTAACTATTTTCTATTGAAAATATCCGTGTCTTATAGTTATTTCCCCATTCCTCAACTGACGTTATTATCAGAAGTAGTAATAATAGTACTAACTTTCTTTTTTTTCAGATGATGACCCACCGCGCATTGAATGTCCACGAGATGTTTCACAGCCTACGGATTTCCCCATAATGGGCACCGCAGATGTGGAAATAGCAGTCAACTCAACTGATAATATCGGTGTGGTTGGATTAGCCTGCGTCGTATTGACTAACACTACGCTTATTATCCCTCCGTTCAGAACATCGTTCTTTTATGGTAATAATACAGTAAGATGTGAAGCGACGGATGGAGCAGGCCTAACGAATGTGTGCAACTTTACAGTTAGTATAATCGGTTAGTCTGCTCTTACACATTCTTCTTCTTTTACCCGAAATATGCTTGGAAAATAAAAAATAAATTGTGATGCTATAAAAGGGTTCTAGGATATCTTACCCGAAGGACAACTCCCCCGGGGACAACTCCCGGAGGACAGCTCCCCGGAGGACAACTCCCCCGGAGGACATCTCCCTCGGAGGACAGGTCCCCCCCCCCAAGGACGAGTCCCCCCGGAGGACAACTCCCCCGGAGGACATTTCCCCCGGAGGATAGGTCCCCCAAGGGCAACTCCCCGGATGACATCTCCCCTCACTTTAAATTCTGTATAACTATTGCTTTTATGCCAACCCCTTGGGTTTTCTTTCTGTTACAATTATTACATTACTTTTCGCATGGAGTAACCCTTCTGTAATGACAAGCGAGGATGGGAATGGTTGTTTAATTGTTAATCATCCATTGGAACCCCCCCCCCCCTTCCAATCTATGAATGGCTTCTCCTTCCCTCAAAAGGTTGTTAGGTTTGGCAACTTCAGAGGTACCCCAACGAAATGTGACCCTCAGAAAAGGAAAATTAATGAAAATGCAAGAAATTAAAAAAATGTTGAAAAAAGGAAGTATGCTAAATGGGGAAATATGAAGCTACAGGAATAGAAAAGAGGACGAAGGGTGAGTTGGCATACATATCTCTAGTCGTCTTCAGCAAGAAAGGGGGGGGGGGTGAGCCACGATAATTAAGCTTTAGTTATTAATAATAATTAATCACACCCTAAACAAATTAGAATGGGCGCAAAAGTTTAAACGAAAACAAAATTTTTATTTATCAGAAAAGAAATTCACAAAACTCAATTCCAACATCATCACTTGTTTTGTCATTTTTCAAGGAATAATGTAATACAACCATTGTCATTGGGTCTAACAAATGTTATATCTGAATGGTGTGTGTTCATAAGTATGCACTTGCACAGCTTTGCATTCATGCCGTGTCATCGCTATCATAAGAGGGTGTTATTGCAAGTAGTGTTGGTATGAAAATATCTCCAGAAGTAGATGACAATTAAAACATCTCGGTATATCAACCAATTTTTCAGTATTTTCGTCAACATATCCAATGAAATCATTTATAATTCTAAAACATTTGCTGAAACAAGCCAAAACAAAACAAAACAAAACAAAACCCTTGTATCAAATTATGTACATGTATTTTGAAAAATTAAAGAGGGTGATATAAAAAAAATCCCTTTTTTTTTTTCTTTTTTTTTTTTTTTTTTTTTTTTTGGAGGGGGGCTAAAAAAAAGATGATCGTCACCGTTTGTAAAGAATAACAACAACAAAAATAGAACCATAAAAGTAAAAATATTCGGCTTCGGGTCATCTTTAGTCAAAAATTTCGGCTCGCGCTTTGCGCTCAAGAATCATCTTCGAAAGATTTTTTTTTTTTTCAGATTTCGAACCCCCTCAAAAATCCTAGTTACGGGCCTGACCATTGACCTACATACTCTCAAATTTAATCAGATCATCTTCCTATGGGGATTCAAGATTGAAGTTGATATCTCTCTCTCTCTCTTTTGACGATAAAATTCGGTTCCAATAGCAGTACGCCTCTACAGCTGCCAACCATTAACACCCTTCGCCGGAAAAAAAAAAATTGCCAAAGATTTTGTATTTCCATGAATGGCTATTTCGGTTTAAAATTTTTTTTGAAAATCGCAAATGGAACAAAAATTAACGAGTGCATGTGGATCTGAGTCGTCCTCCGGGGGAGTTGTCCTCCAGGGGAGTTGTCCTCCGGGGGAGTGGTCCTCCAGGGGAGTTGTCCTCCGGGGGAGTTTTACTCGGGGGATAATGTCCTCTTTGGACTTGTCCTCCGGGGGAGTTTTCATCGGGGGAGATGTCCTCCGGGGGAGTTGTCCTTGGGGGACCTGTCCTCCGGGGGAGATGTCCTGCGGAGGAGTTGTCCTTCGGGGGAGACGTTCTCCGGGGGAGATGTCCTGATACGCTATAAAAGAATTGCATGAATGCAACACTTTTTTATGGTCATAATATCTCCTGTTTATGCGTGCCTAGACTTTTTGTATTAAGCGGATTTGGTGCATTTTATGTATCATTGATTATCTAATCAATTTAACAAGATAACTAAATTTAACAAGATTTGTTCAAATAACCAATAATAGGTTCAAATAACAAAGACTTATAAAAATGGTACCTCAAGTTGCCTTTTAACAAGGAGCTTGGGGGTAATAATAACATCATGCAGGGCCCGCTGGGAGAACAGTTGTAAGAATTGAATCGGCTACCCTGAGTCAATAAAACGATATTATTATTATTATTATTATTATTATTAGTAGTAGTAGTAGTAGTAGTAGTAGTAGTAGTAGTAGTATTAAATAAATATTTTCAATGGCATCTTGTATTCAATGACTTTACAAGATAAACGTAACCAGTGAACTGTAACTGTTTAGTGGAGCTTGAATTATATCCACAATAAAAGAAAAATACAATAGAACTTTGTCCGATTTGAATACATATCGCATAAATCATTTTGTAAATTAACAATGGGTTACCTGTTGAGTTTGAAATGCATTGCCCTTCTTCAAAATTCTCGAACGATTTTTGATCGTATTGCATTTTATTTCGAACTCCTCAGCGTTATTTATCATAACAAAATTGTACCATTTTAAGGATCCCGTCTTTATATTGGAAATTATAATCACTAAGTAATCGTTAAAGTATATCACGTCATGCTTTAAAATATGTTGTTATGGGTGACCGCAATTTAGTATCGTTTAATAATTGATGCATGCCATTTTATATCACTGGTGTGATATACCGGAATTATAACTGGACACTGTTACTTTTTCCAAATATTGAATTAGATGACGATCCGCCAATGATCGAATGTCCCAACAACATGACCAATTATACTGACTCAGTCTCCAGCACAGCACAAGTTTATGTTGAAGTCGACGTCATGGAGATTTTACAACCCACTTACAGTCTTACGTGCTCCACTGCCGATGGGTCGATTATTGATCGTAATATGAACAATACTTTTGAATTTGGGTTGACGAACGTCACCTGTGAAGCAATAGATCTGGTCGGAAATTCGGCTGCATGTTTTTTTCTTGTGGATATTCTTGGTAAGTAAAACCGATTCGGAATCTTTTGATGTAAATGAATCTTTGCTTTGATTTAAATGGTTTCATTTTATTTTGAGACATGGAACGGCTGCATTAAAGGAATTTAGTAATTTTCAAAAGGAAGAGCATTTAGATCAAGATAAATAAAATTATATTGTTCCAACAGTAAAAACAAACTAGTGAAAGTTTCAGATCAAATGGAAGTCATTTACTACCTTAAAGTGTAAACAAACAATGCCAAGCATACTGCTGAACACCAGTACCCTCTACTGCTAGCTCATCAGGCCGCTAGAGACGGGGGACTAAACAACAGGAAATGTGTGTGTGTTGTGCTATGCGGAAAAGCACATGGTTATATAAACCATCCAGTGTTGGTTTATAACATTTTAGTATGAAATCATTGATGTCTCGAAGGTAAAGCAAGCTATTAGCTTGCAATTTTAAAGAGATACCAGATTCACCTAAATGTTTATAATTATGTTGGCAAAATAAGCTAAATCGAATAAAATGTGATTTGAATATCATTTAATATTACTACATCCCTTTAAAAAGTATGTCATCATTGGTACTGGCAATAATGTATATAATCACATTTATTTATCTGGTTTCAAAATTAGTTATCAACACCGTTTAGCGTATTTAGTCCTCACACTGTTAGAACAAATTAAACAAGTTGTTTAAAATATTAAACAACTGCGTGTTAACTAATGAATCGCAGAGCATTGATTAGAAATAAAACAACCTGTAGTTGTTTAAAACTTTAACACTCTTGTTGTTTAAAAGTTTAAACAATCACTTGTTTAATGGTGTTATTAAACATCATAGTTGTTTAAAGCAAGTCGTTTAAAATAGTAACATTATTATGTAAGCTTTAAGCAACAGTTGTTTAAGGGTTATCTTTAAAAAACGCTGTTGTTTGAGTTAAGTTGTTTTAACTCTAAACATTGTTTAAAATTCTCTCACATTTGATTGCTTAAAATTGCATGTAGAGGTCTAGGCCTAGCTAGCTTTTAAACCATTTTAAAGTGTATTCCAGTGTCAAGCTATCATGATTATACGAAGAAGGTTTATTTCACAACTTCTATAATTTAGGTTGTGTTAACAAAGACGGGTCTATCTTAAAATCAATACAACGCACATGACACTTTATAACATTCATTGAACTGGCATTCATGTTCACTTTTGTCATTTCGATATTCTTCATGAAAGATGATGACGCGCCTGTTCCTCAATGTCCATCTGAAATCGTTCAGGAGACAATGGCCAGATCAAACTCCTCTACGGTTATCTGGTCTATCAATGTCACGGATAATGTGGATCCAACACCTGCGATGACGTGTAACTACCAATCTGGTGATATTTTCTATTTTGGGAACACAACCGTCACGTGCGATTTCTCAGACGCGTCTAACAATTCTGCCGGTTGTAGGTTCAACGTTATGATCGAAGGTAAATTATTATTATTTTCTGATCCTAGGACTGCAATAATATTGTTTACCTATTCGCAAATTATTAGTTGTTTATCTCCGCCTTTCTTAGCTGAAACATACCATGTTTATACTAAAAAGAAGCCTTTCAGACTTTTTATTCATGTGATGTAAATGGGCACTTTTAGGGATCAATTTTTACTTCATACGTCTCTTAAAACCCCAGATTTGTTCAATATCAGACCTCGCAATAAGTAATAATAAGTAGAAAAATGTTGGCCCTAATACCTTCTGCTGGAGATAACACTGGGAGAAGGGTGTTGTCAATCAGAAGTATTGGTGTACTTGTGTGCGGGCTGGGGGAGGCAAATTTTCTGCCTACCCCCTTCCTATCAGAATATTTTTTTCTTCGTGCCTCAGACCTAAAGTGCCCCCTCCCCTTTCAGAAAGAGTGTCCTTTTTCCATCATGACCCCCCCCCCCCACTTTGAAATTCGTTCCATAGTAACACACTCACAAACATGATATGTCTATCATGTCTATATTACACTAAGTACAGACGCTGAAATGCCAGTGCATGCTTGTCCCGTGGACTTGATGCTTCCTTCCTCAACCGGAACTAATTCAACAACCGTGCCCCTGCCTGATGTGACTGACAATGTTGATACCAACCCTACCATTACCTGTACATTCCGTGATGGCAACTTATTTGAAATTGGTCGTCATAACATAAGTTGCACATTTGAGGATGCTTCTGGAAATATTGAAACGTGTGCCTACACTGTAATAGTCATTGGTAGGTAGTGGTGGTCTTGTTCTCTGGGAGACAGGTTCAAGCAAGCCAAACCACAGTCGCGTTTCATCCGTAGGGAATATTATATTTAGCACCGAAAACTGCTTATCCTCCTACTAAGTCGATTCATTTTTGTTTTTAAGCAGAATGATCTAATGAAGCAATATCAAAGAGTATAGTAGCCAAAATAATGAAATTCCTTAATTTAAGGTATTTATGTGTAATGTTTCATTAAAGAGGTCATATTTATGTTGTTTTTTTTTTGTTTTTTGTTTTTTGTTGTTTTTTTTTTGTAAAGGCTAATAGTTACAATTTAAGTATGATATATTTGAATTACTTTTTTTTTTTATAGGATTAGGCATGGAAATAGCAAATGTAAACATTTTCGTCATGTAATGAATGAGATTATAAACCAGTTTGTTTGTTTTGGTTTTTTTTTTTTCAAGATATTATGATCATAAAACGAATGTGTGTAATTTCAGCAGATTCGATATTCACACTGTTGTTTGCTTGGGGGCGGCGCTAGAAAAACCTTCGACAAACCGTTAAATATACATTAAAAATATCCGCTTATGCTCTCACTAAGGTATACTGATTCTTTTTCAACATACACAGATGTAGAGGCACCAACTGTAAACTGTCCGCAAAACATGACTCTCCCTACTGCATCCGGAATAAATAGCCAAGCAACGATGTTTGTCGCGACATCGACAGATCTTGTTGATGCCTCACCAAGCGTTGTTTGCTTGCCAACTTCTGGTTCTGTTTTCATGGTTGGGGACACATTAGTCACATGTACGGCAACGGATGCATCTCAGAATGTCAATGAGTGTAGCTTCAATGTTCGTATCGAAGGTATTTCCACATTGTAGAGAATTACCGGAGGAGCGTCGGTCTTCATAGCATAACAATGTAAAAAAAATATATATATATAGTGTGTAACTAGGGTTTCTCTGAATAACTGAATAGCATGATAAGTTAGGGTGCTATCTCACTTCGCGGAAACAATGTTGAGACAGATTTGCCAGCATATATTGCACTATATCTGTCTCCTCTGTCTTCGCGACAGATTTTTGTGTGCTACAGGAGACAGATCTAGTACAATGGCATGCTGGCTAATCCGTCTTTTGTGCCACGTAACCTTTTGTACGTCGCACAAAAGATTTCGTCGCGGAAAAATCTAGTACAATGCCATGCTGGCACATCTGTCTCAATTTTGTTTCCGCGAAGTGAGATACCACCCTTACTGCCGTATCAGGTCAGTTACCCCCTGGCAATCATTCCTCGCACAACTACACCTAATTGCAATTACCCCCGAATACCCCCCCCCCCCCAGAAAATACCCCGAGGACAATTACTCCTAAAGAAAATCAACCACCGCATAAGTATTCCTTGGATAATTGCCCCTAGACAATAATATTTCCCTATTGCGTAGCAGAGCTATTTGCGTTTATGTGCTAGCTTTTGCAAGAAAACCTACTTTAGCATTGATCAGGATACAAATACTTGTCGCCACAAAAAAAAAAAAGAATAAGGAACCGCCAGCCCATAATTGTTTTCCTAGGTCTTTGTTCCAACTTTGCTATACCATGATATACCGTACTTCTAATCTATATATCTTACCTTAACACTGTACCCTAACCATATCCCTTCGTAGTGAGAAAAAAAATAGTTACCCATCGCCCTATACAGGATCCTCCAATTTTAGCTTCGAGCTCCATTTTCCTGATGATTGCGGTTAGATGCGAAGCCATTGGTATATTGAGTGATGTCCCATTAAATTTTTTTTTTCGCTTGAAGTATGAACATTTAATGACGGGTTTCATTATATGTCTTGGTAGAGTTATCCTTCCTGTATTTTTGGTACCCTTTTCGTGTTGATATTTGCACGCATGACCTAATAACATCTCACTTTCGCCAAATGGTTGGGTGAAGAACAGAACCATGTGCTGGTAGGAAAACACACCTACACCGTCACGCAATCACTGACACATACACACACACACCCGCACACACAAACACTTATACAAAACACACAACCCGCCATCCCTCCCAACTACACACACCCACATTCGACCTTCTCTCACACACAAACACAGACACACACACACAAAATCACGCACACATTCACATCCCCGAATCACACTAGCGCAAATTTATCAAGATCGTTGCCAGATTTTTAAGTCGTAGCCCTTTAGTAGGTCTTGAGGGGTATGAGGATGTGTGTGTGTATGTGTGTGTGTGTGTGTGTCTTATCTGAGTGCTAAACGAGCTATAAGCTCTTTCAAAATTTTGTGTTTTGTTTTTATTTTCACCCAGCCAATTGTCGCAAGTGAGATTTGCAGTCTTTGATTATTGTCTGTTGTTCAGTCAACCACGCAATGGTCCCAATGAAAAGGGATCCCATAGAATTCTTGAAGGATTACTCTACCAAGATGTCTCATATTAAAAAACAACAAAAAACAACAACAAAAAAAACACATGATTAAATGTTCATTCTTAAATTAAGATTAAAGTAAGATTTCAAATAGACAATTGAATGCCCTGGGATGCCATAAACAGTATTTAGCTATCTTTGTATCCTAACAAAAAGGCAAATCATAGTAAACATTTCAATCATATACTAGTAATCATGTTTCCATCGAGTCGTCTATTATCTTTGTCCTGTAGATCGCGAGAGACCATCTTTACAGTGTATTGTGCCTGATGTGACTGCAGACATAAATGCCTCTGGAGCTGCTGTTGTGCTAAATATAACAGCTGTAGACAATGTGGACTCTTCTCCTATAATTTCCTGTACTCCTGCCTCTGGAACAGTTCTTGATGTTAATATCAGAACAGATTACACCTGCCAAGCCACTGATACCGCCGGTAATACCCAATCCTGCGACTTCCAGGTTACAGTCCAAGGTAAATGTCTATAACATCCATTTCGATTTCAACAATTTGCCTCACCTTTCAGTTCTTTGCTTGTTTTATCCCCCCCTTTTTGGAGGTATAAAAAAAAAAAAAAACAGGCGCTGTAGCAGCAGCAGGCAATTGCATTTCAAAATTGTGGGTTAATTATTGGTGAAGATCGAAATATATTAAAACAGATATTAGTAGAAACATAAAAGGGGGACTTGGCCTCCTCTATCCCGAAAGACTTATCAGGACGGTAAACCCCGATCTTTCAGGAAAGTACACAATATTTTTGTAAAACAATTTTATGGAGCTTTAAAGACCTCCTTCTTTTTTAAACTGTATTTTGGAGAATGTTTAACGTTATGCCAATTGAATTCAGATAACTGATATCACCGGTCATCGGGTAGGCCTATACCGATGGCCTACATATCGCCGATATGTACTCGCCCACAACTGCAGAGGGTGCAGACCGCTTGCTTGTCTAGCCCGTACATGAAGCAGCCGTCCTGAGGATACGGACTGGGTAGAAGTCAGGGGCCGAGGAGCTGAGCCGAAAGTGGGGGAGGGGGGTGAACAGGCTCAAAATTACAAATACAAAAATCCCAGCCCCCCCCCCCCCTGGACGTTACCGCTATCGCTGCCATGAATAATAACCATGTTAGATCTTAAGTTCTTCATTCAAAAGTTGCTTTGACGAAAGACATCCACACATGTCCTTATCAGTTTCATCAGTTGTCTCAGGAAGCAATAAACTCTTCAAAATCTATTTTGACTGGGCTAAGTAAGGCCAAGACTAAGAGATCGAAGGGAATATCCTCAAACGACGCCGCCATGTTTTCAAAATCGGATCACACAAAATTTGTGAATGGACAGTGATCGCGAGCATGCAACTTATTTGCAGTTTCCCCCCTGTTCAAAATAGTAACTTTATATCTTGCGCAGTTCTAACATGATAGAATATTGAAAATATACTGAACTGTGTTTTTCCTTATGAAATTATATTTTATCACGAAATCGCCAAATGCATCAATCAATTATTTATATAGGATTTTCATGAATATTCAAAGAACAGATAGGAATTCAAATATTTTCATGGGCAAAACTGTGCATGTTGTAAATAAAGTATTTTGAGCTGGAGCAGAACTTTGCATGATCGTTGTCCATTAGCCAAATTTGTGTCAATTGTAAATTCCCTTTGACTAATCTTACAAGGGATAAATTTTAAAGAGATTAGTGTTTCAATGAGCATTTCTGGTACAAAAAAGGTGTTAAAGATGGGTGTGGTTGTTTTTTCGTCAAATTCTGTAGAGCAACTTTAAGTTCAAGAGCTTTACATCTAATGTAGATCTTACACTTGGAAACGTTAGCTGTTAGGTGTACGTAGTCCGCAATGCATGCGGTGGTTGGCAAATACAAATTGGCGTTGCGCGAGTAATCAGTGCTCAAAAAGCGGTAATTCCAGTCATCCCGAATGATCAGTTGGTCTAACGTCAAAACTTCCCTAAAATTTAGATAAAAAAGATATATAAAACAAACACACCGAGCACCTATTTCAGAATTTTTGTGAAAAATTATGTATCTTTGCAGGGGCTGACAAGTGACTATTTGTTCCTCTTGGGCAACTTCCCAGTCCCTCCTTGAATAAATGAATTACCATCCTACCTTCTCATAGCGTGGTATATTTGATAAATGTACATGCAAATTCAAGAACTTTATCTCTTGTTTCAGAGCCGATAGTTTCTTGTGCCCCTCCCCGTGTGTCATTCCGAGGACAGTGTTTTTGTAAGTCAAACATGTTTACTTGTTACATTGATATTATTATGTTATTGTTTTCTGTTTTCTTGGTTCGAGCAATTTATTGCTATTTAAGAGCCCCAAAAAGGTGGTTCAATTATGTCTCTGTACAAACTAAGCACATATTGTTTATGTTGTGTTTTGTTTTGTCTTCTTTTTTTAAGAGAAAATATCGGACGTAATATTTTACAGCGGGTGTAACACTTATTAATTCAAGGTTTTTAAAAGGGATTGGACAGGTTGTATGAATCTTTTCTTTAACTTTAATCGTTTCTTGTAAGGTAGTCATAGTATAGATGTCACTATCGCTATAGCTGATTTTACGGGGTTAGCTCTCTTTGTGTCTCTATTCTGAGCCCCGATGCTCAGAACCAAGATTTTCGGCTTAGTCAAAACTCTTTTCGTGTAAATGTTGGAGAAAACAAGAGAATTAATACTGCTCTGAGGGAGATAAAAGAGTTTCCTTACATCCCATGGGAGGCCATCCACGTTCGGGGCTTCCAGTTCATATGAAAACACTATTTCGGGAAGTCATTGGACAGTGTCGCATATTGACCCTATCAAGATATCTTTCCATAATCATTATGACACATATTTTTTGGCAATTTTTTGATAAACATTCATCTTGGTAAATTAATTGATTTAACCTCAAGTATTATGAATATTTAATACACCAACAACAAATATATTTCTTCTAATGGATTTGTCCTCAATTAGACTCAAGGAGGCTAGCAACGGTTATCATTATTGTAGCGATTGACGGCATTGGTGCTTTTCCAACCGCTGCCCTCAGACAAATGGATGGGGAAGAATTTGATACATTTCGGAGACAATTAATTGTACTCGTGAGTATTCGGTTTACATATTCGTACTATATTTATGATATTTCTCAGCAAACTTTGTTGACTTTATGAGGATCATAACATAAAATAAATTCGCTACCCCTTCACCATCCATATCCATTTTTACTATGTTGTCATAAATGACATCAATCCCATTAGTTTATTCATCTACAGTATATATTCTTTGACCTACTAATTTGTTTTCTGTAATTCCTTGGTATACCCGTAGTTTCCATTTCCTTGCTTCATATTACTTTATTATGGACAACTTTTTGTCGAATATTTATGACTACTCGCCTGGATACAAAACTTTAAAAAGCGGTGTTACTGTAATCTTGCATGGCTGTAGACCCAGCCAACACAGTTTTAAGATATTTAATGACATCTATTGCTCTAAAACTTTAAGTACTTTGGTTTTTTTTTTTACTTGCACTTTGAATTCTTCTAGAGCTTAACCAAGAGATCAATGTAAAAGGGGACAATGCATGTTGATAGTGAATGGTTGATGGACTGAAATATTTTGTTGTTCGCCCAAAATATGCTTAAAGGTCTTGCAAATCTCTGGTATCCCTGAGAGTCGATGCCGCGTCATCATCACTGGAATCCGATCAGGAAGCATCGCAGTCGATATGAATATTGATGTATTCGGTGATACCCCAGCGGAGGCTGAAACAATGTTTACTTCAGTCAGCAATTCATCATTCACCAATTTTCAAAACCCTTCAGAGATATCATCCGGTGGAAACCTCTTTAGATTGTCAACTTTCCAGTATACAGGTTTTAACTTTAATCAGATCAAAATCCTCAATTCTTGTACATTCCCCCTTAAGCATTGCCGCCAACTGTAGGCAATAGCCCCATGATGTCTACCCTAGCTGCCTTTACAAGGTCCTTATACCTGTACGTGGAAATCCACTGTACCTTAATGACCTAATCAAGGAACGTCAAATGCAAGAGCTGTAACTTTTACAGTAACGTTTTAATCCTCATGAACATGATGAACATAACACTTTCATAGTTGAGTGGTCTAGTCACTTGACTGGGGATGAAAAGGTCGTGCGTCCAACCTGGGACGGTACTTATTTCCTTGGGCAAGGCATTTTAGGCAACGTAACAAAAATAGAGCCGCAGTTCGTCTGCTGCATGAAAGCCGCACATTATATCATAACACCCAGCATATTATCCCGCTATGCGATTTTGAAACAGCGGGCTGCGGCTTTATCTTTTGGTAAGTCGCCCTATTATATATCTTCATTCTTTATCCCAACCCGGGTGTTTTCGATACCCAGTAGAAATTAAACGAGTGCGCCCTTATGGCTAGGATTTACCAGATGTAAGAAGCAAGTATCCGATTATTGTAAAGCGCTTAGAGGTGAAACTCAATCAAATTAATTGCTAATTAAATAAGCATAATTTTAAGTATCATTACTATTATTATTATTATTATTATTATTATTATTATTATTATTATTATTATTATTATTATTATTATTATTATTATCATTATTAACGTTGTCATTTTGTATGAGCGTCTAGCGTAAATCAAAGATTTATAGATATTTAGTTCTCTATTGTCAAGAAATTCATACACATGTTAATATATATCTAATGTGTTTTAAAAAGCGGGTTAATGGAAATGTGCTAATTAGAAAATTTACATTGCCAGCTTCATCTGTGGGTTTTGCCGATGCATTTGCTACATAAATCCATAGCATGATAGCCTAAGCAAAGAGGCATTGAAATAATGCACTTTGAATATAATACTTTTATTCCACTCTGCAAGTGTTACCAGGGGCCTGTTTCTCGAAACCGTAATGAGTATAAGTTCTTGGACAACCCATAGGGAGACGTGTTTTAGAATTTAGATGCGTTTCAGTAGGATGTCCCATCAAAACTAAAAAATCTATATCACTCCCCTATAGATCCCATATCATGTGACGACTATTGCATGCACGGAGGGACCTGCTTTGTAACTGCATCGAGCCCTCAAACGTGCACGTAAGTTCCAAATAATTATGACTATGATTTATACAGTATTATTGATTAATGCCCAGGTCGCATTTTCTTGCAAATTATGGGCCTGTCCTGCGGCAGGAGGCGATCACAAGAAAAGCTCGACTTTAACCTTTAAAATTATGTGAAACATTATGGGCCAATATAAATCTATAGTAGTACTCGCATATTGTATTCTACCACTAATGGCTTCCTCCCACTACACCCATATAATATCCACGTGGGTTCTTGTTAACTCATTTTCTTGTTATTTTTTTTTTATCCTAGTTGTCCGGAGGGTACTGCAGGTGAACGTTGTGAAAATGGTTAGTGGTGTTTAAACTATCTTTTAACTGTAGCAAGACATGTAAAAATAAATGATAATGGGATTTTGGGGAATATCTTACATGTCTTTATAGTCAAAACAAGTATAAAATATTCAAACATCGACAATGGCACCCAGCCAGACCCATTTCAAAAGGCATGCGTGAATTAATTTACATTTTGACCCAAATATGTCATTATACATTACAGACTTTTTGTATAGTGTGTGAAAATTCTGTGTTATTTTGTCATATTTTATCCCCCGTTCATTTGGTAGAATTAATATGATACATATTTCACGCATGAATGTAGTAATTTGAAAACAGGGAAATACAAAGACATTCAAAGAAAACAAATCAAATGTCGAGAAAATTGGGAAGTTCTATTGATTGCTACTTTAATGTACTCATTAGTAAACTTTGGGGTGTCAAATAATTAGCATGGAGTCTTAGACGAGCATACATATTTTGTAGTTCCTGCAATTTTGTTAGATTTTGTGTTGACGTGTACCCCCGTATTGTATTAAAGTAATTTTGGAGTAAAATAATGGCGTTTTTTTTTTTCTATCATTAAAGAACTCACTACATTTATGAAAATATATAACTGAAGATAAAAGGACTAAGCAATAAAATACACTCCTGGCCATAATTAATAAGCCACCTCAAATGAAAATTTACCAACCTTTCCATACATTGTTATATTGCATTCATTTCCATATCCTTGTCGATCCTCTTTAAAAGGGGAAGCTCATTTCCCAAAAGCATATTAAGGCAAGATCCAGTCATTTCTTTAAAAACGATACAAACAAATAATTAGACAAATATTTGGATTTTACTAATAAATGATAATTTCAATTAAAATGAAATTGTATTACTTTTCAGTTATATCCGTGAATTCTCCACTGAGTGATACCGCTATCGTTGGAATAATAGTTGGCATCTCAGGAGGGATCTTAATCATCTTATTCATGATTCTCTGTGGTTGCGTATATTTGATTCGAAAACGGAATATAGCCATGAGACAGAAGGAGCCGGTGCCAAGGTAAAGAGCAGTATATTATATTGCATTATCTATAATATTTACAATATTATTTTGAGTTATGATGATAAACTAATTATAATAATAATGCTTACCTCTTTCATGTTACGACACGTGAAATAAATTTTGGACATTTCAGGAAAAACGCGTGATTGACAAGGTTTACGTTTTTTGTTTTTGTTTTTGTTCGAGGGCTTTGTATTATTACTTTTATTACTATCATCATAATTATTACTATTATTATCATTATTATTATTATTATTATTATTATTATTATTATTATTAAGCTCATTAACAAAATTGTTATGTTTTTCACCCTTTTTTAATGATGTACAAATTGTTGTGTTATCGCTCATTTTTTTCCCCCAATATGATACCAAACTGAACGGCGGTCCAAGGTTATTATATGTTTATCGATAATAAAGGTGAAAATTGTTTGTAGGTTTTAAGCTAGTAGTATAATTGAATTCTCTTGACCTCACTAATTCACGTTTAGGAACATTATGCTAGTGAACCCTCGAATCTCTAGGCGATTGGCAATGGAACGAGACACTCGTCTGAATCACCTCAATAAGGAATTCTCACTGCCATATATTCCACCTGATGGGTCTAACTCTGTCACGGTAAGTATTTTTTTTATGCGAGAAAATAAAAAAAAAAGGAGAGAAAGAAGATTTAAAGATTTAAAGTTAATGCTATATTTGTGTGTGTGTGTGTGTGTGTGTGTGTGTGTGTGTGTGTGTGTGTGTGTGTGTGCATATACCAAATTTCACTCACTGAGTAAAACAAAAGAAAAACACTGAGAAAATTGCCATTAAAAAGAAAACCTATTCATAAACCTAAAATTATTATACATATTTTGAAAGAGTAACTTCTCCCGGTACCATTTTTGTTTGGTATGAAATTACAATCGGATTAACACGGAGAATTGATAGTGAGAATGTGAAAAGCAACTTGTGCCAAAGAGGGGGTGAAATCTAAACACCAAAAGCTAGCAAAAAGTATCCCCATTCTGATTGGTATTGGCAATGATTTTTTTCACTGTCTTTTGAATATTTGGTCATCGATCTTACTCATGGATTACTTGACAGATCAATCTCATTCTTACACAGAATCTAGTCGATAGATATAACGGTACTCTTACTAAGTTATTTTTATTTAAAACTTTTTACCCAAAAGTTATGTCATTTTGTTTTGGACGAAGTTGCTTTTCTGTTTTGACCTCACGGTAACATTGTCAAAAACAATGCGCCGTGTTCATCTAAGTGTAAACAAAGACCATACTTGGTACCGATGATGTGGGAGTAGATACTCTTTCAAAATATGTATGATAATATAGGGTTCATAGTTTTCTTTTTGTAGAAAATTTTGTAGGTATTCATTGAATTTATGAATTAATTTTTGGACTCACTCGCTATAAAACGCACAGAACTATTTTTGTTGTAGACAATCTACAACGACTTATGTTCTTTTCATTTTGTAAGCCTGATGAAGGCTCTATTGATGGCCGAAAGCTCGTATTAAAAGGGGAAAGGGAGAGCTACATCTTGATGCGTTTGTCGCTCTATCCTTCGCCTGTATAAAAAACATATGAATCACTGCACTACACGTTCGTCGAGGTGCCGGGCTACATTTCATTATACAGTGTGTACCTAAAAAAGGTAACCGAAGTTCCAAGGTCAGTCATTTAAAAAGAACATACTTTATTCTTGTGATTCGTTTACTAAAATACTAAGTAACTCATCAGCTTTAATTTGAGACATTGCTGACGTCCCAACTGGCATTGGTCACAGAGTTAGGGTCCTTTGAAGGTAATAGATACAGAACCCACTTTGTCCAAGTTTTTGGTTTGTAGGGTATGAAACAAACCTTTTTAAAGTAGTTGGTGTCATTGGGTCTTTTTCTGCAAGTTTCAATGAAATGTCACCTTCTTTGCTAAAGTGGATTTTTCACTGGTAATGAGATGCGTTCTCGATTATGAGTCTCTGGAGTCTCGGAGAGGTCGTCGCGACGCGTCGCGACGTCTCCCGAGTCTCCAGGAAGTCACGAGAAAACCAAACAAATGACAAACATGTCCAATCTTTTAGTAAACTTCTTTCAGACGCGAATATTAAAGTCTCTGTGACTTCTCTGCAGGGTTGCCGCGACATCCCCTAAGTATCCACGAAGTCGCAGAGACGTTGTCGGAACTTGCTAGCAATTAAAAGTACTCAAACGGGTTTGACATTTTTTTTTTATAGACGTTCGTTCAATTTTTCCACCACACCCTGAAGTCTCATGAGACGTCTCCATGACTCAAGAGACTCATAATGGCGAACCCATCTCATTGCCAGTGAGAAAGGTCTTTGGAAAATGATATTGCATTTCATTGAAAATTTGTGTGAAAAAAAATTATGAAACCAAAATTTTTAAGAAGTTGGTTTCGTACCCTACTAATGAAAAACTTGGAAAATGGGTTTTGTACCTTTCACCTTCAAAGGACCCTAACTCTGTGACCCTTGACAATATGGACCTCAATAATGTCTCATATTAAAGCTGATGAGTTACTTAGTAATTGAGTAAGCAAATCACAAGAATAAACCGTAAACTTTTGAAATGACTGACCTTTGAACTTCGGTTACCTTTTTTTAGGAACACATATATATATATATATATATATATATATATATATATATATACATGTATTATAGTTGCTGAAAAAAACCCTCCTTGGGTGAAACAGTCTGTACCGCTAAAAGTAAACTTTTCCTATTTTTTATATATATATGAATATATATACCCCTATATAATTTTAATTAGATTTTTTATTGGCATTATCTTGTTCTTTTCAGGATCATCACAGGCGTGCGGAACCAAGACTGATATTTAACTAGAATCACCTGACGTATAAAAATTAGGTTTTTTAACGGTTGAGTATCGTACATAAGTTTGGTTCTTGAATTGAAAGTCAAACTACCCCTCCCCGGTAAAAGTTTAACCGGGTACATATGGACGATTCCAACGAAAACTGTATACCACATGTTCTGGTCAATTAAAAAAAAAAATTCAAAATATTGTGGACACCCATTTTTTATGCATCCATTGCGAGGAATTACTGTGACTTTTTTTGAGAAAAAAAATATGAGCATATGAAATTTAATGAAATCGATTTACAGATCCTCGCTTACAATAAGTGTTGCAACCATGCTGCAATTTGAGCATTTTTTTTTTAAATTAATATTATTATTTTGCAAATCTGTTATTGTTTGCTGCCTTTCATTCATGGCCGAATATTGTCGACCATTTTGCTTCTTCACGTAATTTATAGTCTATGGTGGTGATTATATCGATTACGATTAAATTAGTTATTCTGTTATACTTTTTGTATTTACTCTCACTTTTACCTATGAACTTGTATTCAAAGAGCTTGATTCCAAAAGGTGGTAAATCCACTTTTGACCAAAATGGATTTTAAGGATGAATTTGTGCATCTTAGACATGGAGACCAAATGCAGCATATTGCACTAAAAAGAACAAATTTTGAACTTTAAAAAATGGTTGGAAATATATGTTTTATTCCAAAATGAGTTAAATCCAAAACGGTTTTATTCCAAAAGGAGCTAAATTCAAAACAGTTTTTTCCAAAAGGAGCTAAAATCCATATCATTGTTTTCCAAAAGGATCTAAATCCATGAAAACTGAAATTATACAAATTTCTTAAAAATCGATAGCTAGATTTATAAAAAAAAAAGAAGATTTAATTGATCGAAGAAAATAGCCCAATGATATACAGGGCGTCCCAAAAAGAACTATACACTTTTGAAATGGCTGCCAAATAAAAAATATATGATTTTAGGTAATGAAATTTACATGTATGGAAAGCTCATTATTCAAACTTTCATATGACACCAAAAAGTCTGAAAATAAGTCATGCATGAATGAGGAGCGTTCACTTTTGTAAAGGGTATGGAAATTAGGGTGCGCAGGAATTGCCCTACCAATTTGTATGAAAAGGAAAGTCATTTGGAGCTTATGGCATTGAGGATGATATGCAGAATTACTGATCAATTATGATGAGTTGGGGTTTGCTAAGTGAAATTTGTGGATTCGGGGATTACAATTTCATGCATGAGTGAACAGAATGTATTTCCTATTATAGCATTGTAACTTTACAAGTTTTATTCAGTGGTGTGTTAAGTGGTAGTCAGGATGGGGTGCAGAACCGATGAGATGCTGGGTAAGATTTTTGATCACTTTTGAAATAACTGTATGAAGATGATGTAATGCTTGATTGATTAGTTGAAACATTTGGAGACTGGTACCATTTTGATTAAGTGATTGCTAGCTGGGTGCTGATTGTCTAATTTATGTGACTGATTGATTGATAGATTGTCATCAACCATCCCAATTTGGGTAAATGTGAGTAGACCGGGATGCGGGAAGGTAGTCAGGATATTTGGAGTAGAAACCAATGAATATGAATGGTCAAAAACACACCCATGCAAAAAAAGGAGAGATAGATAGAGAGAGAGGGAGGGAGACAGAGAGAAAAAGAAAGAAGAGGGAGGGAGGAAGACAAAGAGAGAAAGAGAGATGAAAGAAAAGGAAGAAAGAGAGAGATTAAACACACCACCGAAGCACCTCACTAAATATACCTTGGAAAGTTACAATGTAACAATAGGAAATATGTATTCCTGTTCACTCATGCATGAAATTGTAATCCCTAATTCCACAAATTTCACTTAGTAAATCCCAACTCATCATAATTTATCAGTAATTTTGCATATCATCCTCAATTCATTTAGCTCCAAATGACTTTCCTCATACAAATTGGTAGGGAAATTCCTGCGCACCCTAATTTTCATACCCTTTACAAAAGTGAACGCTGCTCATTCGTGCATTACTTATTTTCAGAATTTTTGGTGTCATATGAAAGTTGGGATAATGAGCTTTCAAAACATGTAAATTTCATTACCTAAAATCATATATTTTTTATTTGGCAGCCATTTCAAAAGTGTATAGTTCTTTTTGGGACGCACTGTATATCAAAATAAATTTAGCCTGAATGAGAGAAAGTGGTGGTACATTTAAAAACATTGATTTAATTTTTTTTTTTAAGTGTATTGAGCTCTTTTGGGAATCAAACTCTTCATTTGTATACTGTAAATATCGCGCTGATATATTGTTTTGCATATGTGCACGTATAGCATTTGATTTTAAGTATGGTGGTGATAATATCGATTACGATTAAATTAGTTATTCTGTTATACTTTTTGTATAAACTCTCACTTTTACCTATGAACTTGTATTCGAAGAGCTTGATTCCAAAAGGTGGTAAATCCACTTTTGACCAAAATGGATGTTAAGGATGAATTTGTGCATCTTAGACATGGAGCATATTGCACTAAAAAGAACAAATTTTGAACTTTAAAAAATGGTTGGAAATGTATGTTTTATTCAAAAATGAGTTAAATCCAAAACGGTTTTATTCCAAAAGGAGCTAAATTCAAAACAGTTTTTTTTTTCCAAAAGGAGCTAAAATCCATATCATTATTTTCCAAAAGGATCTAAATCCATGAAAACTGAAATTATACAAATATCTTAAAAATCGATAGCTAGATTTAAAAAAAAAAATGATTGAATTAATCGAAGAAAATAGCCCAATGATATATATCAAAATAAAGTTAGAGTGAATAAGAGAAAGTGGTACATTTAAAAACATTGATTAAAATATTTTTTTTTTAATTGTATTGAGCTCCTTTGGAAATCAAACTCTTCATTTGTATACTGTAAATATCGCGCTGATATATTGTTTTGCATATGTGCACGTATAGCATTTGATTTTAAGTATGGTGGTGATAATATCGATTACGATTAAATTAGTTATTCTGTTATACTTTTTGTATAAACTCTCACTTTTACCTATGAACTTGTATTCGAAGAGCTTGATTCCAAAAGGTGGTAAATCCACTTTTGACCAAAATGGATGTTAAGGATGAATTTGTGCATCTTAGACATGGAGCATATTGCACTAAAAAGAACAAATTTTGAACTTTAAAAAATGGTTGGAAATGTAAGTTTTATTCCAAAATGAGTTAAATCCAAAACGGTTTTATTCCAAAAGGAGCTAAATTCAAAACAGTTTTTTTTTTCCAAAAGGAGCTAAAATCCAAATCATTATTTTCCAAAAGGATCTAAATCCATGAAAACTGAAATTATACAAATATCTTAAAAATCAATAGCTAGATTTTAAAAAAAAAATGATTAAATTCATCGAAGAAAATAGCCAAATGATATATATCAAAATAAAGTTAGAGTGAATAAGAGACAGTGGTACATTTAAAAACATTGATTAAAATATTTTTTTTTTAATTGTATTGAGCTCCTTTGGAAATCAAACTCTTCAATTGTATACTGTAAATATCGCGCTGATATGTTGTTTCGCATATGTGCACGTATAGCATTTGATTTTAAGTAGATTTTAAGTAGTATCGCATATTATTATTATTATTATAATGCTAGACAGGATCAATTTCGGATCATCATTCTAGAGTCCAAGTGTTTTCCTCATCATTCTAGTTGTTCCAAGAATAGCTGTCTTTTAAAGAATGTAGATCTGGAGGTTTGGGGAGATGCTTGAGTTCCACAATCTTTTAGAAGTTTCCGCTGAGATACTCTGTGCCAAGATGGGACATCCTGATGCCATATGCATTAGCATCACAGGTTCTTTTCTACATACTCTGCACGTGTCCTCTACATCTGATTTCAGAATGGATTTCTCATATGCCCGTGTCTTGATTACCTGAAATTTAATGAAATCGATTTGCAGATCCTCGCTTACAATAAGTGATGCAACCACGCTGCAATTTGAGCTTCTTTTTTTTAATTAATATTTTTATTTTGCAAATTTGTTATTGTTTGCTGCATTTCATTCATGGCCAATTATTGTCGAACATCTTCTTCATGTAGTTTATAGTCTATGGTGGTGATAATATCGATAACGATTAAATTAGTTATTCTGTTATACTTTTTGTATTTACTCTCACTTTTATATATGAACTTGTATTCGAAGAGCTTGATTCCAAAAGGTGGTAAATCCACTTTTGACCAAAATGGATTTTAAGGATGAATTTGTGCATTTTAGACATGGAGACCAAATGCAGCATATTGCACTAAACAAACGAATTTTGAACTTTCAAAAAATGGTTTGACATATATGTTTTATTCCAAAATGAGTTAAATCCAAAACGGTTTTATTCAAAAAGGAGCTAAATTCAAAACGGTTTTATTCCAAAAATAGCTAAAATCCAAATCATTCTTTTCCAAAAGGATCTAAATCCATGAAAACTGAAATTATACAAATTTCTTAAAAATTGATAGCTAGATTTATATTTAAAAAAAAAACAATTATTGAATTAATCGAAGAAAATAGCCCAATGATATATATCAAAATAAAGTTAGAGCGAAAATGAGAAAGCGGTAAAATTAAAAAACTTTACCTAATAAAAAAAAATATTTAAAAAAAAATGTAGGCCTATTGAGCTCCTTTGGGAATCAAACTATATATCAAAATAAAGTTAGAGTGAATAAGAGAAAGTGGTACATTTAAAAACATTGATTTAATAAAATAAAAAAAGTGTATTGAGCTCCTTTGGGAATCAAACTCTTCAATTGTATACTGTAAATATCGCGCTGATATATTGTTTTGCATTTGTGCACGTATAGCATTTGATTTTAAGTAGGTTTTAAGTAGTATCGCATATTATTATTATTATTATCCTGCTAGACAGGATCAATTCCGTATTTTTCTTTGAAAGACTTTGCTTTAACTAAAAGCACAAAGTGATTTTAAGTGCAACTTTCCATCATTCTAGTGTCCTGGGGGGCGTTTCACGAAACCATGGACAAGTTAGTCATATCTTTATCCACCAACTACGTAGTTAGCTCCAATCTTACTAAGTCGGTTACACAAAGCTCTTCCAAGCTCGACAATTTGTAATATCGATATTATCGGAGATGATGTCATCGAGCAATAGCCTTAATCACGGTTTCGTTGATATTTAGACATTGTGGTTTAGAAAAAATTTTCAAAATTATCGAAATTGAAGTGATAAAATCGGTCAAAAACAGTATGAAAGCTCATAAAATGATGTATAATTTATATAATATGAATTAAAACGCACAATGTTTCTTACTGCATATATTTACAAGGTGT
>CALNVZ010001721.1:37630918-37643171 GCA_940671915.1 Paracentrotus lividus
CATCTGAAATTAATAAGGACCACGTCAGAACATGAGATGGGTACCCCCGGATGCGCTAATTTCATAGTTTCGTAAATCAGACTATAAAAAATTACGCTAGCTGAAAATGGAGCTAAATTGAGGTTTTTTCCTAAATTTCTGTTTGCTCACAAAAAGAAATTAATAGTGCATTGTAATTTAAAAGAAATCTATTCAAAATTATTAATTTTGGGACTAATAGATCGATTTTAACTACCAACGTAGTCTCTGCGGGTTTCTTTATTTAGCTTTATGGTAAGCTGATATAATGCTTTTGCAATTTATTCAATATTATTTCTTGATTGATATATTACGAGATATGTATTTCTTTATTGGATATAAAAATCACTTAATTGTTAACAACCATTTATTTTCTAGATATTAGACCAAAATCCTGAGGTTGCCACATTTTGTATGAACAAAAATGAGAAAATCGAGATTGTCGCGGCAAATGCAATTCGCCCAAACCGATCGCTTGCCATAAATTGCGTTTGATTGACGTATCAGCGCTCTCCAAAAGATATGACAGATCCAGAGCTGTCATAAGATTTAGTCAGCTTGTTGTCCACGATCTTGTCAGAGAGGGCGCTTCGTGGAACCCGCTTGTGGACAAGTTGTTCACTATCTCTCGATTTAGTCAAGAAGTTAGACTTATGACGTTTCGTGAAACGCCCCCTGGGGGGCGTTTCACGAAACCGTCATAAGTCTAACTTCTTGACTAAATCGGAGATAGTGAACAACTTGTCCACAAGCGGTTCCACGAAGCGCCCTCTCTGACAAGATCGTGGACAACAAGCTGACTAAATACTTATGACAGCTCCGGACCTGTCATATCTTTTTGAAGAGCGCTGATACGTCAATCAAACGCAATTTATGGCAAGCGATCGGTTTGGGCGAATTGCATTTGCCGCGACAATCTCGATTTTCTCATTTTTGTTCATACAAATGTGGCATCTCAGGATTTTTGGTCTAATATCTAGAAATAAATGGTTGTTAACAATTAAGTGATTTTTATATCCAATAAAGAAATATATCTCGTAATATATCCAATCAAGAAATAATATTGAATAAATTGCAAAAGCATTATTCAGCTTACCATAAAGCTAAATAAAGAGACCCGCAGAGACTACGTTGGTAGTTAAAATCGATCTATTAGTCCCAAAATTAATAATTTTGAATAGATTTCTTTTTAAATTACAATGCACTATTAATTTCTTTTTGTGAGTAAACAGAAAATTTAGGAAAAAACCTCAAATCTAGCTCCTTTTCAGCTAGCGTACTTTTTATAGTCTGATTTACGAAAACTATGAATTGCGCATCGGGGGTACCCATCTCATGTTCTGACGTGGTCTTATTAATTTCATGATTGACACTTGTAAATATATGCAGTAAAAACATTGTGCGTTTTAATTCATTTATATAATATACATAATTTTAATGCTTTCATACTATTATTGACCGATTTTATCACTTCAATTTCGATAATATTGAAATTTTTGCTAAACCACAATGTCTAAATATCAACGAACCGTGATTAGGCTATTGCTCGATGACATCATCTCCGATAATATCGATATTACAAATTGTCTAGCTTGGAAGAGCTTTGTGTAACCGACTTAGTAAGATTGGAGCTAACACGTGGTTGGTGGATAAAGATATGATAATTGTCCATGGTTTCGTGAAACGCCCCCTGGTGTTTTCCTCATCATTCTAGTTGTTCCAAGAATAGCTGTCTTTTAAAGATTGTAGATCTGGAGGTTTGGGGAGATGCTTGAGTTCCACAATCTTTTAGAAGTTGCCAATTTATATGCTTGGCAATGCTACCATGTCTGCTAATATACTCTGTGCCAGGATCGGACATCCTGATGCAGATGCATGAGCGTATCAGGTTCTTTTCCACGTACTCTGGGCTACATTAAACCGTTAAATTGGGTGGGCCTCACGAAGTATAAATAATAAGAATTGGAACTTTGGACAAAATAGTTAATAATGGCTGCGTCTTTTCATTTCGAAGGTTTATTTGTCCGAATGGTTTGATGTTCCGAAGGTTCGTTCGTTTGAAAGAGAAATACGGTTCACCGAAAATGAAACAATCGAGAGCATACAGTCGATCTTCCCGGCTCCCCTACATTTTATAGCATGACTACTGAGAAATGTTCTGGTGTGCACATAAAATCGTAAGGGAACCGTAAAGTAATGGTCAAAATGTATTTTTTATACTCATCGTACGGGCTCGGAATCAAGGCTTTGGGGGAAAGGGGATAGTGTCAGGTTGTTGTTGTTTGGGCCGGTTTTTAACGGCGCGCATGTCATACAATTTTGGATACACGCCAAGGTTTTATTGTTTATATTGTCTTTATTTTGATATTCACGCCAATTTATTGTTTATTATTGTTTTTATTTTTTGGGGTTGTAATAGTGAAATTTGGAAGCGTGGATTTTGATTTGTAGAAATTTGTAGGGAATACAAACAAGCTGTCAGCACTCAAGTCTCTACCGTTTTTTAATGTATTTTCTGGCCAGTCCGGCTCGGTACATTGAGCAGACTTCTCCGCTGAATTTCAACGACACTCAGCCTAGGCCCTCAATCTAGTGAGGACCGTGTGATGCATGTTTTTTACATTATTCACGTCATTTTCGAAGTAGCTGTTAGGGTATAAAGGGCCTGTCCACAGAAGGTGATGTTTGTGCGCGACAACCTACGAACTACTTTTTAGTACCCACTCGCCACCATGGCGCAGGTCCAAGCGTATAAAATCGTGAATTATCGCGTCTGTCGCCAACAAATACGTAGCAAAATTTTGTTCGCCGTGGGTTTCTTCCAACAAGTTAAACAATAGCTAGCGTCAGTTTGGTTGACGTCAATGACCGTAGCTGTCTTCTCTTGTCGCGACAAGGTGCTATCGTAGATTGTCGCCACATAGAACTTGTTTAGCACAGCGGAACGGCGGCCAGTTGTAGGTTGTCGCGCTCCATGCGTACGTTGCACGCATCACTGAACCTAACAGCCAGTGAAATTTAGCCGCTACGGCCTTTGTCGCCACCAACATTCACCAAATCAGATCGTCCTCCCATTCAGATACTGTACAGTCGCCCGTGATTTTTGAAATTTTCAAATTCATTTCACGACAATATTATGATGCGCGAACTGAGAGGACTAGCACGACACTAAAGGCGACAGCCGCCATCAAGTAGAAAAACAACGATCGCCTGTGTCAGTCGCAAGGATCGCCACAGTGCGCAAGTTCTATTATTGGCTGATTTTAAAGCTGGACAAGAGATCAGCCGCGAGATGCCGTGGAGGTGAGGCTATTGTTTAATCGGATACACCTATTAGCTATGTTTGCGTGGAATCAAGTCCGTTGCGTTGCCTATGTAGACGGAGTGCGTAGAACGCATGTGATCTTTCGGTCACCTACGATTCTGACGCCGTTCTGCCGGTTGCTAACATGCATAGGTTGTCGCCCAACGATCGTGCCTTCTTGGGGACAGGCCTTAACACAATAACTAATCTCTATTCACAGTCGCTCTGAGGGGATTGATCCCTCGTGCGGGGGAAAAAACCCGGTAACTGCACTGCAGAAAAAAAAATTGAAAACGACTCGATCTATTCCCTTTACGGGGCCCCGAGCACGAAAGTGATCGATGGCATAACACGATCATTTTCTTTTATTATTTCAACCTGTCGACTTTAAGAGGCTGAAGCGTTCATGCGGCACGTCCGACTAATTCGAAAATCTCCCATATTACAAAGGTTGTTCTGATGCGGGCGTGATATTAGCGTTGACGGGTAATTGGATGTTTAAAGGATTAGGTAAACTTTCAAAAACAAGATCTTATAAAATATATGCTTCCAACAGTAAAACAAATCTTACTGAAAGTTCAGAATCAAATGGAAGTCATTTACACCTTAAAGGGAAAGTTTCACCCTTGGCATTTATTCGTTTTAAAAATGCAGAAAATAAAAGAAAAATATGAGTAAAAGTTTAAAAGAATCGACCAAAATAGCAAGTTAATGAATATGTCTAAAGTTGATTCTGTGACGTCACGTGCGAGCAGCTCTCCCATTGTTAGTGTATGTAAATTCCATAAATTTGTCCTTTTTCAATGGCTCTTGTACTAAAGGAAAGGGTCAATTTGATAGAGCATGTATATGAAATATTTTTGTGATATATAGGACGCGCGCAGATGACATAATTAATTTTCTTTTTGAAAAAATGACCTTTTATCGAATTACACTACATAACATATAGGAGAAGACTGCTCGCACGTGACGTACAGAATAAAACTTGAATATCCATAATCATTATTTTTTGGTCGATTCTTACTCCAATTTCACTCATATTTCTTTTCTTTTCTGCATTTTTTCTAAAACAATAACCCAGTGTTTGACTTCCATCTCTCTCCTTTTACCGACTTAGTAAGATTGGAGCTAACTACGTGGTTGGTGGATAAAGATATGACTAACTTGTCCATGGTTTCGTGAAACGCCCCCCTGGTGTTTTCCTCATCATTCTAGTTGTTCCAAGAATAGCTGTCTTTTAAAGATTGTAGATCTGGAGGTTTGGGGAGATGCTTGAGTTCCACAATCTTTTAGAAGTTGCCAATTTATATGCTTGGCAATGCTACCATGTCTGCTAATATACTCTGTGCCAGGATCGGACATCCTGATGCCAGATGCATGAGCGTATCAGGTTCTTTTCCACGTACTCTGGGGCTACATTAACCGTTAAATATTGGGTGGCCTCAGCGAAGTATAAATATAAGATATGGAACTTTGGACAAAAATAGTAATAATGGCTGCGTCTTTTCATTTCGAAGGTTTATTTGTCCGAATGTTTGATGTTCCGAAGGTTCGTTCGTTTGAAAGAGAAATACGGTTCACCGAAAATGAAACAAATCGAGAGCATACAGTCGATCTTCCCGGCTCCCCTACATTTATAGCATGACTACTGGAAAATGTTCTGGTGTGCACATAAAATCGTAAGGGAACCGTAAGTAATGGTCAAAATGTATTTTTATACTCATCGTACGGGCCTCGGAATCAAGGCTTTGGGGGAAAGGGGATAGTGCAGGGTTGTTGTTGTTTGGCCGGTTTTAACGGCGCATGTCATACAATTTTGGATACACGCCAAGGTTTTATTGTTTATATTGTCTTTATTTTTGATATTCACGCCAAAGTTTTATTGTTTATATTGTTTTTATTTTTTGGGGTTGTAATAGTGAAATTTGGAAAGCGTGATTTTGAATTTGTAGAAATTTGTAGGGAATACAAACAAGCTGTCAGCACTCAAGTCTCTACCTGTTTTAATGTATTTTCTGGCCAGTCCGGCTCGGTACATTGAGCAGACTTCTCCGCTGAATTCAACGACACTCAGCCTAGGCCCCTCCAATACTAGTGAGGACCGTGTGATGCATGTTTTTACATTATTCACGTCATCTTTCGAACTAGTGTAGGGTATAAAGGGCCTGTCCCACAGAAGGTGATGTTTGTGGCGACAACCTACGAACTACTTTTTAGTACCCATCGCCACCATGCGCAGGTCCAAGCGCCTATAAAATCGTGAATTATCGCGTCTGTCGCCAACAAATACGTAGCAAAATTTTGTTCGCCGCTGGTTTCTCAACAAGTTAAACAATAGCTAGCGTCAGTTTGGTTGACGTCAATGACCGTAGCTTGTCTTCTCTTGTCGCGACAAGGTGCTATCGTAGATTGTCGCCACATAGAACTTGTTTAGCACAGCGGAACGGCGGCCAGTTGTAGGTTGTCGCGCTCCATGCGTACGTTGCACGCATCACTGAACCTAACAGCCAGTGAAATTTAAGCCGCTACGGCCTTTGTCGCCACCAACATTCACCAAAATCAGGATCGTCCTCCCATTCAGATACTGTACAGTCGCCGCTGATTTTTGAAATTTTCAAAATTCATTCACGACCCAAATTATGATGCGCGACTGAGAGGACTAGCACGAACCTAAAGGCGACAGGCCGCCATCAAGTAGAAAACACTCGATCGCCTGTGTCAGTCGCAAGGATCGCCACAGTGCGCAAGTTCATATTTTGGCTGATTTTAAGCTGCGACAAGAGAAGTCGAGCCGCGAGATGCGTGGAGGTCGAGGCTATTGTATTATCGGATACCACCTATTAGCCTATTGTTTGCGTGGAATCAAGTCGTTGTCGTTGCCTATCGTAGACGGAGTCGTAGATACGCATGTGATCTTCGGTCACCTACGATTCTGACACGATTCTGCCAGGTTCTAACATGCATAGGTTGTCGCCACAACGATCGCCTTCTGTGGGACAGGCCCTTAACACAATAGCTAATCTCTATTCAAGTCGCTCTGAGGGATGATCTCGTGCGGGGAAAAACACCCGGAACTGCACTGCAGAAAAAAAAATTGAAAACGACTGATTCTATTCCCTTTACGGGCCCCGAGCACGAAATGTGATCGAGGCATAACACGAGTCATTTCAAGTTTTATTAATTCAACCTGTCGACTTATAAGAGGCTTTGAGCGTCATGCGGCACGTCGACTAATTCGAAATCTCCCTATTTACAAAGGGTTGTTCTGATGCGGGAGCGTGATTAAGGCGTTGACGGGTATTGGTATGTTTAAAGGGATTAGGTAACTTTCAAAAACAAGATTAATAAAATTATATTGTTCCAACAGTAAAAACAATCTACTGAAAGTTTCAGATCAAATGGAAGTCATTTACTACCTTAAAGGGAAAGTTCACCCTGGAATTTTATTGGTTTTAAAAAATGCAGAAAAATAAAAGAAAAATATGAGTAAAAGTTTAAAGAAATTCGACCAAAAAATAGCAAAGTTATGAATATGTAAAGTTTTGATTCTGTGACGTCACGTGCGAGCAGCTCTCCCATGTGTTGTGTATGTAAATTCCATAAATTTGTCCTTTTTTCATGGTTCTTGATAAAGGAAAGGGTCAATTTGATAGAGGCATGTATATGAACATATTTTTGATGATATATAGACCGCGCAGATGACATAATTAATTTTCTTTTGAAAAAAATGACACTTTATGAAATTTACACTACATAACATATAGGAGAACTGCTCGCACGTGACGTCACAGAATCAAAACTTTGAATATCCATAACTTCATTATTTTTTGGTCGATTTTCTCCAAATCTTCACTCATATTTTTCTTTTCTTTTTCTGCATTTTCTAAAACCAATTCAAACCCAGTGTGAACTTCCCCTTTAAAACAGTGCAACACCGGACATGGACCGGACATGTTGGCGCAGTGAGTAGAGCGTCTGCCTCATGAACGGGAGACCGTGGGTTCGATCCCTGGTCGGGTCACACCAAAGACTTTAAAATTGGGACCCTCTGCCTTCTCGCCAGGCGCTCGGTATTTGGGAATGGAGAGGGGTAATAATAACATTTCATGTTATGCAGGGCCCGCAGGAAGAGCAGTTGTCAAAATTGAAGTGGCTACCCTGGGTAAAGAAAACGCTGTTATTATTATCATTATTATTTAACAAACAATGCCAAGCATACAGCCGAACACCTGTAACCTCTGTTGGTAGCTCAGCAGCCGCCGCTAGGGACGGGGACTATACAACAGGAAATGGGTTTATGTTGTGCTATGTGGAAAAGCACATGGTTTTATAAACCATCCGGGGTTGGTTTATACAATTTGAGTATAAAAATCATTGATATCTCGAAGGTAAAGTAAGCAATTAGCTTGCAATTTTGGAGAGATACCAGACTGACCTAAGTGTTTATAATTATGTTGTCAAAATAAGCTAAATCGAATAAAATGTGATTTGAATGTCATTCAATGTTACTGCATCCCTTTATTGAAATGCGAGCTATTAAGTGTATTAGCCAGGTGTATACATAAAGGCACCGATAATAATAATGAACTGGTGCTGGTGGTAGCTTTTTCGTAATATCATGATACATATTTAAAATTAACTTCTCGTGTAAGATTTAAATGAATAAATTACTCAGTAGAGGTATATGGAAAAAAAGAAGAAAAGAGTTAGAGTCGTTTATTTATCTACATATTAAAACGCTGTCGGATAGTATTAAATAATATTTTAGATCATGGGGTGACTGACAGCTGACATTCTACAGTAAAAATAGTGATCCTCATTTTTCGCTATACATGAAACTTTGATGTCATTATGTTTGTCTGCTAGATTTCTGCTACACTGTTAGAACGCGGTTTAGAAATTTCGCTGTTTAAAAAAATGTTGGTATAAAAGTTAGACATTCTTGTTTAATATTTAAACATTGTTCACGTATGTTTATTATATGTACAACCAATGGGGGAACTGAAGGCGGGGCCATGTTGACAGATATAGGCATGGGCGCAAGAGGCCGCTGATTATTTTCTCTTTTTGTCTTTCTCCAAGGTTGAAAAAATGTCTTAAAACTCCCAGTAAAATATCTATTGAGATTTAAAATGTGCTACTTACGCATTTGGTCATGTTATCTCCTAAAATTTCCATCTGAATAAACAATTTTGGTAATCAGGCTCCAAAGGCAATTAAAAACTCATTTCATGATTTTCATGTAATTGAAGCAAGGCTACTATCATAATTTGATTTTAACTTTCATCAATTTGTCGTCTTCTCTGAATTTATGCGACTATCTTGTATCTTGGATCTAATGTGATAGTATAATGTGATGTTGCTGTGATATTTGGTAAAGATGTATTTTGTGCACTTTTTGTAAATCGTCGTTTAATTACATACACAAAATACATCATGTGGGACAATGTATCATTATGCTAACAAGGTCATGCGAGGTTGTCTCACTCCAAGGCTGATTAACAAAAAAATTCAGTAAAATATCTAATGAGATTTAAAATGTTCTTCTTACGAATTTGGTGACGTTTTCCCTTTAATCTTCCTTCGATATAAACAATTTAGGTAATCAGGCTCCAAAGGCAATTACAAACTAATTTGATGATTTACGTAATTGAAGCAAGCCTACTATCATAATTTGATTTTTTTGAACTTCTAACTTTCAACCCAGTTCGTCGTCGTCTCTAAATTTATGTGGCTATCTCGTATCTTGTATCTTATTTAAAAGTATATCTACGATGTTTCTGTGATATTTGGCAAAGATGTATTTTGTGTGCTTTCTTGTAAATCTTCGTTTAAGTACATACACAAAATACATAGCGTGGGACTATGATTCATGAATATTCATTAGGGTTAGGCGTGCGCGTGCGGCATTGTTCATGTAATGGCATTGTTCAGTTGTTCATGGCATTGTTCAGGTGCATTGATTCTTTTAAACATGGCGACCCGCTCAGTCTTGCCGCTATGAACATACGTGTGTTGTTTAAAACCGGAAAAGCGAGGTTTTATAGCCTTCAAAAAAGACCTGTTTAGAGATTAGAGTTTAGAAATTAAACAGTTTTGTTTAAACAGGCCGAGGCAAATGTCATGTGATAGTCATGAGCTAATGGCATCACTCGTTACATATGGAAGGTAAATCGGAGCAACATTTCAATCATGGCGAAGGACTTAAACCTCACACATTAAACTCGTAAATGTACAGATGTGTTGGCTCAGTGGAAAGGGCGTCTGCCTTATAATCGAAAGGTCGTGAGTTCGATACCCGGCCGCGTTAACCAAAAGTTGGAGCGTTTTTATTTTTGGAGAGAAGCGTTAAACAATAATGTTATTTTTTTTTAAAACCATTTAACAACAGGTTGTTTAAAATTTTCAACAACAAGAGTGTTAAAGTTTTAAACAACTACAGGTTGTTTAATTTCTAAACAACGCTGTGCGATTCACCGGTTAACACGCAATTGTTTAATATTTTAAACAATTTCCTTAATTTTTGTATCAGTGTACTACCTTTTATCCCTTTTTTTTATTTTTTATTTTTTTATTTTAAAGAACGTGCAGCTTGTGAAAATGGCATCTAACGCAATTTGTATCTATTTTGTTTTTACCAACATTTACGGGGTAGTTTTTGTAAGTACCTCTGGGTGGATACGGTTTCGTAGTATAAATGTCTTCTTATTATTATTATTATTGAAAAAATATTCACGCACACTGTATACTAAAAGACTTTATAAACAAGTAGGCCCTAATACCATTTGAACAAATTATCTACATGAAGTCAAATAGCCCAATAAAATTATTAAAAATAATAAAAAAAAAAAATAAAAAAAACATGTGCACACACAAAAAAAAATTGACAAAATATCGTGCGCGCGTGCGCGCGTGTGTGTGTGTGTGTGTGTGTGTGTTTGTTAGTGTGTACGAGAAAAGGTCTTTAAAATTTGTTTTAATCTTCACCGAACGACTTGGCGCAAGTGAGATTTTAAAGTCTATCAAATATTGTCCGTTATTAAGTCATGCATTCAAAAATTGTAATGTTAAGGGTACCAACATACCATGAAATATAGCGGGAGAGTAACTCTACCACAACATAACATAAAATCTATGTTATATATATTCATATATCATGATTATGTTTTCATGCTTCAAACTAGACAACTACAAATTCCTGAGACATTATTTGTGACTCACTCTTTATACCACTGTTGACTTGAATAATGTGTGTTTGTTTGTTTGTTTGTTTGTTTGTTTTTTTTATTTTTTTTTTGTTACAGTATATTCAGACTCCATGCTGAATTTCAGATGATTTGAAGAAAAAAAATAGATTAATATAACAAGCATTACATTGAAAATGTAATAAAAAACGGATGAATAATAAACAAGACAGTTAGGATTTTTTTTTTTTTTTTTTTTTTAAGTTTTGCAATTTTACTTCAAAATGGTTTTCGTGCATAATTTCATGCAAGCTAAGATGTCATATAGCTATAGCTTCACTTTTTCTTTTGTATTTTATTCTTCAAAATATTATTTATGTCATCTTTTTCATTCATGTTTATATTTTAAAAAAATATCCCTTACATTGACATAAGTTCCAGCTATGATGACATTAAACATTACATAAATTACAGTCATCCGTAGAACGGAGGGAGGGGGAAGGAGGAGTGCAGATAAAGGTGCCCTCACACTACGGCGTGTTGAGCTAACGTTTGACCAGCGTTCTTGGAATTTGGTGTGTACGTTCGAAAACGTTGCTACTCGTTAACCATACGCAATTCCTCGTCTGAACGCAAATGCACGCTAAGATAAATTCATAATTTATTACACGTTCACAGTTTTGAGCGTTTTCTAGCGCGTAACAACGCACTTATTAATAGGTTCTGTATGCGCTGGGCATTAGCAGTGTGAACGTCATGCGCGTTGAATGTTCGTTCCCTCGTCGTTCTCTGGTCGTCCAAACGCGTCTAATCTATCTCGAGAAGTTTTTTTTTTTAATTATGGTTTATTACTATTCTTTTCATTTTTTAATCAATATCTTTGAATGCATCGATTTTTTTTTTCCTCCTCGATTAAAATTTAAAAAAAATTATAATGATATAAAATCTTTCTATTATGTCGGAGAAGAGATTATGGGATAATCAATCGACATGTAATTCAATATAACTGTGGTCTCTTAATCTTTATTTCATTTGGGAATTAGCTATATCATATGATGTTATATTATCAATAATACTTGAATGCTGCAAGCGCCTTTCAGAGTGGCCTCACTAAGCCTGGTAATACTAATAGTTAGTTAACATTAAAAGCCCTTATAAACACCGAGTAGGATACATGTATAAAGTGATACATAAATGTAACTATTATTAGTAATACTCTATCATGCCATGAAGTATGTTTAGAAAGATTTTCGTCAAGTGGTATTTATGTAATTTAAGAAACAAACCTTCATATTTTGGTTAAGAAAAAAAAATATTATGATGTATCTAGAAATAGGTATAAACCAAAAGCCTTGGACCACGGGAAAGAATAAGGGAAACGGAAGAGAATCACAGATAGGGAGAACTGGGTAGACAAAAAGGAAAGAGAGGTAAAAAGAGAATGAAAAAGCAGCAACAAGAAACAGACAGAAGAGAGAGAGAGAGAGAGAGAGAAAGGGGAAGAGAGGAGAAAGAGATAACGAATGAATATAATATAATGGGAGAGAGACTGGAAGATGAAAATAGGAAAAAGAAACTAAAAAGAACATTATTGAGAAATTGAGATCTGAAACCCAAAAAAGTTTTATAATAGACACAAAGTCCTTTGGAAACATAACGTTGTGCAATACATTTTCCCTTTTTTCGGGAGGGGGGAGGGGGATGGGAGGTTGTGGGGAAGCTTTGTTTATCTCTAATTTATGGGCTC
>CALNVZ010001721.1:37646249-37670661 GCA_940671915.1 Paracentrotus lividus
AAACTCGGATGTCTTTCAGTTATTTTAACAAAAACCGCTTAGAATGCACACTTTTTAGGTTGATATATCAAAAATTTCCAGCTGGCGCTTTGCGCTCGCATTGTTTAATGAGATGAATATCTTCTATATAAGCATAGCGAAAAAAAAAACGCTTAAAATGTACACTTTTCAGGTTGATATATCAAAAATTTTCAGCTGGCGCTTCGCGCTTGCATTGTTTAATGAGATAAATATCTCCTTTATAACCATAGCACTAAAAGCGCTTAGAATGTACACTTTTCAGGGTGCTAAGTCAAAAAAATTTCAGCTCGCGCTTCGCGCTCGCATGGTTTAATGAGAGAGATATCTTCTTTGTAAACATAGCGAAAAAGTGCTTAAAATGTACACTTTACAGGTTGATATATCAAAAATTTTCAGCAGGCGCTTCGCGCTTGCATTGTTTAATGAGATAAATATATCCTTTATAACTATAGCAAAAAAAGCGCTTAGAATGTACACTTTTCAGGGTGCTGTATCAAAAAATTTCAGCTCGCGCTTCGCGCTCGCATTGTTTAATGAGATAGATATCTTATTTGTAAACATAGCGAAAAAGTGCTTAAAATGTACACTTTACAGGTTGATATATCAAAAATTTTCAGCAGGCGCTTCGCGCTTGCATTGTTTAATGAGATAAATATATCCTTTATAACCATAGTACAAAAAGCGCTTAGAATGCACACTTTTCAGGTTACTATATCAAAAAATTTTAGCTCGCGCTCGCATGGTTTAATGAGATGAATATCTTCTTTGTAAACATAGCGAAAAAAACGCTTAAATTTAAATGCACTGTTTTCAGGTTGAAATAATAAAAATTTTCAGCTCGCGCTTCGCGCTCGCATTGTTTAACGAAATATATATATATCTCCTTTATAACCATAGCACAAAAAGCGCTAAGAATGCACACTTTTCAGGTTACTATATCAAAATTTTTTATCTCGCGCTTCGCGCTCGCATTGTTTAATGAGATGAATATCTTCTTTATAAACATAGCGAAAAAACACTTAAATTTAAATGCACTGTTTTCAGGTTGAAATATTAAAAAATTTCAGCTCGCGCTTCGCGCTCGCATTGTTTAATGAAATAAATATCTCCTTTATAGCCATGGCACATAAAGCGCTTAGAATGCACACTTTTTAGGTTGCTATATCAAAAATTTTCAGTTCGCGCTTCGCGCTTGAATTGTTTAATTAGACAAATATCTTCTGTGTAAACATAGCGAAAAGATGCTTAAAATGCACTGTTTTCAGGGTGATATATCAAAAATTTTCAGCTCGCGCTTCGCGCTCGCATTAATTGTTTCATGAGATAAATAGGTTCTTTATAAGCATAGCGAAAAAACGCTTAAAATACACTTTTTTCAGGTTGATATATGAAAAACAAAATCGGCTCGCGCTTCGCGCTCGCATCATCTCTTGATAAAGGGATCTTCGTTATGTTTTAGCACAAGAAACGCACTGTTTTTAGTTTGATATATCAAAAGTTTTCAACACATCCAAGAATTTTTTATTTATTTATTTAATAATAATCATCGTAATCATCAAGTAGGATACCATTTTTTTTTTTTTTTATAATAAAAAAAAAAAAAAAAAAAATTAAAGAAAGACTCGGCATTTTCAAAAACTCCGACAACGTTGTTTGTTTAGGAGGGGCACGTGTACAAAAAAAAAATCCCAAAAATAGTTGGTGAAAATTGAGCCCCCCCAATCCTGAAAATCTTCCGAAGCCTATAGAACAGTGTAAATTTTGTGGTTCTTTTGAACTTCGTATTTTTAAGGTAATAAATTGCTCCAAAATGATAAATAAAATATAGAAATACCAAATTTTTGTTAACATTTAAACGTGTTAGATACGTTTATACCTTGGTATTCACAGAAAACAATTACATGTATATTTCAAGTCGGAAAATGTTTATATTTCATTATACCGAATAGTTACTTTACATGTAAAAATAGCACTTAAACAGGGAGGAAAAACTACTGAGCACAAAACAGAATATGCTTTAATCATGTTATTCGATAACACAAAGCGCCCCCATTTGGTGACATAAGGATATTGAGGTAAAAAAACTACGCCCCCATTTGGTGACATGAGGAAATTGAGTCAAAAAACATATAAACAAAAGTTCTGCGTTGGTTGGACGCACTTCGAACTATGAAGGAACGTTCACCAAAACGCTAAACGATCAAGTAGCGAATGCCCAGCGCTTTCAAAGCGTCTTTATAAGAACGCTGTTACACGCAAAAACTTTTGAACATGTTCAAATCAAAAATTGACCTCAGCGTTCCTCTGCGTTTCTTTGCGTATACCAACGAAAGCAAACGCTTTCTACGTTTGCCAAGCGATTTTCGAACGACAGTCCGCGCTCATGAACGTACGCGAAAATGCATTAACATTCACGAACGTCGGGCAGTCGTTACTCAATAAGCACATGTTTGGCGTTTCCTAACGGTTCTTTAACACGTCTTAAACACGCTAGACATAAGTGGGCATCGCTGTTCAGTCGTTGCTAACGCTAGGCAATTGTTAGGTGGACGCTAAGCACGCGCAGTCTCGTTACCCTGACGCTATTTATTCGCTTCTCAGTCGTTTAGAGCTCATTAAAAATTCCATTTTGGGCAGGGAAAATGGAGCGTTCTTGAGCGTATTTTGGACATAGTCAAATTTCGAGTGAAAATCGTGAACGCTAGACACACGTTACCTCAACACGCTCTAGTGTGAGGGGCACTATAAGAGATGAAGCCGAAGATGAGAATTGGGAAGTAAAGTTTTACGAATAAAAATAAAATAATCTTGTTGTTGTTTTTCCAGTATTACAGTTTCTTTTATTGGTCACCAAAGCTATTTTACGCATTGAACAAGTACATTACTTTGAATATATTTCATCAATTAAGCATATACAATTAATGTTTATCTTCTTCTCTTTTTTTTTAAACATTTTACTATAATGATTATACCTCACAATCAAAGTCCAGGATTCATTATCGTATTTCTTCATTATCAATGTATTCCTATCAAGTCCTACTTAACATTATAACAAGTCTCCGGAAAATTGTAATGATGGTATAAAAAAAAAAGAAAAAAGAATGACACTTTGAATTATTATTTAATATCCCCCCCCCCCCCCACCGATGAATAGCTTTTCTTCACGAATTTAAGCCAGTGTAAAAATATATATATATTACAGTGGTGGCCAAAATTATTAGAACACCAAGCATATTTAAATGATTTTAATAATTTCTCATTCAGTTGACCATTTAAATACCTATAAATGGTTGGAATGTCTCCGAATATCAATCATTATGCTTTAAAAACTAAATAACAAAGCCATGTGTTGGGAACTCGCCCCAAGTCGCCCCTTTTTTTATGTTACACCACCAATTGATAAATTTTTAAATCTTTCCCCTTTCAGGATCAAAGTGTCATAACGTTAAACATTTTAAGCCTCTCCCTACAAAGTATATGTATTCTGAAAGGAAATTTCCTGAGGATGTCAAAAATGGAATTCATAACAACACAGGGTGAAGTAGTTACATCTTATGTGGGGATTTTTAAAAAAATTTTGAAGGGCCCCAAATTTTTAATTCAGTGCCCCTATTTAAGTCCATTGTTCCAATAACCCTTAATATTTCAACATAATTGAATTGCTAATGAAATGTCCTTTAAAAACATACATTTACAAGGAGTGTCTTCATTAAATAAAAAAAATAGTCTTAACCTTCAATGGTCATGGTTATTTTGGTCATCTAACCACCAAGGGTGGGGGCGAATCCACCCTCCCCATTTGACCAAATTTGCTGAAGCTTAGAGTGTATTTGAGGTACATTAGAATAAATAAGCCTGCTAAGTTTCATACTTCTACCTCAAATACTTTTTGAGCAATCGGCATATGTAATTGGCATTTTAATTTTGCATTTGGACTACATGTTTCATACACAAGTCTATGGGCCCACCAAAAGCGCATAGCGCGCTGCGCATTACCAGATGGTCGAAACTATATAAATTTGTATCAACATATACGTAAGACCCTATGCTAAAAAGTCATGAAAGCTCGTGACACACAAAAGATATCTTTAACCTGATTTCGGCAAATGAACTAGGGTATTGATAATCCCATAGACTTTGTGTAGGTTCAGGCGTTCTAATAATTTTGGCCACCACTGTATATATATATATATATATATGAATAGTAAATAGTGGTAGAAAAATACGCGTCGTCATTGGATAGATCAGTACCACGTGACCTACCTTCAAAAACTTATATTGTACATATGTACAATATAACTTTCGGTTTTTGTAGGGTAAAGCCCATGTTAAATGAAAGGGGAGAGTATCGATTCTATCGATTGCCATATTGCGCGAGCGCGTAATAACAGCAAAATGTTGCGCACAACAGCTTATAACAATGGATACGCGGAGCAACAAAATACGTCACAATAGCTAACTTTGCACCAAAATTTTGGCAAAGATAAAACCAGATGATTCAAGGTCAAAGATCTAGGGTCTATTTACTATAATAAATAGTGAACGCTCCATCTTGCAACATTACTGGACTATATGAACTCCAGATACTAAATTATCCCTCGTGCAGATCTATTTCACCTCGGCCTGCGGCCTCGGAGAAACAAATCTGCACTCGGGATAAGTTAGTATTTGTCGTACCTATAATCCAGTATATTGCGCGATAGATTGTACACCATTTATATAATATATATATATATATATATATACATTAACGGAGATAAAAGGGATTCCAAACAACCCCATATTATGACATATCATTACTTATCACATTTGAAGTAGGTGAGGAGCCAGGGGAAGCTTTGGGGTAACGGGCCCGTCCCTCCTGAACCCCGAATTAAAAAAACAAATATTATTAAAATATAATCCCCAAGGCAAAATGGATTTTGAAATATTCTATGATATCCTGGATCCTAGCCCGTTTTGTTTATACTATCATATACATGTTATTAATGTTGACAATATTTTTCCGATAGACAGACATGTGTTTATTTCATGTATTGCATGAAGTGTAAATCATCAAAAACTGAGTTAACTCCTCGACAAGAAAAATCAAGGAATCGATGGACATTATTTGCGTTTTTATCTAAGCTAAATAAGTATTGAATTACTTTGAACTGAACTTGAATGCCTTTCCAAAATGTACAGATTTTAAACTTTGCTATCCTACTATATACATGTAATAATGACTTTCGTAAATCTTTCAAATGTCTTAGTGCGTCACATGTTACGATCAAGGCACTCTTTTAAAAAAAAACTTGATTCCAACAAAAAACCTTTGTCTACATTAAGGTAAAAAATAACTTTCTTCAAGGCAAGAAAAAGTTCATATTATATACATCATCTTTTCTACACGTACCTTGAATTGTATTAATTACAGTCTGTGTAAAAAAAAAATGGTACAGTCGGGAAAAAAATATTTAAGTATGAAATCTTCTCAAATGATGTGTGAATGTGGTATTAACTTAAAGCTAAAAGATTCTTCTCGCTGATGCACTTTGTTTTGTATAATTTGGTTTTGTAAACAAAAGTTATGCTAAATTTTTGGCGACGATGAGCTAATCGAAATTACACACATCTATTGTCTCGGTGCGCTGAATTCATGGCTGTTATGTGCGAAACCCATAGAGAAGCATGCGCAAAGTACATTTTTCTTGATTATAGAAAACTGGTCATATCTCAAGATCTACAGCACCAAATGGGACGGAAAAGAATTGCAGAAGAAAGCCTGATTTTCCTACTTATCCTACTTACTACTCACGGAAATATCAAACACTTTTAGAATGTAATTAAATATACTTTAAAAAAAAACGTTTTCCAACTGTACCATTTTAGTTGACACAGACTGTAGAACAGGAAATGTCATCAACAATGGTATTTATAACAAAAGAACACATTTGAAATATAAAAAATTATACTTCTTGAAATAGAAAGCTTATTTTACAAGTATGTAATGAGAATCATTATTAAATAATTAACGAGCTTAAAGTATAAAATACCATATTTGCATTTGGTTTTCAATGCAAGACATGGCATGTATCAAACTAATGGCATTAAAGCTGAGTAGAAATAAGAGACTTGAATCTGGTAATATTTGGAATGGAGTGTATCTATAACCTGCCCCTGACATCCGAACACTATAAACCTTATCCAAACACTATAAACCTTACCCTGAACTTAAACCCCTACCCTTACCCTAAGGTTTTAAGTTATGGTAGTAGGGGCCAATTAGTTCTAAGAGACACTTCTGAAATTCTTCTTTTAACCCCTTAACCTTTTGGCATTTGACCCCCCCCCCCCAACCCATGAACAAAGAACCCTGAAACAATCACATGTAGGACAGATTATAATGCTTAAGGTCATACTTTCATACTGTGAAATCAACGGTAAAATGAGAAAATTTATTCAGTGTTTAAAAATATTAATTAGACCCGGTATATGACCAACATTTCAAGCCCGACTATTGATGCCTAAACCTTATCTCGGTTCCAAAATATACAAATGATTCATGATGAATCAGTGGAAATCTATGCAATGCCTTCTCACTGGCTATATGATATCAGGGAGGAAGCCCTGGTCACACCTGAAAGAAACAGGATTTTTTTTTTCCTTTGTTGATGAATCATTGAACTGGAATGACACTATCCTTAATGTTTATTCTCCAAACAAGAGGATATAAATACATGATGATACAAATAGCGAGTCGAATCAAATGTATAAATTATCACGACAGTCGTTGTTCTTTGACCAAGAAAAAAAAACACTAAAATTCAAATGATAATGTAGATGGTGATAACAGTTTGAATTTCCCAATTGTCGATTTTAAATCAACAACAAGAAGACCGTGTTAGCATAATGATGTAGTCTAGAATATCATAAAAAAGTATTTACTGAGCAGTACTTTTTTTCCGTTTCAATATACGGTAGGTATAATTCATATATGTTTGAAATGTCTTATTTGTGGTCATGTCAGGTACATGAAGAGATAGATTTTCTTTAAACCTTTACCACGCAGCTGAAGCAGATATCAAGATAAAACTGTCTCGAAAGCTAATACCGTGTACCATATCCAGTAATAACAAACAAAAAGTATGGGCAGAAGGGAGAATGGGAATAAATGTTTATTTCGTTTTAGGAGAACCTTAATTTTCACTTTTTCTAAGTTTCACGAAAGATGTACAGCCTGTCTGGAGTACAGAATGCAATCTCTCCCGTCTTGAAGTGCTTAAGATAGTACCATTTTCGTGTTGGTTTCTTGATCTTGAAATCAGCGATGATATTCCTGATGTGTGTCAGTTAAATCTTGTAGTGATCAACGTTGACCAGACTCTGCTTACGCTTCACCCATGCAATGATGATCGAATCATCCTTGCATATAGCAGGGAATGCAAGCATCCCATCCTTTGTGATGCTGTGATTAGTAACACCAGATAGACCATCAATCACGCGAACAGTATGCCAATCGCTCTTAACTACGATTGCATTGCAGTGATTCATCGCGAAGATCTGTTTAGGTATAAAACCATTACACTTTATTTCTCTTATTGCCTTTGGTCTTAACAGGTAAAGCGCTTTATAAGAAACCGGTATTATTATTATTATTCCCGCCTTCTGGCTTGAAAACCTGCATCGTCTTTGTGTCCCAGTAAATTGTTAATATGTTACGATCCTGGTCTACGGTGAGATCGCCAAGCCCACCTTCTGCATGTCCCAGCGTCTCAAAGGTAACATCTATCTTTTCACATTGTGGTGTATATAGGGATATTTTGTTCGCATTATTACGTACGACATATGTACCATTAGACATGACATCCAAAGCACGAATCTTGACAGATTTCAGAAGGGCTTCTTGTAGTTCACCGTCAGAAGAATATGTCCAGATTCCATCCTCAGAGCAACCCAGAGCCATTACATTTTCAGGTGGTATTGTCATTCCATCCATGACATTATTGATGGGTAAATGTTTTTCCGCTTGAAGACTCCATTTCCCCTGTCCTGTCATTACCTCTCCCAACTCGAGTCCGTCCGTTCCCGCACTCTTCATGAAGTGAATTCTTGCACCTTCTGCAGCAGTTTTCCTTGGTTTCTGCTCATCATGATGAAACCGGCCCAAAAGCTCTGTTAGTTCTTAACAAAGCGTGTTGTGTGTAGTTAGTGCTTCTTTCTGCAAAGGAACCTTTAGACCCTTTTTGATCAACTCATTCATTGCATTCACTCGGGCGATCTGCTGGCGACCAATCATTTCCATTTCTTCTAGTGATGTTTCAAGTTCTTTCAAACGTTGATCGACATCACTTTTCAGCTTCACTTTTCTTTCAGTCAATTTTCGAACCTTTTCCTCGAAGGTCTCATCGATATCAACATAAAGTTGTGTCCGTATTTTCCGCAATCCTTCCAGCTGGCCTGTAATAAGTGCTAAATATTCGTCAACATTATTAATTTTTTTTTCAGCTTTTGAAGCCAGCCCTTCGATTTTTTTTTCCTTTTGCTCATTTTCATGCAGCACTGCTTCCACCAACTTGTGCCCGTCTTGAGAGTGCTCTAGCACGCCACATTTGAAGCAGATGTACATTCTACAGCCAATGCAAAAGCATTCTCCATCATCGGTCGGATGTTTGGGACATTTGCATCGCCTCCTCAAAGGAACTTTTTCTGACAACACATCATAAGCTACTACAACGGAATGACCAGAATATCTCGGCCACTTCGAATGAACGTCCTTACAAGATTAACAGAAATAGTCACCGCAATCATTACAATAGACAACTGCCAATGTTGAATCGCAATTTACACAAACCCGAGTCTGAGTCCCTACATCTTCGACCAGAGATCGGAGGACAATGTTGGGTTGCAATCTGCTAACGTCTCCATTAGGAACAGAGGTCTCTTCCCTGCATACAGGACAGAATAACTTCTGTTCGTCTGTCTGGGACTCAAGGAAAGTCTCTAGACAACCCTTGCAGAAGGTATGCAAGCAGGTCAGGATCTTTGGATCCTTGAAGAAGCTCAGACAGACAGGACACTCTAGGTTCTGATGGACAACTTGCTTGAAGGCAGTAGTTTGTCCCTTGGATAGGACGTTAAACGGAGGTCCCGTGTAAAGGAGAGTCACAACCTTTGCACGTTAAAGAACCCACTGCACTACTCGTATAAGAGTAGGGGAAAACCCCGGTGCAGTGGTCCGCCTGCATACCCCCAATCAGTTATATTGGGAGGAGAGACCTGCGGGTTACAGTGATTCAGTTCGCTTTTCGCCTTCCATGGCATAGGGAGCGACAACATGAATAATAATAATAATAATAGCCATCCTTGAAAACTCATAGGAAAAGCTGTGAGGAAGAAGGAGAGTAAAGTAAGTCTCCTGTTCAAAGCATAAAGCGCTATTATTCAAAGTATGAATATTTAAAGTCATTTAAGTTTCATTTATAAATAGTAATACTGTGGATTGTGTTTTTAAATTGATAGGGCCTTATTAAGCAGATTAAGGCAAAGCCTTTGGTGAAAGAAAGTTTATAGGCCTATATGGTCGAGGTAATTGCACAGCATTTTCATATCTAGTAATGTATTTGACCATATAGTACTACAATAAATTGTTAGTGTACCCCTTCACCTTAATATGATTATTGGGTTGAAGGGGGTTTGCAGATATTTGCTCTACCGGGTAGCTAAAGAAAAAAAAGTCTTAAGTAGTGTTATCATGGAAAATCAAGTAGGGTATATTAAAGGACGTCTTGGGGGTTTTAATGTGAGAATTGTGCAAGATATGATTGAATATATGAACGAGAAAGGTATAGAAGGAGCAATGATGTTGGTCGATTTTACCAAAGCCTTTGATTGTATTGATATTTATTTTATAATGAAATGTCTGGAAAAGTTAAATTTTGGAGAGGAATTCAGGAATTGGGTTGCAGTACTTTACAAAAATATAGCAAGTTCAGTAATTGTAAACGGTCGAATAACAGAACACTTCCAGGTAAAAAGAGGAATACGCCAAGGCTGCCCCCTTTCGGCCCTTTTGTTTGTAATAGCGGCCGAACTCTTTGCTAACCGTATACGTAATAATGTTCAAATAAAAGGTGTACTTTTTGATGAAATAAATGGGCATTTTGAGTTAAAAGTACTACAATATGCTGATGATACGACTTTTTTTGTCGGAGATCTAGGCTCTTTAAAAGTTATTATAAACGAATTAGACGAATTTGGAAAAGTGGCAGGGCCCAAAATAAACAAAGAAAAAACAGCATTATTATGGATTGGTAAAACAGATAAAAAATGGGATCTGCCAAACATTGAGTTAACATGGACAGAAGGTTCAGTAAAATTTCTTGGATTTTCAATCTCCACTAATGAACTTGTGGTATGTAAAACAAACTGGGATGACAAGCTAGCAAAAATGCAAAGGCTCCTAGATAATTGGCGTTCGAGAAATTTAACTTTATTTGGTAGAGTGACGATTGTCAAAAGTTTGATACTTAGCCAGGTGGTTCACTTGCTTATGTTTAATTCAGTTCCATCGACAATCATTAAAAAACTAATCAAAATGTTTTATCACTTTCTCTGGAAGTCACGAGTTGAAAAAGTAAGAAGATGTGACGTTGTTAAAAATTATACAAATGGAGGCTTGAAAATGGTAGATGTGGAAAATAAAGTAAACAGCTTTAGGTTAAGATGGTTAGGGAGATTGATTAGTGATACAAATGCGATGTGGAAAATAATTGGTAATTATTGGTTTAATCGTTTTGGAGGTATACTTTTGATTTTAAACAGTGACTTCCAAGTACATAATTTGTATCTTATGTTTGAAAAGAAAATGCCTATGTTTTATATTGAAATAATTAGGGCTTGGTCGTTGTTGGATAAAAGATTACTCGGAAAGAAACTCCCAGTGGAAAAGAATATTTTATGGCACAATCAGTATATTGTTTCAAACAAGAAACCTTTGTTTTATAAAGAGTGGTTTCACAGTGGAATAGTCCGTTTGGAAGACATTTTAACTGTAAACGGGGGTTACAAAAGTGTTAAGGAAATTATAGCCTTATTGGAATTTAGAAGCAGTAAAAGATCTGCTCTTTTTGATTATGCAAAATTACGAGAAGCTATACCAAGAATTTGGCTTACACAAATTTCAAATGAAAGAAAGCGAGATACTTTAGGGCTACCTGTACCCAAAATAATAATTGGAAAAGCCTCAAAGCTTTTGAATGACTTAACCTCTAGATATTTTTATAACCAATTGATACAACAAGAAGGAACATAATACACGATGTTGTTTCTTTTGGGAAAATGTTCTGGATATGAATATAACCTGGGAAAATTGCTTTAAACGGAATTTAGTCCAGGTAAAAGAAAACAAGTTGAAAGAATTCAATTTTAGAGTGATGTACAATTTATTACCTGTGAAAAGAAACTTACATAAATGGAAAATTTGTGAAGATTCAAAATGTAGTACCTGTCATTTAGATGAAGATATTACTCATGCTTTGGTAACATGCCGCTTAAACAGAAAGTTTTGGAAATACATTACTTGGTTGATACAAAAGGTTTTTCATAAGCAGGTAAATATAAACATTGATTTTTTGATAAAAAATAACGAAAAAGATGAATTGGATGATTTTATTAATATAGCTTTCTGGACAGTTTATAAATTGATATTACGGAATTACAAGGGTATGGATAACAGAGAATCAGGTTTGATATCTTTGTTTAACCTATGTTTCGACTGCCAGTTATGTTATATGATTTTGTTTGATGTATATATGTAAACAAGATTGTAATGTGAAAATGAGATTGACCAATAAATGCATTTGAAAAAAAAAGAAAAAAAGATTAAGGCAAAGCCTTTGGTGAAAGAAAGTTTATAGGCCTATATGGTCGAGGTAATTGCACAGCATTTTCATATTTGACCATATAGTACTACAATAAATTGTTAGTGTACCCCTTCACCTTAATATGATTATTGGGTGGAAGGGGGTTTGCAGATATTTGCTCTACCGGGTAGCTAAAGAATTGGAAAACCTTTTCAATTGCCTGGGGATGGTGACTTAGACGTGACGATGTGTCACTAAGTCGTTCATACGAACAAACTTGAAAAAATATGAAAAACCAAATGGGATGCCGAAAATTCTTCCTGAGGTTTGATTGTATTTTCCATAATCTCAATTAAATTGTTTCTAAAAAATAATCTTGACATTCAGAAAGTTTGATAATAATAAAAAGAATGGTCTACAAAAAAATAGCTCAATCTTCCAACTGTAGCAAATGAAATTAAAAATGATTTAACCGTAAGTGAACTGGACTAAAAGGCACCCCCCCCCTCGACATTTTTCGCGATAAATTTTTAACGCGAGAAGCTGTGGCCGCCAGTTTTTGTGACTTTATTTTTTGAAATCTCGCGCATCTTTTAAGCGTGTGTTCCCGGTTCGCGAGTTACGCATAATTTTGTAACCGTGCGTCAGACCCAAAATTGCTCCAAAATGTAATTTCATGTACAAAGTCAATGCAAATTGTGTTTTCAGCTAAAATTCATAAATGAGTGATTAATTTTGCTTTTTATGTATAAAAATCATTTGATTTGCTGATATTCAAGACCAAAATAATGTCGCTGACAATTTCCACCGAAAAAAAAATTAATAAAAAGATAAAAAAACAAAGAAATACATAAGAAATTCAAAAAACAATAAAATACATAAGAAATTAATTTGAATACCGGATTTTTTTTTTCTAATACAATTGATAGGAATGCTATAAAGAACATTCACATCCAATATTAGCATTCTAGGAGCTATATTAAGTGAATTAGAGCAAAAAGTATGATTTCATGCATAAATTAGCATTATTAATTCATTAAAAATAAATTTGAAAAAAAAAATTTACCAATCAAATATATGATTCTGCAAATTACGTCATGGGTGACATGTGTGTCAATTTTCATCGCGATCGCGCGATCAACGGCCGAAATTCTGGGGGAGGGGGCTTTTGGACCCGTCGATCTGATGAGATGACTCGTAAAGTTAATAAAGACTGTACATCTAATTGATCTTTCAAAACGACAGAACAGACGAAAACGACAGCACCCAGATAAGATACATTAATTATGACAGTTGCCAAGGATGGTCATAAAAACTTTAATGCAACTCTTTTCCCTCTAATATCAGGCACATATCAAATTATTGTCAGTTTCTTGTAGTTATATTTCAATTAACTGCAATGATTGAATTTTATTCACATTCATCATACTTTGCCAAATAATCACGACTTTTCTTTGCTGGCCTTTATTATGCTTATGTTTATAATGATTTGATGCGCTGCTGAGTATAACGTATAGTGAGTTATACATATTTTGCAAAAAGTTTATACAGAGTGAGTAAAAAAAACGTCCCATGACTTTGAAACTGTCTAATTTGAATTATAAAATTATAATCATGGATTTTATGATATGTATGGGTAGAGCTAATCTCCCACCATTATGTTGGTACCTTTTCATTTTGATTTTTTTCACGCATGACTGACTAACAGACAATCTTTAATAGAAGGCAAATTCTCACTTGCGCCAAGTAGCTGGGTGAAGATTAAAACAAATTTGAAAGACCTATATATACACACACGCACAGGTGCACCCGCAAACACACACATAAAAACATCACCCGACACACACATCCTCACACTCACCCTCACACACTTTCCCAATCTCTCTCGACTCCCACTTTCCTTCCTGATCCTTTCCTTATCTGCTTCTTTCTGTGACTTTTTTCCATATCTTTCTTGTATGCTCCCCCAGCCTCCCCCCCCCACACACACACACATCACACATACACACACACACACTCACACACACAGAGTACATACACACACCCACTTGTATCGACTTTCACACACAAAGACACACACAGACAACATTTTTATCTTTGTGATTAAGCATATTTTTTTTAAAGTGTTAATTCCTTAACAAACTCACCACTACCACTACCACTACCAGCACCATCACGATCATCATCACACTAGCGGACGCAGACCGATGTCATACAATGAAAGTATCGGGCCCATGCGTAAAAATAATAGAGCTGCTTTTGTACCCAGACAATTCGGCCCGAGAAATACATTCAATTCGGTTACTTGGATCCGCGCCTGCATCGACAACAACACCATCGGCAAGTGCACATTTTTTTTTCCAATATGCTATCCAGACCAAGTAGTATCTTGTTGGGTACGTCTTTTGTTTGTTAACAAAGGGAGCATATCATGGACTGATTGCAAAAGGAGTGAACTTAGCACAAAAACAGCTTCTTGTTATTATCATCATTATTATTATTTTAGAAAAATAATTTCAACTTTTCACCTTTTATATCGTTTAAAGTTTTTTTTTCTTTCTATATAAGTATGTTTATCTAATATGCTTTTTAGATTGCTTTTTCTTAACCCCGTACTATCCTTAACCCCATATTATCCTTAATTTCATACTATCTTTTTTTGCTTTCAGATTTTGTTTCTTAACCCCATACTCTTTACCTAGCCGGGGCTAAGAAATTTCATGCTTTTCACACTGTGCATTTCTTAACTCCGGACTATTTGCTGGATCTTGACTATTAAAGGGATGCAGTAACATTGAATGATGTTCAAATTGCAATTTATTGGATTTAGCTCATTTTGCCATCATGATTATGAAGACATAGGTCAGTCTGGTATTCCTTAAAAATTGCAGTCTACTTGCTGGCTCTACTTTCGAGATATCTACGATTTTATACTCAAATTTTCTAACCCACCTCGAGACGCTTTACGAAACCGCGTGCGTTTTAACGCATGTGGTTTTCATCGCATTTCCTGTTGTCAAGTCCCCATGCCTACCGGGCGGCTACGCTTTCAACGGAGCGGTATAAATTAATCATGCGCAGCCGTATCCTCGGCCGCGTTTGAAATTTCACTGTTTTAAGATAGTAAATGACTTGCATTTGATCTGAAACTTGCAGTAGTTTGTTTTTAAGGTTAGAGCGATAGAATTCTATTTATTTCGATCTCTTTTGCACTTGTTTTTGGAAGTTACTAAATCCCTTTAATGATTTCACTTGCTTTCTTTATGTTATTCATTATTGTTCTCTGATTTTCATGTTATTCGTTGTTTTTCTTTGCTTATGTTTTTCATTGTTTTTCTTTCTTTCCATATGTTATTCATTTTTTCTATCTTTCCTTAGGGGAGATCGGGTATAGACGTTACAAAATTCACATTTTGGGCCAGATAATTCTAATGAAAGAAATCACGCACTCCATATTGGGTCTCTAGTTAGTCTATTATGTTGGCTAAAACCTGAGGCATATAAAACTTGAAAACATGTAAACACTAATTAACTACAGCTTAATAAGTGAAGACATTTTTTTGTAACAACCTTCCCCATATACGGGGTAGGTTGTTACACCATACGGGGTCAATTGTTACAATATGTAAATATACGGGGTAAGTTGACAATGTGTAAATCTCTTATACCATACTTTAATTTCAACTTTCCAGTTTCTTGACATCGTTAACAGTAGATCAAGTAGAGCTCTAGAATAGACAAAAGTAATAATAGAAAAATAAAAATATTAACACCTGAAAATTGAGACAAAATGTAATTTTACATATGTAATGTAATTGGGGTATTAAAGTTGTTACATCAACATGGGGTAGGTTGTTGTAACAACCTACTCCATGGGTGATTTTACACACAGAAATCAACTGTAGCACAGTAATTAGGCAGAATTACAGAGCATGGCTAGGGGCTATAGTAGTGACATACATGTACTATATTTACAATACCAGACTATCATCATGTGTCTTCAGTTGTAAGAGCTATTACAAATTTCAATTTTTGTCAAAAATTTACTTTGAACTGTAAATAATGGTTTTTATTGATTCACTTTTTAAATAAAACAACGGAGAAACCTCACGACCGGCAGTTCATCACAGCTATGTGTAGGCCGTTTATAGATGCCAGATAGCACATCCTCTCTTGTTCCATCTTAGCACACTGAGAACTGTAACAACTGACCCGTGTAACTTTTATACCCGGTCTCCCCTATGTTTTTCATTGTTTTTATATCTTTCCTTATGTCATTCATTGTTTTTTCTCTTTCTTTTGTTATTCATTGTTTTTTCTCTGTCCTTATGTTATTCATTGTTTTTTCTCTTTTCTAGTGTTATTCGTTGTTTTTTCTCTCTTTCCTTATGTTTTTCATTGTTTTTTTCCCCTATCATTCCTTATGTTATTCATTGTTTTTTTCTCTTTTTATGTTACTCATTGTGTGTTTTTTGTCTGTCTATATGTTATTCATTGTTTTTCTCTTTTTCCTTATGTTATTCAATGTTTTTCTCTTTTTTTTTTGTGCTATCAAGTGTACAAAAAATTATGCACTTTCTTTTCCAAATTTTTATTGATTGGATAATGCTTAGGCCCGCTTTTCGTTACCACGGTTCTGTTTTCAGACTACAGCTCTTAGCACTGCAATTACCCGGCTAACTCCGCAATTACCCGGCTAACCATGCTTTTGAGCATGGCCAGATAGTACCGTACTATTTACCGTGCTAGTTTACTGTGGTAAAACGTACTCTGAAACCGAAGCGTGCTAATCTTAACCCCGGGAAGTAAGTGGTACTAAGGCGCCCCCCCCCCCCTCAGCACCACCTATTTCCTGGGGTTAAGGATTTTAGAAGAATAAAAAAAACGTGTATTGGTATACTGGCATATTGGTTTTAATTTAAAGACGTGTAGGTTTAGGGGTCGTTCAGGTGCCCGCACCGGTTGACGATTTGACCTACCCCAGCCGCCTAGGCCTTCAGCCCTGGTAGCCTGGGTGACTTGCATTCGTACGCGCCTGTTGACCCCTTTAAATCCAATCTTCCTGTGGACCATCCCCCCCGCCCCCGCCTGGGCTCTTTTCTTCGATCGTTCAGGTGGCCCGCACCGGTTGATGATTTGACCTACCCCAGCGCGCCGCCTAAGCCTTCAGCCCTGGTAGCCTGGGTGAGTTTGCATTCGTTCGCACCTTTGACCCCTAAAATCAAATCTTCCTGGACCACCCCCCCCCCCCGGGCCTCTTTTTTCGTCGTCCAGTGCCCGCCCACCGGTTGACGATTATGACCGACCCACCAGCCGCCTAGGCCTTCAAGCTCACTGCTGGTATGCCTGGGTGACCTTAGCATTGCCGTGCGGCCTTTGGGATCGCCCTTAAATCCAATCTTCTTGGAGCCCAACCCTCTCCCCCCCGCTGGCCTCTTTTTCGTCGGTTCAGCGTGCCCGCACAGGTTGACGATTTGACCTCACCGCACCGTACAGCGTCTAGGCTTCAGCCCTGGTAGCTGGGTGACTTGCATTCGTCGGCCTTTGACCCCGTTAATCATCTCTGACCACCCCCCCCCCCCCGGGCCTTTTTTTTTTTCGTCGTTCAGGTGCCCGCACCGTGTTATCAAGATTTGACTATACCCCAGCCGCCTAGCGCTACATACCTGCATGTAGCCTGGGATGACTTGCATATCGTCGCTGCCGTTTGACCCTTAGAATTCCAATCTTTCCTGGACCACACTCCCCCCCCGGGCCCTCTTTTTTCGTCGTTCAGCCTAGTAGGCCCGCACCGGTTGACGATTTTGACCTACCCAGCCGCGCTAGGCCTTTCACCCTGGTAGTCTCGGTGAACTTGCATTCGATCCGTGCCCTTTGACCCTTAAATCCAATCTTCCTGACCACCCCCCCCCCCCAGGGACTCTTTTTTTCGTCGTTCAGTGGCCCGCACGCGTTGAAACGATTTGAACTACCCACCGCCTTAGGCCTTTCGCGCCTGGTTAGCACTGGGTGACTGCATCTGTCGGCCCTTTGACAGGCCTTAATCATTCCATCTCTGGGAACCACCCCGCCCCCCCCCCGGCCTTCTATTTTCGTCGATTTCAGGAGTGCCCTGCCAACCGGTTCGAACGATTTGACTCAGAACCTCAGCCGGCCTTAGGCCTTCATCGCCCTGGGTAGCCGGGTTACTGCATGTCGCGCTTTTTGACCCCTTAAATCCAATCTTCTGGCAGCACATCACCCCGCCCCGGGCCTCTTTTTTCGTCGTCAGGTGCCCGCAACCGGTTGAGCATTTGACCTAACCACAGCCGCCCTAGGTTCAGCCCTTTGTAGCGCACTGGTTGACTTGCATTTGTCGCGCCTTTGACCCCTTAAATCAATCTTCTTAAATCCAAATCTTTCCCTCTGGACCACCCCCCACCCCCTATTATTCGGTCAAATCGGAAATTCGTCTGACATTCGATTTGATAGTCGGTCGGACAAAATTATGACCTCGGCTTTATTAGTAGAATTTTCTGGAGTTCAAATTCATTTCCGGCAATCAATGTGGGTTTTCATCATTCGAATTCCGAAAAAAAATGTATTGTAGGTTTTCCCGTTCAAGTTCATCATTTCCTCACTCTTTTTCATTTATGTGCATTCAAATTCACGCAGCTGCCGCTTTCGTGCCGGTTGGATCATACAAATGTTCAATTCGAGCAAGGCATTTCATTTACGTGCACGCAAATTTTCGTTAGGTGTACTTAATTTCATTTATCGGCACTAACATTTTTGTTCGGTGCAAACGAATTCACTATATTTTCATTCAATTGTCAATTTTATGCATCAATTTTCCGATTCGTTCATTCAACTTAAAAGGAAACGGCTCTTGGGCAAACAGTTTCATTAATAGGAATTCTATTTCCCACTTTGTGCACTTAATTTAATTAAACTCTTTAATTTTCAGGAATATGACCATACATAATCTCCCATTTCGTGATCTTATATCATATACGAAATTTTCAATGTTCAATCGAGTTTCTACTTTCAAATGTTTTGTATTGGATTTTTATATCTTTAATTTTGAAATTAAACACACAAACTAGCACTCAAAACTAAATATGACTCAGTCATGCAGCGTACGAGTATGAAAGGAATATGAAATCGTCAGACAAGACAGTGTTTGTAATTTTCTGGATGTGCATTAATTTTGTATCATACCCAATACAGATGAATACAACAGTTCATTACAAGAAAATCCTTCTGATCATTGTGGTTCATAATTTCTAGTCATCAATCTCTTGATGAGCAAGGTATCTCGGCATAAAGACTTGTAAACAAAAAACACAAATAAACAAAAATGCTATTTCACACGACTGTAAAAACCTCGAAATGATTAGTATCTCACTTCGCGGAGACGTCCCCGATATTTTTTCCGTCGCGACGAAAAATTTCATAGTTAAGCATGTTCAATTTTCTGCGACTCATGAAAAGGCGCATAGACTAGGCCATACATCTTTGAGACGTCTTCGAAACGTCTCCGCAACTGTCTCAAAACCGTCTCAAACTGTCTCAAACAAGTCTTAAATCCGTCTTCTGATAAGTGAGAAACCATCAGAAGCTTTCATTGAAGCATCACTAAAATTTCAAATTGCATGCACTTATTTACAATTCGATTGCCTATTCGTGAATTTGTTTGAACGACAGAAGACAAATTATGTCGAAGCCAGCTGTAAATTAAAATGAGTGCACACATGAAATTGTATGCTCCTAGTATGAATTCTTGCTAATGCTATGTAGAATCGTTTGCAAATATAGGGAATTTGGGTGAATAAAAATGAATTTGATTGACGATTCGTTAGTGCGATCGCAACTTGCGTTAAATCGTTTGATCCAAATGTGAAATTGAGTGAACGAAAGATGAAATTGAGCGGGGAAAACCTATATTTTCGTAAAATCAGTGATTCACGGAGACGCTTACATGTATATTAAAACATATCTGTTTAATTGACTTAAGAAAATTATGTTCTTTCATTTTTTTACTTTAGTAGTCACTATGTCATGCATGTAGCCCTCTTCTGTTTTTGTGTTCGGTTTGTTTTGTATTGGTTTTTTTTTTTTCTTCTTCTTCTTCTTCTTCTTTTTGCACAGTGCTAAGGGTGTCTTAAAAGCCTCATAATATAGGTTTTCCCGTTCAAGTTCATCATTTCCTCCCTCTATTTCATTTATGTGCATTCAAATTCACGCAGCTGCCGCTTTCGTGCCGGTTGGATCATACAAATTTTCCATTCGAGCAAGGCATTTCATTTACGTGCACGCAAATTTTTGTTTACTGTACTCAATTTCATTTATCGGCACTAACATTTTTCTTCGGTACAAACGAATTCACTATATTTTCATTCAATTGTCAATGTCATGCCCCAATTTCCAGATTCGTTCATTTAATTTAAAACGAAACGGCGACGGGTGTGCTTTGGGGCAAACAATTTCATTAATAAGAATTCTATATCCTACTTCGTGCACTTAATTTAATTAAACTCTTTAATTTTCAGGAATATGACCATAATTATACACACTTCAATTTTTAACAGTGAGATTGTGGAGGGATATAGCCCAATCTCCCATTTTGTGATCTTATATCATGTACAAAATTCTCAATGTTCAATCAAGTTTCTACTTTTAAATGTTTTGTATTAGATTTTTGTACTTTTAATTTAGAAATTGAACGCACAAACTAGCACTCAAAACCAAATATGACTCGTTCATTTAGCGTACGAATTATAAGATATGAAATCGTCAGACAAGACAGTGTTTGTTATTTTCTGGATACGCATTAATTGTGTATCATACGCAATACAGATGAATACGACAGCTCATTACAAGAACAATAAATACTTTGTTCTTGAAAATCCCTCTGATCATTATTGTTGACAATTTCTAGCCATCAATCTCCTGACGAGCAAGGCATCTTGACATGAAGACTTTAAAACAAAAAACAAAAATAAACAAAAAAGACATTTTACACGACTGCAAGATTCTCGAAATGCTGAGTATCTCACTTCGCGTAGACGTCTCTGCGACTCGGCGTCCCCGATAATTTTTTCCCGTCGCGACGAAAAATGTCATAGTTTTAAGCATGAGTCTTATGAAACGGCTCGGAGACTCGGTCATTCAGCTCTGAGACGTCTCCGAAACGTCTCCGCAACTGTCTCAAAACCGTCTCAAACCTGTCCCAAAATAGTCTTAAATCCGTCTTATGATAAGCGAGATACCATCATAAGCTTTTACTAAAGTATCACTAAAATTAAAAATTGTATGCACTTATTTACAATTCGTTTGCCTATTCATGAATTTGTTTGAACGAAGGAAGACAAATTATGCCGAGGCCAGCTGTAAATTAAAATGAGTGCTTATACATGAAATTGTATGCTCCTAATGTGAATTCGCACTAATGCTATCTAGAATCGTTTGTAAATATATGGAATTTGAGTGAATACAAATGATTTTGATTGACGATGCGCTAGCGCGATCGCAACTTGCGTTAAATCGTTTGATCCAAATGTGAAATTCGGTGAACGAAAGATGAAATTGAGCGGGAAAACCTATATTAGTTGTAATCATTATCCATGGTTTAAATTAATTCGATTTTTGCTATTACTATCTCTGCCATTATAACCATTTACCTTCATTATTAAATTTATATTCTATTATTTGGAGATGTGTCGTAGTCTAGTGATCGTATCACTTGACTGGGAATGCAAAGGTTGTGAGTTAGATTCCCGGCACCGACACTTATGTTCTTAAGGCGGGCTCACACTATGCGACTTGCTGCGGTGCGATTTTTTAAACAAACAGTAGTTTACATTATTAATGCGACATTTGAAACATGCAAAGTTCTCTTATGAGATGTAAAAGTTGTAAAAGAATAATTCTATCAAAATTTTATTCCAGTGCGGGTCTTTAATTAGGAGTAAAGGTCAAATTACCTTAAAATCGCAAGATCGCAGTGACGTCACTGCGATTTGGAAACAATTAGATTTTATAGCAAGAAGGGGGTTCGCAATTTCCTTCGAAATTCATTTGATATTCATAGGAACCTACAATTGTGTAAATTATGAATTTCTTGTTTGAATGTTTGTGTCAGATAATTTAAAGTTTTCCTGAAAAATCGCAACCGTCAGCAAGTCGCATAGTGTGAGCCCGCCTTTAAAGCATAGACATTTTTATCTACATGCGCCTAACACTCTACCCAGGTGTTAAATGGGTATCCGATATCATGCGCGTATTCTGGGGGGGGGGCTTTGCGGCCCGGGCCCCTCGGGGGCGCGCAGGGGGGCGCACGAAAAGAGGAAGAAAAAAGGGAGAAAAAGAAAAGAAAAAAGAAAGAAGAAAGAGAAAAAAAAAGAGAAAGGGAAAAAAGGGGGAAGAGGAAAGGGAAAAGGGGGAAAAGAGGAGGAAGAAAAATAAAAAAAAAAAGAGAGAGAGAGTGAGGAAGGGAAAAAGAGAGGGGGAGTGGGCGCCCTTAAAAAAATGGGGGCGCCAAATCGACAGTAAACTAAGGGGCGCCAAAATTGACCTTTAACTTATAGGGGCGGCCAAATCGACCAATAAATTTAGGGGGCGCCAAATCGACAGTAAACTAAGGGGCGCCAAATTGGACCTAAACTTAGGGGCGCCAAATCGACTTGCACTTAGGGGCCAAATCGACCTTAAAATTAGGGGCGCCAAATCGACCTTACGATTTAAGGGGGCGCCAAATCGACAGTAAACTAAGGGGCGCCAAATTGACCTTAAACTTAGGGGCGCCAAATCGACCTTAAAATTAGGGGCGCCAAAATCGACCTTAAATTTAGGGGGCGCCAATCGCCAGTAAACTAAGGGGCGCAAATTGACCTTAAACTAGGGGCGCCAAAAATCGACCTTAAATTAAGGGGCGCCAAATCGACAGTAAACTATGGGGCACCAAATTGACCTTAAACTTATAGGGGCGCCCAAATCGACCTAAATTTAGGGGGGCGCCAAATCGACATTAAACTATGGGGAGCCAAAATGAGCTAAACGTAGGGGCGCCAACTCGACCCGAAACTTAGATGGGGGGCGCCAAATTGACCTGAAGCGAGGGGCGCCTAATTGATATTAAACTTAGGAGCGCCGAAATCGACCTTAAACCTAAGTTAAGGGCGCCAATGAAAAGGGGAGGGGGAGGGGGGCGCCCTTAAAAAAATTTAGAGGGCTCCAAATCGACAGTAAACTAAGCAACGCCAATAGGGGTGCCGAATGGACCTTAAACTAATGGGCGCCGGATTGACTTCAACATAGGTGGGACGCCAAATCGAACCTTAAACTTAGCGGCTCTAAATCGACCTTAAATTTAGGGGGCCCAAATCAAACTTGAAATTAGAGGGGCGCCAAATTGACCGAAACTTAGATGGGGGCGCCAAAACGACCTAAACTTAAGGGCGCTACATCGACCTTTAGTTTTAGGAGGGCACAAAATCGACTAACCTAGAGGGCGCCAAAAATGATCTTAACGTAAGGGCGCCAAATTTAGTTCAAAAGTAGGGGCCAAAAATGATCTGAAACTTAAAGGGGCGCTGAATTGACCTGAAGACTTAAGCGCGCTGATTTAACTCTGAAGTTAAAAGGGGTGCAAATGGATCTTAAATTAAAGGACCCCAAGATTGAGCTCAAATGTAGGGGGGCCGAATTGACCTGAGACTTAGGGGTGCCAAATTATCTTAAACTTAGTGGCTCCAACTATATCCTATTTACCTGAAACCTAAGGGGCCCCAAAACACACATACAAAAAAAAACCAGAAGGGGTCTTTAAAATGGTCTCTATCTAGAAATAGCAAAATTTTAAAATTCCATGCCTCCTGGTTTGCATATACATAGCAAAATTTTTGCTCGCGCTTCACGCTCGCATCATCTTTTCCCCTTGATTTATTACATTGTGTCGAGGAACGCGTAAAATGACCTGTTTTCTAATCATTCGAATACATCAAAATTTCCGTTCCCTATTCGAACACGCCTATATTTTTCCTCTTTTACCAGAATTTACATTATAGGATTCTAACCGTCAAAACATTTAAATTTACTTGTTTTCACGTTACATTTTTTATTTATTTATTTATTTTTTTTTTTTTTTGCATTTCAAATTTATGTTCAACATATTAGCGGCGTCAAATTGAGCTTACACGTACGGGCGCCAAGATGACCTGAAACTTATGGGGGCACTGAATTGAAGTTAAGGGGATGTCAAATCGATTTTAAAATTCGGGGCGCCAAATTGAGCTTACACATATAGGGCGCCCAAATGATCTGAAACTAAGGGGCGATTAATTTACCTGAAACTAAGGGGGCAACAAATAGGTTTTTAGAATTTGGTCGCTATATAGATAGAGCCAAATTTCAAAATTCAGGCATCCGGGTCTGTATATACATAGCAAAATTTTCGCTCGCGCTTCGCGCTCGCATCATTTTTTTCCCCAATGAATTATTACATTGTCTTCCTGAGGAACGCATGAAATGTCCTGTTTTCTAATCATTTGAATACATCAAAACTTCCG
>CALNVZ010001721.1:37670761-37682335 GCA_940671915.1 Paracentrotus lividus
TTTTACTTACCAAGAATATCCACAAGAAAAAAACATGCAGCCGAATTTCCGACCAGATCTGTTGCTTCACAGGTGACGTTCGTCAAACCAAATTGAAAAGTATTGTTCATATTACGATCAATAATCGACCCATCGGCAGCGGAGCATGTAAGAGTGTAAGTGGGTTGTAAAATCTCCATGACGATGACTTCAACATAAACTTGTGCTGTGCCGGAGACTGAGTCAGTATAATTGGTCATGTTGTTGGGACATTCGATCATTGGCGGATCGTCATCTAATTCAATATTTGGAAAAAAAATAACAGTGTCCAGTTATAATTCCGGTATATCATACCAGAGATGGCATGCATCAATTATTAAACGATACTAAAGTGCGGTCACCCATAACAGCATATTTTAAAGCATGACCTGATATACTTTAACGATTATTTAGTGATTATAATTTCCAATATAATGACGGGATCCTAAAAATGGTACAATTCTGTTGTGATAAATAAAGCTGAGGAGTTCGAAATAAAATGCAATACGATCAAAAATCGTTCGAGAATTTTGAAGAAGGGCAATGCATTTCAAACAACAGATAACCCAATGTTAGGACATTGTTTTAATATTAAATTTATGCGATATGTATGGAAATGGGACAAACGTTCTATTGTATTTTCTTTTATTGTGGATAAATTTCGAGCTCCACTGAACAGTTTTACAGTTCACTGATAACATTTATCTTGATTGAATATAAGATGCTATTGAAAATATTTATTTGAACTTAATAAAGTGAACATTTAGTTCGCCCACAAATCTTGTTAAATTTAGTTATCTTGTTTAATTGATTAGATAATCAATGATACATAAAATGCATCAAATCCGCTTAATACAAAAAGTCTAGGCACGCATAAATAAGAGATAAGTGACCATAAAAACTGTTGCATTCATGCAATATTTGTTATAGCTTCACAATTCATTTTTTATTTTCCAAGTATATTTCGGGTAAAAGAAAAAGAATGTGTAAGAGCAGACTAACCGATTATATTAACTGTAAAGTTGCACCTATTCGTTAGGCCTGCTGCATCCGTCGCTTCACATGTTACTGAATTATTACCATAAAAGAACGATGTTCTTAAGGGAGAGTTAATAAGAGTGGGGGCAGTTGTTTGGGTATTGGTAGTGTTAGTGGTAGTCAATACGACGCAGTTTAATCCAACCACACCAATATTATCAGTTGAGTTGACTGCTATTTCCACATCTGCGGTGCCCATTATGGGGAAATCCGTAGGTTGTGAAATATCCCGTGGACATTCAATGCGTGGTGGGTCATCATCTGGAAAAAAAAATGAAAGTTAGTACTATTACTACTTCTGATAATAACGTCAGTTGAGGAATGGGGACATGACTATAAGACACTGGTATTTTCAATAGAAAATATTTAAACACGTTATTTTGATTAGGCCTATTTACACGAAAATCTTCATATATTATCTTCATAAGGAAAGAAGAATCTCTTTAGGAAATACGTGGGACTAAAAAAAAAGTTTGATTACCATATTATAGAGTGATAAATACATTTTTTTTATAGATAATATCCTTCGTGGGAACTTTCGCTTTCTTTATCAAAAAACAAATATAACAAATATATACAAATACAAATATAAACTATCACACGCTTAAAAATGCATAGGGCCTACACTTCTCAGGCGCGGATTTAGGGTTAAATGAAGGGGAGGGGGCAATGGTTGAAAATGAAAGTCAGGGGCCCGTATTTTGCTACGGACATGACGGAGTTTAGAGTTGTGCAGTCGCACGAAAATAGTACGGATTTTGAAACGAGAATACAACGATGCACGCTTCTCTATGAAGCGTCAGTGAAGCGTGCGTCTAATCGTACGAATGTGAATTCGAGATCAAATCTGTACAAACATTTGTTAAGAATTCTAAACTAGGGGTATAGGTAGTTTAGAATTTGATATGGCTTTGCGAGTTTTATGTCGGAGGAAGCTAATTTATCTAGTTTCTCGTTAACTTGAAGTGAAATGTTGTTAAAACTTTGCTTAAAAATGAGGTGCATTATTGAACTGTCCACAACGATCGATTGATTAATTGCATATTAATCATCAAACATGACATTTTCCGACACAATTGAAGTGTTAGTTTGACCTCATATATTGAAGAAAGGACATTTGACGAGAAAACCAACAATAAACTAATGGTGGCAAGTCACTTGTCATTACACGGGATAAAACGGATTTTAGAACTAGTTTGAGACTAATTTGAGACTTGTTTGAAATGATTTTGAATGTTTTAGTCGCGCAGACGTCTCAGAGACGTCCCCGAGACAGAAAAAAAAAAATAGTAAAAGTAAAAGATTTGATGCGCAGCCACGCTAAACGTTGCTAAATATTGCGCATGCATTGAGCGTGAGTCGGAAATCAAATTCAACATCAAAGCTTTGGCTTAAAAGGACAACTCACATTTGTAAAATAAAAATCCGTGAGATTACTTCAAAAGAATAAACTACGAACGATATATTAACATATATAAATATATCTACATCTTTTAGTTGATAATTGTTAGAAAAAAAGTTAAACTGAGCCAGCAGTCAACCCTTAAATCATATGACAATCATTTGTGATCAGCACAATGTGCGATCAAGAAACCACAAAAACAAAAAAAACAAACAAAAACAACCAACCAAACAACCCCGAAACAGAACAGAACAAACAACAAACGATAAAATATGCCTGGTCGATCATCAATTGGAGTATACAATCGGATCATATATTAAGCCAGGGTTACACAAGAACGAATCAGCAGCGAATCCACCCAAATACACGTATTCGGGGGATTTGGAGCATTTTGTTCTCCCTCCCCGAATGAGCGAAAATTCGGGAGGGAATCTAAAAGATTCATGGAGGATTCGCTAGTTTTGAAAATGTTCAAAACCAGACAAATACCCCTAAAAAATCCCGAATGTGTCCCGCGAAGTGGGATACCACCCTAGGGAATCTAGTGCCTATTAAGAGTAATTAATCAAGGGAAAAAACCATGTGACCTTTAAGCTAAAATATCCAAGCTTTTAATTGTTCCCATTCCCAGGCCACTGAATCGTTAATGAATATGACGTGATATTTGAAACTGCATGACAAGCGCCTTTAACCCCATACAATAACTGGTGAGGGCTCGCAAACAAAAAGATGTGCGTCATTATTTCAATAGATTCGCGGTTTTATCTTGTGCGTTCTAGTGCACTAGAAACCACCGTACGGAAATTGACACGTTTGGAAGTTTTTTTTTTTCGTGCTGGGAGTTTTTTCTCTTACGGTGCTATTGTTGATATCCTATTGTTTATTGCCGTACAACTCTAAACCCTTAGTAGAAACGGGCCATTGAGTTTGTCGAAAATCAAGGCAGATGCACACCCTTAAAAAAGAAAAAATAATAAAATAAAAACAACGGACAAAATTGCATACAAAAAGTTTAGCCTTCACGCCTCTAAAATATCTAACTCATGTTGAAAGGTATTAGCATATGGGGGGGGGGGAGGGTGTCGGGGTAAGTGCTTTCACTAGATTCTGTCATCGGCCATGTTATTTCTCGTTCTTCTTCTTGTTCCCCCCTTTAATTTTTAGGCACTATTCCGTTTCGTTTTGTTTTGTTTTGTTTTGTGTTTTTCTTCATGATATTTTTGTTTGTTTTGGCCTTTTATTCTTATATCTAGGCATGACGTACTCACTTTCAACATCCCCTATTCATTGCACGCAACCATGAAATTCAAGTGTTCATACCTGTATTTGTTATCACATTTCCTATTATGTCTACAGTAAAACTGCAGTTTCCACTTGTAAGGCCCACAAAATCGATCGCATAACAGTAGATGGCATGGCTTCCATAAGAGAATATGTTATTAGCCCCATTTCGCCTTCCCCTGCGAACAGCTTGGCTGCTTGCAACTAGATTGGTTCTGCCATCCGATGATCATTACAATATATGCTTGTACATCTACATTATCAAATGCCGTGACGGGTAGATCGACCATGGTAGTTGGCTGGCCCGGATCAGTCGCTTGAGTTATAACACGGAGGACAGGTAATACTTGGCGCTTGTTCATTCTGTGTTGAAAAAAAGAAATAAAGAAAGACAAAAAATCACAGAAGGTTCAAACGTTACCATAATATTCAGGCTAAGAGTGAATTGTAAGAGAAACGATGTACCTCTATATATAAATAGTGGACAATCTAGAATACAATATACTGATTATAATTATGTACGACAAATACTAAATTATCCCAAGTGTATGTTTGTTTCACTAGCCGCAGGCCGAGGTGAAATAGAGCTTGCACAAGAAATAATATAGTACTTGAAGAGATTTTATTCCAAAAGGGACTTAATCCACTTCTGGAGATCTTGAGTACATCACTGATATCTAATTTATTATTTTACCTGTATTTATATGATTTCATTTTAGTACACAGGCTAGAACAATCGCCTTAGGCATTTAGTAAGGATTTTTTTTTTTCGAAATGTTAATTTTATTGACTTAGTCCTTTTGGAATGAAACTCCCCTAAATCGTCTTTTCCCCAATAAAACGTCACATTTTTGCTTAATTGAAGTCTTTGGTCTGCTAAAGTTGCGTTAGATGTTATTCTGAAGGTGTATGAATAAAATTAAAGTAAGAAATATAAATTAAAAAAAAAAAAAAATAATAATTACATATCAAGTCCTCTTATCGCCGTTTAGACCCATCTGCGCGCCATGCATCGCATGGATATACCAAGCATTATTTATTTTAAAAAGAAACGAAAAAAAAAAAAAAAGTGTAAAAAGAGGGACTGGAAAGTTATTATTTTTCCATTAGGGTTATCCCTTCGGAAATCAATATATAAACTTGCCAGTCCCTCTTCAGATAAAAAATTTCCAATTTACTCCCATAGAATGGTAACTATACACCAAACTGAATTATTTATTTTTGGCGATATAAATAATTACGATTGATGTGATGTTGGAAACAACACAATATATCGAAGAAAAAAGGAACAGATGAAAATAGCAATGGTTGAATTACATTGCATTTTTCTCACGATCATTCTTTTTTCAATCGTGATTGAAAATAAATATTCTTCTTTCTACAAACTGTACAAAACATGGTGGGGGAAAAAATAAGTTAGGTTACAAAATCTCTTCAAAATTATTGATATGATATATGTGGTACCAAGTTATATCCAAAATATTTTGCTGATGAACTTTGTATCACATAATCTGAGTGTGTAGAACAAAAGTTATGCTATTATAGATGAAGACATGAGAATTAACTTTAAACAATTCTTGTTCTTTTACGTCATTTTTGCGGCTTACATGTTCGAAACCTACACAAGAGCATGGTATGCGTGCGCAAAATGATTTTTTTTTATTGATTATAGTAATTATATTTTGAGATCTAGGCCTACAGCCCAATGAGATAAAAAAAAAAAAAATCATAGAAAGCTTATTTCCCCTGCTTTATGGAAATATCTATCATTACCAGTTGTGAATAAATCATCATACAAAAAAAAAAATCAACTGTACCATTTTATTCGATACAGACTGTATTGTATCTGTTGTATTCACATATTAAACTGTAGGGATTGAATTGTTCCTTATTGGACTTTATCAGGCCTTCCACGTAATTGAATTAAAACTTGTAAATCCTTTATAACACGAGTTTGATATTACATTACCTGAAATGTTAACTGTAAAATCACAACTTGCTTTGTTGCCTACATGCGGTGACGTCGCAATAACGGTATGGAAGCCGTAGAAGAAAGTTTCGTAAAAGCCTTTCGCTTTCTCCTTCTCCTGTCGACAAGCTCGATTGTTATCATTCTCCCATCCTGATCAAGAGCAGTTTGTAAGACCGAAATTCACATTATCTGATATTTCAATATATACAGCGAATTCAGCAGTTGCCATGTTCAAATCAGTCTGCTCTGTCATATTAGGTGGACATCGATGGTTGGCGGTTCCTCATCTAGAAAGGGAACCAGGTGAATTAAGAATTGTGAAAACAATTTATGATCACTTCCAAACAGAAACAATGTTGTATTGTTCATATTCAATTTAAAGGACATTTAGCTGATGTGGTGCTGTGCGTTTGAAAATGCAAATGTAGACTCGGATGACGTCATTCGAGATCAGATCTGTACAAGCATTTGTAAAGAATTCTACACTAGGGGTATAAGTGGTTTAGAACTTGATATGGCTTTGCGAGTTTTATGTCGGAGGAAGCTAATTTATCTAGTTTCCCGTTAACTTGAAGTTAAATGTTGTTAAAAACTTGCTTAGAAATGAGGTGCATTATTGAACTGTCCACAACGATTGATTAATTGCATGTTAATAATCAAAAAATGACATTTTCCGACACGATTGAAGTGTTAGTTTGACCGGACATATTGAAGAAAGGACATTTGACGCGAAAAACCAACAATAAACTAATGGTGGCAGGTCACTTGTCATTACACGGGATAAAACGGATTTGGAACTAGTTTGAGACTAATTTGAGACTTGTTTGAAATGATTTTGAATGTTTTTAGTCGCGCAGACGTCTCAGAGACGTCCCCAAGAATATCCCGCGACAAAAACAAAATGAAAAAAAAAAAGTAATAAGTAAAAGATTAATGCGCAGCAAGTAACGTGAATATTCTGCACATGCATGTAGCGTGATGTCGGAATCAAATTCAACATTTCAATGCTTTTGGCTAAATATGGACACTTCACATTTGTGAAATAAAAAATCCGTGGAGCTATTTAGGAGATTACTTCTAAAGAATAAAACTACGAACAGATAATTAATTATATAGTATATATTTAATATAAATCTATCTTTTATGTTTTATATTGTTAGAAAAATAGTAAACAGCAGCAGCAGGTCAACCACTTAAAATTATGACAATGCTTCTCTGACCAGAGCAAGTTTCGATCAGAAAACACAAAAACAAAACAAATCAAAAAACAAAATAAAACAAAACGAACAAACGATTAAAAAAAAGCCTGATCGTATCATTATTTGGGGGGGGGGAGGGTAACGATCCGGATCATATTAGTCGATTAAGCCTGTATTACACCAGAACCGTATCAGCAGCAAATCCATCCGAATACACGTATTCGGGTGGATTCGGGAGCATTTTGTTCTCCCTCCCCGAATGAGCCTAAATTTGGGAGGGATTCTAGAACATTCATTGAGGGATTCGGCTCGTTTTGAAATGTCCAAAACCAGCCGAATACCCTCAAAAATACTCCCGAATGTGTCCCCGCGAAGTGAGATACCACCCGTAGGGGAATCATTGTGTGCCTTTAAGGTAAGTAATTTATTCAAAGGGAATAAAACCGTTGTCCTTTTCAGCTGAAAATTTCCAAGCTTGTTAATTGTTCCCATCCCAGGCCACTGTATCGTTAATGAATAGGACGTGATATTTGAAACTGCATGACAAGCGCCTTTGAACCAATACAAGAACACTAGTAGTCAATGGATAAAGCGGCTACAAACAAAAAGATTGTTGCGTCATTATTTCAATGGATTTCCGGTTTTATCTTATGCGTTCCATTGCACTAGAAACTTCCAGCCGTACGGAAGTTGTACAAATTTGGAAGTTTTTTTTTCGTGCTGGGAGTTTTTTCTCGTACGGTGCTATTGTTCGATCCTATTGTTTATTGCCGTACAACTCTAAACTCCTTAGTAGAATACGGGCCATAGAGGCGGACCATTCTCCACAGAGAAGGAAAGATTGATAACGACAATAAATGTCAGAGAGGTACACTATTCATGAACATATACCCGCACTTATCCTACCAGTAGAGATCTACTTGGGCACAAATCCAACCATAACCAATAATGGTCAGAAACCCATTTTTTTTTCCACGTCACTCACGCACTGTTTTTTAATTATAATTACCAGGATCAATTGTACAATTCAAATCCAACTGGTAATGACACAGTCATGCCACTCCTACATTATACATAATATGGTAGAAGTGATCCATTCATTAACCTACAAGTGCGAAGATATGCGCCCTTCTATCAGTCCAAATGTCGTGACACTCACGTTTGAATATGACCATTTGATTATCATCAGTGCACTGCTTAATGATAATACTGACACAGAGTATGAAATTTCATTGCACAATTGGCAATTAATGACTTTTAATTCTAATTAACTAATGGAATTTTCCATATAGAATGCACTAAGAATTTAGCTATATTCCATTAGTCAAAATTTAATAACGTGATAAATGTTACTTTGACCCGTCGTTCACGCGAGCAGAAAAGTGCATTGCCAGAATAGTATTTTACTGTTCCAAACGCGTTATACAAATTGTTTTGGAGTACGCGCTATTTCGCAGCACTTGATTATGCAAATTGCCAATTCTCACGTTTCATAATACATGCGCGCAAGTTGTGCACTTATTGTGACGGCAATCCTCTGCGTTAATCCTGAGAGATTGGTCGAAAAGAGTGTACTCAAAGATGCATTAATCATTGTGTTTCTCTTTTAAAGTGATTACAAAACTTATTTAAGCAATACCGCTTTCGTGTAGTGGTATGGGTGGTTCTATACTGATTAATCCTTATTCTTCCCTGCGCTTAGGATTCATTGATCAGCTAGATATTTCCTTAAATTTCCCAATTCTCACTCGCGGTGCGTGCTAAAGCATTTACGGTGAGTTGTTGACCTGTTTGTACCTATGGACTTTGACGGCGCACTATTGTGAAACGTGAGAATTGTTCTAAACCCACTTTGAATAATGCACATTTAACCTCATCTCATACGGTTTAAATCAATTTCGTCTGCAACCAGTTTGTCTAATTACTTTTTGGTCTAATGGCCACTTCGCCTATTTACCATTTCGTGTAAATCCTTTTTCGCCCAATGTCCAATTGGTCTAACACCCCTCAGTCAATTCAAGTAACAGACTGGTAATAGAAGAAAATTATCAGACGAACCGTCAATCAGACCGAGTGGTCATTCGACCAACATGACCAAGGGAAGTTAGACAAAATAGTAGACAAATGGGCTGACCCTATGTGGTATTAGAAAATCAGAGAATTGGACCAACTGCTTTTAGACCAAATGGACATAAATTGGTGCAATTGCCCTTTCCAACTGCATCTCCATGCATACTCGTATTTAATGCAGCTAGTCAATTATGATATTCATACGCAGCAGCGTATACATGTAGTTTACACGGGCGGGGAGCATCCGCGGCACCACGAGAATTAAAAGTGGCTCAAGCTACATTATATCATAGACTTTGTGTCTAGTTTTTCACTTTCGTCGGGCGCGAAATGAAACCACACTTCTTTCAAATGGAAAATCGTTAAAATAATGTGGTAACCCCAATGCAATATATACCTCATAACTTTCGAGAAAATAATCATAACTTACGGGTTTCAGCACAGAAAGAAAAAAATATCCAACCTTTATGATCAACATTCTATAAAAATTGATTGTGTTAAAACCACTATCATAGGCCTATGAAATTATTTAAAAAGTTTTTAAGATGAGGACAGAGGCATTATTTTATCTTGTTTCCAAAATTACTTAGCGCTTTGCAACTAGATACTCCGTATGTAAGACATAAACCTTGTAATAAAAACATCTACATATATACACTGTCCGTCATAATGGTTGAATATTTTTTTTGCTGCTATAGCGACATGATTTTGCTCCAGCTTTAATTTCTTGAATATGATTGTCCCTGCTTTTTTGTCAACTTCCATCATGCCCATTTTTGTCATTTTTTTCTCATTTTGGGGCCCCTTTTTGTTTACTAGGCCGATCAAGCCCCCTAAGTCCTACCCCCAGGAAACGCGTCTGAGGTGTAATGTTTATGTTGGTTGTTAAGTTAAATCTAGATTTATGGGGAAAGGCTTGGGTCTCTTGTCTAAGGGAGGGGTTGAAATAAAAAGTGTGATTGGTGAAAAGTCGGAATATGTTAATCCACATTTATGCTAAAAACAAAATAAATAAAAAAGCAACCTTTAACCCGTAATTATCAATATTTTCGCTTAATTTTCTTTTTAGCCTTCATGACAAGGTTGTAAATGGTAACTATTGATGATATTTTATTTTGATAATGTTTGGTGGGTCGCGTAAACAAAAAGGGGCCCCCAAAATAAGAAAAAGATGACGAAAATGGCCATCTTCTGGGGGTGGCTAACTCTTTGGAAGAAAGATCACCGGGAAGGGTTGAGGGAACGTCCAAAATATATCCAGGATCCAGGAAAGTGAGAGTGGTGAACAACACATTCGAGAAATTAAAGCCGGAGCACAACATTGATACTTGCCTAGAAGGCACTACACCTTCAAAAATGTCCTTGATTTATGCAGAATACCAACACTGGTTCTTTTCAAATACCCATATCATATCACTTCTACCATGTCTATTGTAATTGCATTGTAACGTAATATTGTCAATTTCATATGTTTGTTTATATGATCTCGTATATACTTTTGTGTTCCTATGATTGTTTTGTGCATATGTGCAGGGCCCTGGTTGACAAAAGTGTTTAATCACTGAACAGGCTACCCTGGGTAAAGAAGACAAATAAATAAAAAATAAAATAACGTTGTTGGAGCCAGAAAAAAAAATTCCACCTTAATGACGAACAGTGTATAAATATAAATAATATATAAGTATAATTGTTTACTATGTATTGTTTGGACTTTTCACCTTATTTAAAGGTCATAGGTGAATGAAAACGACAATTTCCTGGTTCATGGGAACAATAAGAACACACTATTCAACAGTGTTCAATAATATATTTCAAGTAACACGGCCCAGTAAGACTTAGGTCAAGACGAAAAACTTTGGCAAAAACGGCTTTCCTGAACATTAACCTTTGACCTGTTGGTTGTATAAGCTTTACTTATTTGGCGACTAACATGAATATGTTTACCTTGATGCCATCAACCAAAACACAGAGGTCGTCATATATTTAGTTGACACAATTGACCTAGAAATAAGGTTTAAGTTCACATAAAATTCGGTTTTTGCTAAATTGATGCCATTTCACTCATGATATTGAACTTTGACCTAATTTCAAGGTCATAACCCTTACAAAAATGTCGTGTGGTACCACGCAACGGTACCATACAAAATACCACAGGATTTTTCTATGGTTTTTTGGCACAAATACCATCCCTAATGGTTTTTCTGAATGTCATGTGGTATTCATATGGTCCATTTCTGAATGTCCTGTGGTATTGCATAATCGGTACAAGTGAATACCATAGAAGTAACCATAGGGAAATACCACACAGGAAAGATGGGTAACATAAGAGATAACCATCATGAGAGCAGTGCTATGTGGGATGGTATGTTGGCCAAAATACCATATGTATGGTATTTGTAATGTTGGTTTTTTGGCAGCAAATACACCATATTGTATGGTATTTCTGTATGTGTTTTTTTTGGCACAAATGACCATAGTGTATGTGATTTTGCCTGGTATGGTTTTGGTTTTGCCAACAAATACCATTGTATGGTTATGTGGCTGTTATGGGTTTTTTATTGGCTACAAAGTACCGGTAATGTATGGTATTGCCT
>CALNVZ010001721.1:37700805-37740661 GCA_940671915.1 Paracentrotus lividus
AAGAAGAGATAAGATGTCCAATTCGATATAGCGCAGGGTCCAAAATGTAGTAAAGCAGGGACAAAATAATCCAAAAGAAATTAAAGTCAGAGCAAAATCATGTCGGCTTACGGCATTGTGTAAGTTTGGGTTAGCCGGCAAAAAAAAAAAATTCCAACCTTTATGACGGCAGTGTACTTTTAAACTCCAACTCTGCAAGGTTACCGAGGGGCCTGTTCTCGAAACCGTAATGAGTATACAGTTTACTTGTGACAACACCCATAGGGGAAGACGTGTTGGTCAGAGATTTACACATTCGCTGGTATTTCAATAGCGCATATATTTATCACGCACTTAGACTTATGACGGTTTCGAAGATACGGCCCCATATCATCAAAACTAAGAAATCTATGATCACTTCCGCTTGAATCCTAACTATCTATCCAGGTGACGACTATTGCATGAACGGAAGTGAGCCTATTGTGGATATCTACCATCGGAGCCCTCAAACGTGCACGTAAGTTCAAATAATTATACTTGATTTATACAGTATTAATGGATTAAGGATGCTCTTAGGGACGAGCACTTCATTGGGCGAGCATAGCGGAATTATGGGCCTCTCATCACTGGCAGCAGGATTGAGCATATTCACAAGAAAAAGCTCGTCTGACCTTTAAATTATGGGTGAAAACATTTTGAGTGGACGCAATATAAATGCTTTATAGTGGGCGCTACTGCTCACACTATTACTCCACTAATGGCTTCCTCCACTACATCCCATGTGATGATCCTTATTCTATGAGGTTATTCGTTCACTTTCTATTTCATTTTAGTTAGTGGCGTCTATTATTTGGTTTCGTTTGCTTCTTTTAATTTGCCTAGTTTTGTATTCCGAGGGACTACTCGTCCAGGTGAACGAGTTTGGCAAATGGTATAGTAGTTGTGTTTAAAAACGGATTTTTTAATTGTAGCAATACATGTAATATAATAATGACATCTGCGGGCATTTTGAGGGAAATATCTTTCATGTTCGCATAGGTCTATTAAACTAAAGTATAAAAAATATTCAAACGAGCTCGACAATTTTGTGCATCTTCAATGCCATAACCCATTAATTACAATATTATTAGGCATGGCGTAGTATTAATGTTTATATTTTTGATCCTTAAATTGTCTGATAACATTAAAAGACTTTTGTATAGTGTGCGAGAAATTCTTGATTAAATAAAGGAACATTTTTTGTTATTTGTCAATATTTTATTTGCCGGGGCCGTACTATCATGTTATTTGGTATGTATATAATTAATACGAACATATTTCACTTCCGCAATAGTAATGACGTAAATTTGCCCACACGAGAGAAATACAAATACATTCAAAAGAGAAATTCAAAATATCAATGTTCTAGAAACTTGGAAAATGTTCTATTGATGCTTTAACTGTTAATTTATTCGCTTGTCATTAGTAAACTTGAGGGTGTCAAACCATTTCGCACAAGTACTTTAGACGAAGGCTAACATACTACTATGTAGTTCTTTCTCTAGCAGACTTGTGTTAGATGGTTTTGTGTTGACAGTTGTACCCAACCGTTTCATTGTATATATAAAGAATACTTACTTTATTAAATAAAATCACTCCGTCCGCATTTTTCATACTATATCAGCAAAAAAAACTCACTACAGTTTTTGAAAAATATATAATTGAACCGCATTCACAAGAACTAAGCAAGTGAATATAACAAGCTCATGAATTATTGCCGAAAGACCGAATGAAAAGGTTTACAAACTTTCCGTAAGTTGGGTGTATATTCATTCAATCATTCCATACACTTCTCTTCGATCACCTTCTGAAAGGGGAAGCTTGTCCACCATCAGTTCTCTCTATAAGCATATATAACCAGCAATAGAGCATATCATTTATCTTTTATAAAAAAATACATGATCAAACAAAATATTATTTAATCAAATCATTCGCGATATTTAACTATAAATGTATTATTTCAAAGTTAATTATTAAGAAATGTTTTCGTTCTTTTCAGTTCTATCTGTGAATTCTTCACTGAAGTGATACCGCTATCGTTGGAATAAAGTTGGCATCTCAGGAGGGATCTTAATACATCTTATTCATGATTCTTCTGTGTTGCGTATATTTGATTGCGTAAAAAAACGGAATATAGCGCATGAGACAGAAGGAGCCGGTGCAAGGTAAAGAGCAATATATTATATTGGGGCCATTTCTATAATATTAACAAGATTAATATTGAGTTATTAATTATAAACTAATTATAACAATAAGGCTTACCTATTTCATGTTACGGACAGTGCACACACTACCATTTTGGACATTTCAGGAACAAACCGCGTGATTGCAAGGGTTTAAGTTTCTTGTTTCTTGTTTTTGTTTTTTTGTTTTCTTCGAAGGGCTTTGTATTATACTTTTATTACCTATCCATACAATTATTACTAATTATCATTGTCTTCCACTATTCACTCATTATATTAAATAGGCACTACCAAGTGTAAAACAGCTCTTTACATTGTTAAATTCGATATGTTATCACTGTTTAGAATATATTGACTATAATAAATTTACCACTTATTCCATATTTTATTTAATTAAGTGCATCAATTAAAATATGATGTTTCAATCCTTTTTAATGATGTGCAATATTAGTGTTGTGCCTTATCGTCCTTATCCATGTAGATTGTATCCCCAATATAAGATCAATAATATTACCCGAACTGAAACGGCCGCGCTCCCAATGTTATTGAAATGTTTATCGATAATAAAGGTGAAAATTGTTTGTATATTTTTAGGCTAGTCAGTAAATGATTGAATTCTCTTGACCTCACTAAATTCAACAGGTTTAGGAACATTAATGCTGAATGAACCACGAATTCTGAGGCGATTGGGCAATGAACAAGACGCTAACCCATTTATTTCAGTCTTGGATTCACCTCATAAGCGCTAATTTCACTGGGCCAATTATTTTATTCCACCTGATGGGTTCTAACTCTCGCCACGTCACGCTTATTCCTTCTTTATGCGAAGAAATAACAAAGGAGAAAAAGAAGATTTAATAGCATTTAAAGTTACATGCTTATGACCCTTTGTCGTTGTGTGGTGTGTGTGGTGTGCCATATACCAAATTTCATTCACTGAATAAAACAAAGAAAAACACTGAGAAAATTGCCATTAAAAAGAAAAACATATCTCACTAAATCCTAAATTATTATACTTAACTTATCACTCTTGACAGACGTTCTACTTCTCACTCGACCGAGGATTGTTTGTATGATATTCATAATCGGATTAACACGGAGTCATCTGAAAGCGAGAGAATGCGATACAGCTAACTTGTGCCAAAGATGCCGAGGGTTGTAAATTACTCTAAACACCAAACAAGCTAGCAAAAGGTATCCCATTCTGATTGGAATTGGCATGATATCTTGTTCACTGATCTTTTGAAATATTTTGGTCATCGATTTATACATGGATTACTTGACAGATCAATAACCATTTTTTATCAACAGATCTAAGTCAGATAGATGACGGTACATCTTACTAGTTATTATTTATTTATAAACTTTTCAACCAACAAGTTATGTCATTTTGTTTTGAGACGAAGTTGCTTTTCTGTTTTGACCTCACGGTATACATTGTCAAACAATGCGCGTGTTTATCTAAGTGGTGTAAACAGATGACATTACAAAATGGTATCTTGATGATGTGGAGTAGATACCTTTACAAATATGTAAGATAAATATGGGTTTCATTAGTTATTTTGGTAGACAGATTTTTCTAGGTACTTTATTGAATTTATGAATTAGATTTTTGGATCATGCTCGCTATACAATTGCAAGAATATTTTTGTTTATAAGTTGTTGATAGACTAAGTCTAACATTCGATTTCTAGTGTTCGTTTTCATTTGTAAGGCCTGAGAAGGATCTAGTTGAATACCGAAAAGCTCGTATAAAAGGGGCAAGGGAGAGTCATTTGATTGCGTTGGTCGCCATATCCTTCGCGCTGTATATAAAAAAGAAATGACACTGGCGACTACACGTTCGTCGAGGGGCTACTATTTATTACACAGGTGTTGTCTAAAAAAACAGGTAACGCCGTGGCGTCTCAGGGTCTAGTCATTTTACTGAAAAGTATCACTATTGAAACATTAGTGCATCAAGTTGCAACGTGGAATTAAGTACTCATCAGACATTCCTATTTTGGTAGAACTTGTGACGAACTTGCATTGTGTCAATGGGTCTCTCTTGCAAGGTAAATATGATACATGAACCTTTTTAAAGTTTGGTTTGTAGGAGTATCGAAACACTTTTAGAAGGTAAGTTATGGTGTCATTGGGGTCTTTTTCCGGACAAGTTTCAATGAAATGTCACCCTTCCTTGCTCAGTGATTTTTATCACTGGTAATGAGATGCGTTGCTCGATTATGAAGTCCTGGAGTCCGGAGAGGGTCGCCGCGAGAACAGGTCTTAAGTGAGAAAGGTTCTTACAAATGAGATTGCATTTCATTGAAAATTGCTATGAAAAAATGATGAAACCATAAAATTTTAAGAAGTTTGGTTTCGTACCCATACTAATGAAAACCTGGAAATGGTCTTTGTACCTTTCACCTTCAAGGACCCTAAACTGCTGTGACCCTTTGACCATATGGACCTCAGTATGTCTTCAACTTACAAGCTGTGAGTTACTTAGTAATATAAGTAGCAATCACAAGAATATACCGTAACTTTTGAAAATGACTGACCGTTTGACTTCGGTTACCTTTTGTTAGGAACACACACACCATATACGGGGTGGTATCAGATAAAAGACGGGACAGGTTTGAAAAGTCTGTCAAAATTTCGTTCAAATTATGTGATGTCTATATTTTTATGTTAATAGATGCTCTAAAGTCTTATCTTTCAAATGCTATTTAAAATAATAAGTTTCGTTTATGCTTGAGTGCACACAGAACATTTTGTCGGGGGCTCAAATAAAGGCTTGCGGCACAAAAATGGAGAAAATGAGAAATACGATCATCAGACTTTTTGCTAATTAGCACACTTACTCTTAACCTTTCATATCTTTGCCATTAATTGCTCGAATTATGCTATCAATTCATTTACAAAGCTATTTGTTTAATTGAATTGAATTGTTTTTGTTTTGCTTTGTTTTTGTTTTTTCACATGTGTTATCTTTTGGCATTGAATAGTTCCTTCAAACTAAAAAATATAAAAAATAAAAAAATGTTGTGAACCCAAGAAAGGGGATTTGGTTGGTTATTTGATTATTCGATTGGTGATTGCTTTGTTTGTTCGCTTGTTTGATTGATGGTTGATTCATTATTGATCGATTGATTGAATGAAAGGATTGATATATTGACCATTTTGAATGATTGATCGTTTGATTAATTCATTGTTTCTTTAATGATTGATCGATTGATCGATTACTTTTTTGAGAGTGATTGTTCAAATAATTGATTAAATCGTTGAAGAATCATAGGAAATCGACTCCAACTGACTAACATAATATCATGATCAGTGAAAAGTAACAATCATCTGAATGGGAGTATCCTGATTCAGAACAATGATTCAGAATACCTTTGAATTTTAACGAAAGTTTCTTTTTTTTTTTTTACCTTTTTTTTTTTTTTTTTTTTTTGTTTAGACCTCCGACAAAAAAGTTTCCGTGTTCGCTCCAAGCAATGACGAAACAAATAAACAAGCATCAATCAATCATCAATCAATTAAACAACCAACTAAATCCCTTATCTTTATGGGTTGAAAAAAATAAGTTGGAATATTTATTGTAAAAACATAACATATTAAAATGAAACAAAACAAAACAACTAAAGTAATAAATAGCTTTGTAAATGAATTTCAAATCATAATTAGAAAAAAATGGAAAAGATAAAGAAAGAAATTAGAGGAAGACTGCTGATTAGAAAGAAGTCTGATGATCGTATTTCTCAATTTCCTCTATTTTGTGCCGCAAGCCGTTTTTTGAGGCCCCCGACAAAAAAGTTCTGTGTGTGGCTCAAGCATGAACGAAACTTATTTTTTTAAATTGCTTTCGAAAGATAAGACTTCAGAGCATCTATTAACATAAAAATATAGGCATCATAATTCTCAAACACAATTTTGACAGACACATTCAAAACTGTCCCGTTTTTATTGATACGCACTGTATAGGGGAGACTAGGTAATTATGGCCCTGGGGTAAATAATGGCCCTGTATGTATTTGAGAGCTTATAATTCTTGCTGCATTACACAATGATAATTTAATTTTTACACATGCTAGCTAAACTCTTCCTAATATCAATATGAGAAAAATATAGCCATTTACATGAAATTTTGTGCTTAGGGGAGCTAAAATGTACGGCAATTACAATTCTGTTCGTTGGAAAGTGGCAAGTCTGCTTTTTATGTGGTGTGATATCATTAATTAAAATCATTTAAAGAGTGAAATTTTGATTGAAACTGAAAAAATAAAAGAAGTAAAAAACAACAGAAAACTTCCACCTGAATATCTTCAAGAGTAGAGCTGTAAAAGGGGGATCAAATTGAAAAAGTCATTTGGGGTAATTATGGCCCCAATGCATAAACAGTGTATCAAGCGCAGATAAGCGTAGATGGGGATTACTCTACGATTTTGTAGATAAATATATGTATTGGCTTTGATTGCAAAATTTCAACATTTTTGGCTGAACCATTATTGACTAAATCAATTGTTTGGTGGTTGATAAGTGTATTAGGAATACCCAACAACATTATAATAACATTACATCATTTAATTAGCATAATATCTTTGAATTCAATACAGTCATTACAAACAGGGGCCATAAATATCCCCAACCCGTGGGTAATTATGGCCCCCAAAGTTGTTAGCATAAGTGTAATTAATAGCAAATGAAAAGTAGCAGGCTTATACTTCTTTTTGTATATTATAGGTATATAGATTGATGTATTTTTACATAAATTAAGAAATATCATTGGAACTTTTCATTTAATGGTAGTAAATAGGAAATGTGAAAAAGGGGGCCATAATTACCCCAGTCCCCCTATATATATATATATATATATTATATATATATTAGTATATAATATATGATATATGATATATATTATATATATATATATATATATATATATATATATATATATATATATATATCATATAATTATTATATATAATATATATATATATATATATAAACACAACACAAAAAAAAAATTCCCCCTATTTCAGATATCAATAATTTTTGAACCAGGAGGAATTAAAAAAATCTAATTATATGTCCATGTAGGGAATTTAAGTAGCCACAATGGGAGCGAATTTTAGGAAAAATCATAAAAGTCATGCTTCAGTGATTAATGGTTGAATGCAAAAATGTCATTTTTTGAAGTTCGCAAGCCTAAAATGGCAACTTTGATTCAATGATAACGAACCCAGTTTCAGATTTTAAACATTTTACACGTCAGAATATATGCAAAACGTGCTTCCCAATATACGGAAACGAAATTTGCGTTAAATTTTACGGTTGAGTAAGCATGCAGCAAAAATTGCCCAAACTGCGATTTTTACTTCCATGCCATGGTACAATTGATCAAATATGAGGGAATTCCTGTTTTGGAAGTGTAAACAACCAATATCCATTCATTCACGGTTGAATGAACCCATCAAACAACCAAAAATAGGCCATTTTTGAATTACAAAAATGCATTGCAGAAATGTTATGCACTAGAAAGGATCTCAATAACATTGTTTGGGTTGTATTTATATTGTTTGGGCACATGTCGATGATCATATGGCATTTATTTACAAATTCATGCTTCAGTGAGCTTGTGAGACTGGAAAAGCCCTTTTCTCACATTTGGACTTAAATTCAAATTCTTACTTTGATTCAATATAACAATTCTTTTTTGGAGTACTTTTGATTTTATTTCCACAAAAATCCCGTTGTATTAACGCCTCAGTGGGCACAAGATACAAAGAAAATCATGAAATGAGAAAGAAAGTTTGGGGCTTCGTCACGGTTCAGTGACTTTTCGAATACGTATGATGATCAAGATCCTGTTACTAGAGATCAGTTGAAGCTGTGTGCCAAGTTTCGTGACATAACTCACAGTAGAATGAACATAATCGTCATATAAATTGGCCGAATTCAACATTTGTCAGGTATTGATTTCATCCTATCCATTGACTTTATGTACAGAGGTTAACAAAAATTTAACAAAAGTGAAATTTAGCATATTTCAATCGTCAGTTTTTGTCCATTTGACTGTGAATAAAGTTTTTGAAACTTGCACATAGCTTCAACTGGTCTCTAACTAACATGATCGTTATTCATATACGTAATCGAAAAGTCACTGAACCATGACGAAGCCCCAAACTTCTTCATTTTCATGATTTTCTTGTATCTTGTGCCGCACTGAGGCGTGAAACACCGGGATTCTCGGGAAACAAAATCAAAAGTAATCCCCGAAAAGAATTGTTATATTCAATCAAAGTAAGAATTTGAATTTCAGTCCGTACGTGAGAAAAGGCTTTTCCAGTCTCACGTGCTCACTAAAGCATGAATTAGTTAATAAATGCCATAGGAACATTGGCACTTGCCAAAAGATATACGAATACAACCCACAAAAATGTTATTGAGATGCTTTCTAGTGCATAAAATTACTGCAATGCATATTTCAATTCCAACATGACTATTTTTGGTTGTTTGATGGGTTCACTCAACCGTGAATGAATGGATATTGATGCATACATTCCAACAAGAGGAATTCCATCATTTTTGATCGATTATAACATGGCAAAGAGATAAAAATCGCAGTTTGGGCAATTTTTTGCTGCATGCTCACTCAACCGTGAAATTTGACGCAAATTTTCTTTTCCGTATATTGGGAAGCACGTTTTGCATACATTATGACGTGTAAAATGTTAAAATCTGAAATGGTCCGATTTCATTGAAATCAAAGTTGCCATTTTAGGCTTGCGAACTTCAAAAAATGACATTTTTGCATTCACACATTACTCACTGAAGCATGACTTGAATGATTATTCATAAATTCGCTCCCATTGTGGCTAATTAAATTCCCTACATGGACATATCATTAGATTGTTAAAATTCCTCCTGGTTCAAAAATTATTGACATCTGAAATAGGGGGAACTTTCTTTCTGTGTTGTGTATTTATATAATATATATAATATATATAATATATAGAGATTATCGAGTAAATCACTGATTTTTTATTTATCACTTTACCGTGAACCGTATGACTTAATTTTGGTACACATGCCAGTATAATTGTCTTAGACCATTTTAATAACAATTAAAAAAATCTAGCTATAAAATTTTATTTTTTATGAATTTTTGAAATTTCAATTTCTATGGATTTAGTCCCTTTTGGAATGAAACTCCCGTAAATCGTCTATTTTCCCAATTATTTTGCCTAATTGAAGTTTTTGGTCAGCCAAAATGTGTTTAAATGTTATTCTGAATGTGTATGAATAAAATAAAAGTAAAAATTATAAATTTCGAAGAAATTTTTTTTTCGCCAAAAATTTGATTTTCAGTCGGTTCACATATTTCATTTCAAAAGGGACTAAATCCAAGAATATTCATAAAATTCTTAAATATTAATCAAATTTATTCAATTTTTTTTTCAAGATCCTAGATCAATATCTACAGCCTGTGTGCGAAAATCATAATATATATCCGACGGGAACATAGTTAAAGTTTGATATTTAGAATCCACAGACTGGATTTAGTCCCTTTTGGAATGAAACTGTTTTGGATTTAGTCCCTTTTGGAATGAAACAGAAATTTGAAACCTAAAAATATTTTGGATAGCAATGTTGGGCATTTTTTGGAACCAAGCTCTTCATATGTGTAAGCGTCGTTGTGGAAGCGTCGTGGTGTAGTGATTCTGACTCTCGTCTTTCAATCAGAGGGTCGCGGGTTCGAATCCTATACTGACGGCGTTAATTTCCTTCGGCAAGAAATCCGGGTGAGATAATTGGGTACCTGGTAGGAATATTTATTTCTTGAAACGCAGCGCGCCTAACAGCTGCACTGCTAAAGCCAGGGTAATTATGCTGCATTAATTGTAAGCGCTTAGAGACTTCTGATCAGGAGGTATTAGGCGCTATATAAGCACGGCTAATTATTATATATAAATATATATATATATATATATATATATATATATATATATATATATATATATATATATATATATATATATATATATATATATATACATGTATTTTAGTTGCTGAAAAAAAACCTCCTTGGGTGAAACAGTCTGTACAGCTAAAAGTAAACTTTTCCTATTTTTAACAATTTATATTAGCTCCTCACGTTGAGCACTTTCAGCCATTGCAGTTGTGATAACTTTCTTATATATATATTCATATATATATATATCCCCCTATATGATTTTAATTAGATTTTTTTTATTGTCATTATCTTGTTCTTTTCAGGATCATCACAGGCGTGCGGGACCAAGATTGATATTTAACTAGAATCACCTGAAAAACCCCTAAAAATTAGGTTTTTTAACGGTTGAGTATCGTACATAAGTTTGGTTCTTGAATTGAAAGTCAAACTACCCCCTCCCCGGAAAAGTTTAACCGGATACATATGGACGATTCCAACGAAAACTGTATACCACATGTTCTGGTCAATTTTAAAAAAATCCAAAATATGGTGGACACCCATTTTTTATGCGTCCATTGCGAGGAGTGCCTGTGACTTTAAAAAAAAATATGAGCATTCGAAATTTCAATGAAATCGATTTACAGATCCTCGCTTACACTAAGTGTTGCAACCATGCTGCAATTCGAGCATTTTTTATTATTAATATTATCATTTTGCAAATCTGTTATTGTTTGCTGCATTTCATTCATGGCCGAATAATGTCGACCATTTTGTTTCTTTATGTAATTTATAATCTATGGTGGTGATTATATCGATTAATAATAATAATAATAATAATGTGATTTGTATTGCGCACGTATCCACTCTGTAGAGTGCTCAAGGCGCATTATCATATTATTATTACCCGGCTTAGCTAGGCTACCCCGAAAGGCGCTCACAGCATTCAAGGAATTTCTTCCTACCGGTACCCATTCACCTCACTTGGGTCAAGTACGGCAAATTTGCAGGTTGGCACCTTGCCGAAGGATGCTAGTGGTATGGACGGGATTCGAACCGCGTACCTTGTTTAAAGTAGTTATTCTGTTATACTTTTTGTATTAACCTTCACTTTTAATCTGTGAACTTGTATTCGAAGAGCTTGATTCCAAAAGGTGGCAAATCCACTTTTGACCAAAATGGATTTGAAGGATGAATTTGTGCATCTTAGACATGGAGACCAAATGCAGAATATTGCACTAAAAAGAACCAATTTTGAACTTTAAAAAATGGTTAGAAAATGTATGTTTTATTCCAAAATGATTTAAATCGAAAACGGTTTTATTAGGAGCTAAATTCAAAACGGTTTTATTCCAAAAGGAGCTAAAATCCAAATCATTTTTTTTCCCCAAAAGGATCTAAATCCATGAAAACTGAAAGTATAGGAATTTCTTAAAAATCGATAGCTAGATTTATAAAAGAATAATGATTGAATTAATCGAAGAAAATAGCCCAATGGTAAATATCAAAATAAAGTTAGAGTGAATAAGAGAAAGTGGTACATTTAAAAACTTTGATGTATTGAGCTCCTTTGGGAATCAAACTCTTCATTTGTATACTGTAAATATCGCGCTGATATGTTGTTTTGCAAATGTGCACGTATAGCATTTGATTTTAATTAGGTTTGAAGTAGTATCGCATATTATTATTATCATTATTATCCTTATCCTGATGCCAGATGCATTAGCATCCCAGGTTCTTTTCCACATACTCTGCACGTGTCCGCTACATCTGATTTCAGAATGAATTTCTCATATGCCCGTGTCTTGATTACCTGAAATTTAATATAATCGATTTGCAGATCCTCGCTTACAATAAGTGTTGCAACCACGCTGCAATTTGAGCATTTATTTTTTATTAATATTATTTTGTTGCAAATCTGTAAATGTTTGCTGCTTTTCATTCATGACCGAATATTGTCGATCATTTTGCTTCTTCATGTAATTTATAGTCTATGGTGGTGATTATATCAACTACGATTACAGTAGTTATTCTGTTATACTTTTTGTATACTTATACGTATACTTTTTTTTAAAATCTGTCTTTTATCTTTGAACTTGTATTCAAAGAGTTTGATTCCAAAAGGTAGTAAATCCACTTTTGACCAAAGTGGATTTTAAGGATGAATTTTTGCATCTTAGACATGGAGACCAAATGCAGCATATTGCACTAAAAAGAACAAATTTTGAACTTTAAAAAATGGTAGGAAATATATGATTTATTCCAAAATGAGTTAAATCGAAAACGGTTTCATTCAAAAAGGAGCTAAAATCCAAATCATTTTTTTTCCCCCCAGAAGAGTCTAAATCCATGAAAACTGAAATTATACGAATTTCTTAAAAAATCGATAGCTAGCTTGATAAAAAACTAAAAAATAAAAAAAATGATTGAATTAAGCGAAGAAAATAGCCCAATGATAAGAGAAAGTGGTACATTCAAAAACCTTGATTTAAAAAAAAAGTAAAAGTGTATTGAGCTCCTTTGGGAATCAAACTCTTCATTTGTATACTGTAAATATGTTGTGTTATATGATATGTTGTTTTGCATAATGTGCACGTATAGCATTTGATTTTAAGTAGATTTTAAATGGTATCACATATCATTATCATTATTATTATTATCCTGCTAGACAGGATCAAGTTCGTATTTTTTCTTGAAAGACTTTGCTTTTAACAAACAGCACAAAGTGATTTCAAGTGCAACTTTCCATCATTCTAGTGTCCAAGTGTTTTTCTCATCATTCTAGTTGTTCCAAGAATAGCTGTCTTTTAAAGATTGTACACTGTTCGTCATAAAGGTGGAATATTTTTTTCTGGCTCAAGCGACATTATGTTGCTCCGTTATTAATTTCTTGAATGTGTTTGTCACCGCTTTCACTTTCTGGGATCCTGGGTATATCTTGGACGTTCCCTCAACCCTTCCCGGGGATTTTTCTTCAAAAAAGTTTGTCACCCAGAAGATGGCCCTTTTTGTCATTTTTTTTATATTTTTGGGGCCCTTTTTTGTTCACGCGACCTACCAAGGCCCCCTCAATCCTATCCCAAGGAAACACCTCTGAGGTGGAGATTTGTTATTGTTCTTTAAATTAAATCTAGATTTATGGTTACAGGCTCGACTCATTTGTCTAGGGGAGGGGTCAAAATTTATTTTGATTGGGGTTCAACATTTATTTTATTCATTTTTACACCATGGAAATTTCTATCTTCCCTAAATTGTATTGTAAAATCTCAACCAAACATAAATCAAAATAAAATATTATCAATAATGACTATTTACAGCCTTGTCATCAAGGCTTAACAAAATTTAAAGGGAAAATGACGATATTTAAGGGTTAAAGGTGGTTTTTAATTTCTTTTGTTTTCAATATGACGATGGAATTGAATATTCCGAATTTTCACCAATCTCGTTTTTTAATTCAACCCCTCCCCTAGACAAGAGACCTTATCCTGTCCCCAGAAATATAGATTTAACTTAAAGAACAATATAAAACAGTACACCTCAGTCGCGTTTCCTGGGGGTAGGACTGAGGGGGGCTTGATCGGCCGGGGAAACAAAAAAGGGCCCCAAGATGAGAAAAAATGACAAAAATGGGCATCACGGGGGTTGACAAAACTTTTTTGGAAAAAGGTCCACGTGAAGGGTTGGGAGAATGTCCAAGATATAGCCAGGGTCCCAAAAAGTAAAAGCAGGGACAAGCATATTCAAGAAATTAAAGTCAGAGCAACATCATGTCGCTATAGCGGCAAAACAATATTCCACCTTTAAGACGGACAGTGTATATCTGGAGGTTTGGGGATATGCTTGAGTTCCACAATCTTTTAGAAGTTGCAGCTGATATACTCTGTTTGTGCCAAGATGGGACATCCTGATGCCAGATGCATTAGCGTCCAAGTTTTTTTTCCACATACTCTGCACGTGTCCGCTACATCTGATTTCAGAATGGATTTCTCATACACCCGTGTCTTGATTACCTGATCTTGTATGGCAAATATCATGCGCGTATTCTGGGGGGGGGGGCTTTACGGGCCCGGGCCCCCCGGGGGGCGCGCAGGGGGGCGCCGAAAAGAGGAGGAAAAAGGAAGAAAGGGAAAGAAAAAAAGAAAGAAGAAAAAAGGAGGAAAAAAAAGAGAAAGGGAAAAAAGGGGGAAAAGAGGAAGGAAGAAAGAGAGAGAGAGAGAGAAAGAGAAAGAGGGAAAGGGGGAGGGGCGCCCTTAAACAAATATAGGGGGCGCCAAATCGACAGTAAACTAAGGGCGCCAAATTGACCTTAAACTACGGGGGCGCCGAATTGAGCTTAAACGTAGGGGCGCCAAATTTACCTGAAACTTAGGTGGGGGCGCCAAATTGACCTGAAGCTGAGGGGGTGCCTAATTAATATTTAACTTAGGGGCGCCGAATCGACCTTAAACTAAGTGAGGGCGCCAAATTGACCTTAAATTTAGGGGGCGCCAAATCGACCTTAAACTATAAGGGGCGCTAAATTGAGCTTAAACATAGGGGCGCCAAATTGACCTTAAATTTAGAGGGGGGCGCCAAAACCACATTTAACTACGGGGGCGCCGATTTGAGCTTAAACGTAGGGGCGCCAAATTGACCTGAAGCTTAGGGTGCGCCTTATTGATATTAAACTTAGGGGCGCTGAATCGACCTTAAACTAAGTAAGGGCGTAAAATTGACCTTAAATTTAGGGGGTGCCAAATCGACCTTAAACTAAGGGGCGCCAAATTGAGCTTAAACATAGGGGCGCCAAATTGACCTGCAACATAGGAGGGGCACCGTATCGACCTTAGATTTAGGAGGGGGCGCCAAATCGATCTTAAATTTATGGGGCGCCAAATCGAACTTAAATTTAGAGGGGCGCCAAAATGAGCTTACACGTAGGGCCTATAGGGCGCCCAAATGATCTGAAACTAAGGGGCGGCGAATTTACCCTAAACTAAGGTGACAACAAATTGGTCTTTAAAATATGTTCTCTATCTAGATAGAGCTAAATTTAAAAATTCATGCATCCGGGTTTGTATATTCATAGCAAAATTTTCGCTCGTGCTTCGCGCTCGCATATTTTTTCCCCCAATGAGTTATTATATTGTTTTCCTGAGGAACGCATACAATGTCATGTTTTCTAACCATTCAAAGACATCAAATTTTGCTCCCGCTTCGCGCTCGCCTGTTTTTTCCTTTTACCAGAATTTACATTATGGGATACTAATCATCAAGATATTTGGATTTCTTTGAATACACGTTACATTTATTTTTGCATTTTCAAATTGACCTGAATCTAAGGGGCATCAAATTGATTTTAAACCCAGAGACATCAAATTTACCTAGATCATGCATGTATGGCGCCAATTCAATCTAAAATTTAGGGGGCGCCAAATGATCTTATACTTAGTTGGCGCCAAATTTATCTTAAACTTAGAGAGGGAAGCAGAATTATAGATAGATAGATAGATAGATAGATAAATATTCATCTTTCTTTCATATGCAAAATTACTGGGCAACATATTTATATAATATTGGATGCACTTGAGTGCAATATGAGATATATTCCATTCATCAGTATGAATATTGCAAGAGTCGAAGACGAGTGCAATATTCATAATGATGAATGGAATATATCTCATATTGCACGAAAGAAATCCAATATTATCATTATTATACATACAAACCATTTTCCATGGCAACAGCAACGTTATCAGTTTTAAAAAAAAACTAAAAAAAAAACAAAAACGTTTACTCACTTGTGTCAAATCTGCCTGAAGGAGAAATCCAAATGATCAATCTATTATGACGTAAATTGTTGCTCCGCGTATCCATTGTTATAATAAGCTGTTGTGCTATTATGACGTAAATTGTTGCTTCGCGTATCCATTTTTAAAGCTGTTGCGCGCAGCATTTTACTGACATCGCGGAGTGCAATATTGTAACAATAATGCACTCCTTTTCTCCATTGATACGGGTAATTTAGAATACATAGGACACACATTATGCTAACAATATTGAACGCCGACGAACAAACAAACTGGAAGAGAATCAATACATGGATTTAATGTATCGAAAAAGAGACTTAAACGTGTAATAATGGTCTTTAAATTATGGAGGCCGAATTGGTCCTAAACTTCTGGACTCTATTACATAGAGCAAAATTTTCGCTCGCGCTTTGCGCTCGCATCATTTTCCAAGGAGTTATTACATTGTGTTCCTAAGGAATGCATAAAATGTCACGTTTTTAGATCCTTCCGATACATAATATTTCCGCTCGCGCTTGACGCTCACCATTTTTTTTGTTTTTTTCTTGTACGCAGATTATGAGGATTCTGAACAACAAAACATTTTTTCACATTTGTTTGATTTCATATTACTTGATGGAAAAATTTCACATGATTTTATATGGCTTGCTTTCAAATCGTTTTGATGGACAAATTACAGCTCCCGCTCAAATGATATTCTGATGAAGAGCCAAACAAAATTGAAACCCCTAATTGCTTAGAATTCTTTGCTTTCTGGTCGTAAAGTAGAGGGGAAAAAAATCCGATCGCGCTTCGCGCTCATATTAAGAATTATTAGTATTTTCATTTATAGCGGTAATACCTCATATTCCTAGATTCTTTTCCATGAACTCACCATAAAAAAAGAGAGAAAAAAAAAACTTCAAATAAATTATTCTTTAAAATCCTTCAACGTACATATAATCCGTAGGCCTATTTTTGAATGGCGCGGGGGGGGGGGGTGGGGGAGGGGGCGCCATATTTTGAAAAGTACACAGAGGCGCCAAAATCACGTCGGGCCCCCCGGGGTGCAAAATCCTGGATACGCGCCTGCATATAAACCCCTCCGTTTCTCCTTTCAGACCAGCAGACTTTTGCCATCCGTGGGTGTTCTATTTGTTGAACGAACCGCCGATTCGATTGTTTTTCTGTAGATTTGTCTGCAATCGTTTTTTCAAGGAAACGCTTCAGTTCTGTCCTCTTTTTCTAACCGACTGGTAGAGCTATTTGCTGGTGGTCTGTCAATGTCTTCCATGCTCGTTTAGTAGATGAGTAAATTGGCTGGGATTTGTCATGATAATTTTGTTATTATTGTTATTATTATTATTATTATTATTATTATCATTATGGGTTTTCCCTCTCAATTTCATCTTTAATTCACTCAATTTCACATTTTGATCAAACAATTTAACACAAGTTGCGATCGCGCTACCGCATCGTCAATCGGATTCATTTTTATTCACTAAAATTCCCTATATTTGCAAGCGATTCTACAAAGCATTCGTGCGAATTCACATTAGGAGCATACAATTTCAGGTATGTGCACTCATTTTAATTTACAGCTGGCTTCTACATAATTTGTCTTCCTTTGTTCAAACAAATTCACGAATAGGCAATAGATTTGTAAATAAGGGCATACAATTTGAAATTTTAGTGATACTTCAGTAAAAGGTTATGATGGTATCTCACTTGTCATGAGACGGATTTGAGTCTAGTTTGGGACAGTTTTGAGCAGTTTTGAGAGAGTTGCTGAGACGTCTCGGAGATGTACCCCGAGTCTCCGCACCGTTTCATGAGTCGCAGAAAATCGAAAATGTTTGAAACTATGTTTTCCGTCGCGACGGAAAAAAATATCAGGGGCGTCGAGGAGTCGCAAAGGCGTCTCCGCGAAGTATCATGATTATCACTTCGAGGTTCTTCTTACAGGCGTGTAAAATAGCATTTTTGTTTATTTTTGTTATATTATAGGATTTCCCAGTCAGTTTCAGAAGATCGTCACTCTATTTGATAAGTGGTTCATTCAAGTTAGGACGATTTAGCTTTCAGTCGATTTTCCGGAGATCAGATTCCTTTTTCCAGCAATCAATTACATGTTTCATTTGTTCAAATTCCGATTAAGTGCACTATATACGTAAAATAGTAATTCAATTTAGCAGAGACGCTGTTATGATTGCGCAATACCGCAATAAGCAGCATTTAAATTCATTCCGAGTTTTCATCTTACAGTAATTAGCATTCAAATAAGGACTTAAATTTATAGCTGCAGGAAATGTTTTTGTTTTTAATCACATAATTTCTTTTTTTCATTAGATGTTTGCGAATTGCTATTAGCAGCAACCGTGAATGAGTATGTACCTTATATTACGGCATGTGCTTAAGTATGAGATATATATTCCAGTCATTAATTAGTTCATGAAATTATTGTTTCCCCTACATTTTATCTTTTTACTCATGTAACAATTTATCTTGCATTATTACATAGCCAACACACAAAAACTCTTCTACATAACAAATTAATTCATGAGCGCATTCGGGGGGGGGGGGGTAGGCGGACAGGGGCGCCAAAAACAGGAGAAAGAGAAGGAATTTAAGAAGGAAAAAAAGAGAAAGGGAAAGAGAGGGCGAAAGGGGAAAGAAAACGAAGGGAAAAAAGGGCGTCATAATGGTCGCCAATTCTATCTTAAATTTAGGGTGCGCCAAATCAACTTTAAACTAAGGGGCGCCAAATAGGCCTTACCATTAGGGGCGTCATACTGATCTTAAACTAAGGGGGAGCCACTTCGATCTTGAATTTAGGGGCGCCATATTTAATTTGAACTTAGGGGGCTCCAAATTGACCTGAAACATATAGGATCTTAAATTCAGTTGGCGCCACTTTAATCTTGAATTAGGAGCGCCAATTTGATCTAAAACCCAGGGTCGCCAAAGTGATCTGAAACTTTTGGGGCGACATATTGGCGTTAATTCGATGATAGATTGAGGGGCGCCAAATCGACCTGAAGCTATGAGGCGTCAGATTGACCTTTAACCTAGGGGCGCCATAATGATCTTTGATATTTTATTCTAAAGTAATTAACCAGAAAAAAAAGAATAGTTGTTTCATCATAACACTCAACAGTATTAAAAGAAATTATTAAAATGATCTAAATCTCAATAAAAAGAAAACATTATATTTTTTCATTATTATTTATTATTATTATGATTATTATTATTCTCATGGAATAGATATAAAGCTTCAGAGAAAGAAATCGCTATCTTAAATATTTAGTCTAAGACTAACCAAGAATTTAAAACGATTTGCCAAAGTGTATACCAACTTGGTTTAACCAATGCCAAAGTTGATTGCCTCAGCGCGGATTTGCTTGCGGGATCGCACGCCTTCCATCCGATTGACTAATTTGATTGCTTTTGAGGGGGATTTAGATTTAAAGGCTTTTAATATAGGTATTCCCGCTCAATATCATCTTTCGTTCACCGAATTTCACATTTGGATCAAACGATTTAACGCCAGTTGCGATCGCGCTAGCGCATCGTCAATCAAAATCATTTTTATTCACTCAAATTCCATATATTTACAAACGATTCTAGATTAGTGCGAATTCACATTAGGAGCATACAATTTCATGTATAAGCACTTATTTTAATTTACAGCTGGCCTCGGCATAATTTGTCTTCCTTCGTTCAAACAAATTCATGAATAGGCAAACGAATTGTAAATAAGTGCATACAATTTTAAATTTTAGTGATACTTCAGTAAAAGCTTATGATGGTATCTCGCTTATCATTAGACGAATTTAAGACTATTTTGGGACAGGTTTGAGACGGTTTTGAGACAGTTGCGGAGACGTTTCGGAGACGTCTCAGAGCTGAATGGCCGAGTCTCCGAGCCGTTTGATAAGACTCATGCTTAAAACTATGAAATTTTTCGTCGCGACGGGAAAAAATTATCGGGGACGCCGAGTCGCAGAGACGTCTACGCGAAGTTAGATACTCATCATTTCGAGAATCTTGCAGTCGTGTAAAATGTCTTTTTTGTTTATTTTTGTTTTTTGTTTTAAAGTCTTTATGTCGAGATGCCTTGCTCGTCAGGAGATTGATGGCTAGAAATTGTCAACCATAAAGATCAGAGGGATTTTCAAGAACAAAGTACTTATTGTTCTTGTAATGAACTGTCGTATTCGCGCATCCAGAAAATTACAAACACTGTCTTGTCTGACGATTTCATATCTTATAATTCTTACGCTACATGACTGAGTCATATTTGGTTTTGAGTGCTAGTTTGTGTGTTCAATTTCTAAATTAAAGGTAGAAAAATCCATTACAAAACATTTAAAAGTAGAAACTTGACTGAACATTGAGAATTTTGTACATGATATAAGATCACAAAATGGGAGATTGGGCTATATCCCTCCACAATCTCACTCTTAAAAATTGAAGTGTGTATATGGTCATATTCCTGAAAATTAAAGAGTTTAATTAAATTAAGTGCACGAAGTAGGAAATAGAATACATTTATTATTAGTGAAATTGTTTGCCCCAAAGCACACCCGTCGCCGTTTCGTTTTAAATTAAATGAACGAATCTGGAAATTGGGGCATGACATTGACAATTGAATGAAAATATAGTGAATTCGTTTGTACCGAACAAAAATGTTAGTGCCGATAAATGAAATTGAGTACAGCAAACAAAAATTTGCGTGCACGTAAATGAAATGCCTTGCTCGAATGGAAAAATTTGTATGATCCAATCGGCATGAAATAGAGGGAGGAAATGATGAACTTGAACGGGAAAACCTATACCAAAGCGAAGGAACTATGTTGGAATTTGAATGATGAATTTGACGCAGTAGAATTTTTTTTGGAATTTGAATGAACTGATTATCGAATGGAGTGACGAACTTCCGAAACTGAGTGGGAAATCCTATAGTTTTGTTTAGAAGTCTTCATGCCGGGATGCCTTGACTAGAAATTATCAACCATAATGATCAGAGGGATTTTCAAGAACAAAAGTATTTATTGTTCTTGTAATGAACTGTCGTATTTATCTGTATTGCGTTTGATCATGATGATACAAAATGAATGCACATCCAGAAAATTACAAACATTGTCTTGTCTGACGATTTCATATTTTATCATTCATACGCTGCTGCATGCATATGATTGAGTCATATTTAGTTATGAGTGCTAGTTTGTATGTTCAATTTGAGAAGCAAAGATAGAAAAATCCCATACAATTCGTTCAAAAGTAGAAACTCGATTGAACATTGAGCATTTCGTACATGATAGATGGGCTATGTGATTAAATTTATATGGAAGAGAGAGGGAGAGAAAGAGAAAGACAGTTTGTGAGAGGGACAACTGCTATCATGGATAAAAGAAAAAGAAAAAAAGAAGAGTTTGAATTACGATGTGAAAGGATAAGATCACAAAATGGGAGAATATATATACCTGCACAATCTTACTCTTAAAAATTGAGGTGCGTATATAATCATATTCCTGAAAATTAAAGAGTTTAATTAAATTAGGTGCACAAAGTAGGAAATAGATTTCTTAATAATGAAATTGTTTGCCCCAAAGCATGCCCGTCGCCGTTTCGTTTTAAATTGAATGAACTAATCGGGAAATTGGTGCATGAAATTGACCATTGAATGAAAATATAGGGAATTCGTTTGCACCGAACACAAATGTTAGTGCCGATATATGAAATTAAGTGCACCAAACGAAAATTTGCGTGCACGTAAATTAAATTCATTGCTCGAAATGAAAATTTGTATGACCCAACCGGCACGAAAGCGGCAGCTGCCTGAATTCGAATGCACATAAATGAAATAGAGTGAGGAAATGATGAACTTGACCGGGAAAACCTATATTATTATTATTATAGTTATTATAATTATTATTATTATTATTATTGTGCTATACAGGATCGAGTCCGTATTTTTCCTTGAAAGACTTTGCTTTAACAAAAAGCACAAAGTGATTTTAAGTGCAACTTTTTAGTGTCCAAGTGTTTTTTTAATCATTCTAGTTGTGCCGAGAATAGCTGTCTTTTTAAGATCCTAGATCTGGATGTTTGGGGAGATTTTGGTGACGAGGCTCTCGATTCCCTTATTAACCATCCCTGTGTGACCAATTATCACCGGGGTGACTTCTGCCTTGACGTTTCACATTCGTTCGATCTCGATCCTCAGGTCTTGATATTTCAGCCACTATAATTTCATATCCCTGACTGCGAGGTTTATGTCGTGAGGGACGGATACTTCGATGATGTTAATTTTGTTTCCCTCTCTTACGATGATGTCTGGCTTGTTATCATGGTTATAGTTAGCTCTGTCTGTCATTATACCGCAGGTTCCAATATATGGTATTTTTATCAGCCAGCGTAATTGTCTGCGGCTGATGTTCTCATGGATGGTCACATTCTTGAGTCCAACGATCCTTTAGAAGTTGCCAGTGTATATGCTTGGCAATACTATCATGTCTTCTGATATATTCTGTTTGGGCCAAGATAGGACATCCTAATGCCAGATGCTTTAGAGTCTCAGGTTCTTTCCCACATACTTTGCACGTGTCCTCTACATCAGATTGCAGAATGGATTTCTCATATGCCCTTATCTTGATTACCTGATCTTGTATGGCAAATATAAACCCTCCCGTTTCTCCTTTCAGACCAGCAGACTTTAGCCATGTGTTCTTTTTGTCAACGAATTGGCGATTCGAATGTTTTTCGTGGTGACCGTGTAGACGTTTTGCCTATAGATTTGTCTGCAATCTTTTGTTCAAGGAACGCTTCAGTTCTGTCCTCTCTTTTTCCCCGACTGGTAGAGCTATCTGTTGATCTGTTAATGTCTTCAATACTTTTTTAGTAGATGAGTAAATTGGCTGGGCTTTGTCATAATCGTTAGATATGTTTGTCAATGTATCCTTGGGCATTTTGGGACTGGAAAGGTAATTGGCAAACTGTATTAACTCCATTTTCCATACCGTTTTTATCTGCTGAAGACCTCTTCATCCAAGGTCGCGGGGGAGATGCAATCTTTCAACAGCAGCTTTTGGGTGCTGTAGTCCGTGCATTGTCAATTGCTTCCTTGTCATGACATCCAGCCCTCGTATATCATCCAAATATTATAATATTTTTATCATTGTTATTATCATTATTATTATTATTATTATTATTATTATTATTATTATTATTATCAATATTATTATTATTATTATTATTATTATTATTATTATTATTATTATTATTATTTCATCATTATTGTCATCATGATCATTATTATTATTGTTATTATTAGCATTATTATCTTTATCATCATTATTATCATAATTATTATTTCGGAAGTCAACATTATTCATAAAAGTGACTGTCGGTGTTGCGAACTTGTGACACTCAATTTTTTTTTACAATACGGGCATTTGTTTTGGGTACAGATAAGTAAGAGAACAGAAGATTTACATGTATTTCAATTTTGTTTCTAGTGTGTTTTATGCATGATTTATGGTTGCATGGGTGGGTGACGTATAACAGTGATAACAGATGATGGTGTAGTAGTAGAGTTGTGTCCATTTCCCATTAATTCTGTTGATGTTTTTTAAAATGGTCAAAATTAATATTAAAAAAACAAATTATAAACTAAAATCAAAACGAACATCGATAATATCAAAGGTTAAACTACCTTATTGGTATAAACTTCTTGTTATATCTGACATATGGTTTAGTTTTACTTTGTTAGCTGATTTATTTCATTACCAATTTTGACCCTTTTTTGGTACCTCACAAGCACATGATAAGTGAATGAACGAAATCAATCGAGCGGGGAATAAAAATTAAAGAACCATGTAGAGAAAAACATCGGTAGATTTGAATGTCAACTCAGGAATTCAATTGTGATATAACTTGACGGAGAAAACCTACATATAGGAAATAGGGTTCATTTATCCAAAATTTTGAATTATCCCTATTTTTGCACGAATGAACCAAATTTCATTTTCGGAAGAACGAACCTTATTTCATTTCCGGACAAACGAACTTCCAGGTAAAGGATGTTTACGTGTCGGACAGGTAAACCGTCGGAACAGTGAAGAACCTTAGGACAAATGAACCGAAACAACGAGCTGTAACCCTAATAATGGAGGCCTCTTCGCGTGCGACTGATCTGAAATCAGTGTTGATGCCATCGTACTGGCCAGCTAACACGAGTCATTTCAAGGTTTTTTTTTTATTTAACCTATCGACTCATAAGAGGCTTCGAGCGTCATGCAGCACCTCGACTAATTCGAAATCTCCCTATTTACAAAGGGTTGTTCTGATAATGCCTCGAACACAGTTCGTGGCCGGAAACCCGTACGGCGAGGGAATCAGTCGTTTTGATAATTTATCTACAGTGCGGTTCCAAATTTTTTTTTCGCACGAGATTTACCCTCAGAGCGACTTGGATAGAGACCACTATTGTCTCATATCTCCTTTCCCCAAAAGCTTCTATTCCGGGGTCCGTACTAGTTTGCAGGCACAAACCCATGTTGTTCGCTTACTAGGGTCTGAAGTTAAGAACTAGATACACTCGTGTATTATAGCTTCTCCCAACAGTGAGTATGGAGACTAGTCTCCACTCTAGACTGAAATTTGTTTAAGTGTCAAATTGAGTCTGTGCTTGCAGACTAGGTCCGTACGGTGAGTAGAAAAAGACACTTTAAACTTTACGTGCGGTTCCCGGCCGACTCCCTTACGATTTTATGTGCACATCGGAACATTTTCCAGTAGTTATGCTTTAAATGTAGGGGAGCCGGGAAGATCGAGTGTGTGCTCTCGATTTTCCCTGCGTTTTTCTCAACCCGCTAGGTCGTAGAAAACCCTTGGAGTCACCAATGGGACCCGAGCGGGTTTCTGCCGGTAGCCGTATAGGTTTCTGCCGGTATCCGAGCGGGCTCCGCCCGTGTTTTTCAGTGAGTCCTCCAAATAAAATAGACAGGCCTTTTACAATACGGTTCCCGTGCGACTTTCCTTCGGCCACCGCTAGGGCCCCTTAAAGGTTCTTGATGGGGCTATATGAAAAGGCTATACTGTCTAGAGTCAGATCTCAAACTCTGGCATTAGTGCACGTTCAAGGCTTATTTTTAGTAATTAATTTGTAAACGGTTCGGAAAATAAAAATCGCGTGCAGCTCAAACAGAATTTATCGAAACGACTGATACCGCGGGTGGTACTGTGATCGCCCCATGAGGGTGTGTGATTAAGGCATTGACGGGTATTGGTATTTTTTAAAGTCAAGAGCGAGCTATTAAAGGGATTTAGTAACTTTCAAAAACAAGATCAATTAGATCAAGACTAATTAAATTATACTGTACCAACAGTAAAAACAAACTGCTGAAAGTTTCAGATCATATGGAAGTCATTTACAACCTTAAAACATTGAAAACAAACAAAGCTAAGCATACAGCTGAACACCAGTACCCTCTGGTGCTAGCTAATCAGGCCGCTAGGGACGGGGGACTATACAACAGGAAATGGGTGTGTGTTGTGCTGTGCGGAAAAGCACATAATTTTATAAACCATCCGGTGTTGGTTTATAAAATTTGAGTATAAAATTATTGATATCTCGAAGGTAAAGCAAGCAATTAGTGTACCATTTTGAAGCGATACCAGACTGACCTAAGTGTTTATAGCTATGTTGGCAAAATAAGCTAACTCGATAAAATGTGATTCGAATATCATTCAATGTTACTACATCCCTTTAAGTGTAGTAGCCAGGTGTATACATAAAGGCGCCGATAATAATTATGAACTGATGCCGGTGGTATCTTTTTCGTAATATCATGATACATATTTAAAATGAACTTCTCGTGTAAGATTGAAATGAATAAACTACTCGGTAGAGGTATGGAAAGCAAAAAGAAAGAGTCAGAATTGTTTATTTATCTACAAATTAAAACGATGTCGGATAGTATTGAATAATATGTTAGATCATGGGCTGACAGCTGACATTCTACAGTAAAAATAGTGATCCTCATTTTTCGCTATACATAAAATCACTTTCCAAATGTTAGAAAATACCACTGCGTGCTCCTACTCATAAGTCAATATTTAAAAAATTATTAAAAAGGAAAAATATGTATTCTACCCATGATTCCAATCTGTCATAATGCTTGGCTGCTAGATTTCTACTAATCAGAGGCGGCGGAATGAATTTGAAAGTGGGGGGTCACGATGTAAAAGGGGCACTTTTTCTGAAAAGGGGGCACTGGAGGCCAGAGGCTTTAAGAGAAAAGTATTCAGATAAGTAAGGGTGCGCAGAAAATTTGCCTTCAGAGTTGTGCTGTAAAAAAATTTAATGGCTTAGTATTTTATTAATGATCAACAAAAGGAATGGGAGCGCGAAGCGCGAGCCGAAAATTTTGAGATAGTTGTTCATTATTTATAGATCCTATTTAGTATCCGCGAGCGCGAAGCGCGAGCTGAATTTTTTTAGCTGAAAATTTGAGTTAATTGTGCATTATATAACCTATTTAGTATCTGCGAGCGCGAAGCGCGAGCCGAAAAATTTGAGCTCAAAATTGGAGTTTATTGTGCATCATACACCCTATTAAATATCCGCGATCGCGAAGCTCGAATTGAAAATTATGAGCTTTAAAATAGGGGTTATTGTGCATTATAGACCCTATTTAGTATCTGCGAGCGCGAAGCGTGACCCAAAAATTTTGAGCACAAAAAGTTAATTGTGCATGATTTATAGACCCTATTTGGTATCCGCGAGCGCGAAGCGCGAGCAGAAAATTTGAGTTTTATAAGACAGGAGTAACAAGGGGCACTTCTTCGTATTAAAAGTGCCCCTTTTTAGCAATAAAAGTGTCCCTTTTTACTATAATAATGGCATTTTATTCGCTAAGAAAAGGGGCACTTTTTAGTCATGAAAAGGGGCACTTTTAGGGTGGATGAAAAAGTGGGGGGTCACTAGCTGTGCCCCCCTGCCCCCCTGGTTCCGCCGCCTCTGCTGCTACTACCTTTTATTCATTTTTTTTTTTTTTTTTTTTTTAAGAAAGTGCAGCTTGTGAAAATGGCATGTAATGCAATTTGTATCTATTTGTTTTTACCAGCATTTACGGGGTAGTTTTGGTAAGCACCTTCAGCACCCTCTGAGTGGTTATGGTTTTGCATTATTATGTCTTATTATTATTATTATTACTATTATTATTGAAAAAAAAAATATTCAGGCGCAGTATATACTAAAAGACTTTATGAACAAGTAGGCCCTGATAACATTTAAACAAATTATCTACATGAAGTCAAATAGCCCAATAAATTATTTTAAAAAAAGTAAAACCCACACACAAAAAAAACTTTGACAAAATATCGTGCGTGTGTGTGTTGTGTGTGTGTTGTGTTGGGTGTGCGTGTGTGTGTGTGTGCGTGTGTGTGAGGGTGTGCCGGTGTGTGTATGTGCCGGTGTGTGTATGTGCACGCTCGCTAGTGTCGTATCAGGACAAACTACCCCCCCCCCCCGGACAATTACCCCCCGGTCAATTACCCCCCGGACAATTACCCCCAAGAAAATTACCCCCCGGACAATTACCCCCAAGGAAAATTACCCCGCGACAATTACCCCCCGGACAATTACCCCCTGCAGGACAATTACCCCTGAGGACAAATTACCCCCCGCGACAATTACCCCCGGACAATTACCCCCGAGGACAATACCCCCGGACATATACCCCGTCAATTACCCCGACGACAACTACCTCAAGACAATTACCCCCTGGATACAATTACCCCCTGGATAATTACCCCCGCGACAATTATCCATGGACAATTACCCCGAGGGACAATTACCCCCCCAAGTAAAATTACCCCGGTCAATTACCCCCGACGACAAACTACCTCAAGACAATTAAACCCCTGGATAATTACCCCCGGAACAATTATCCATGAACAATTACCCCGGGACAATACCAAGGACAATTACCCCCAGACATAACCCCGAGGAACAAAATCCCCGCCGACAATTACACCCCGGTCAATTACCCCCGACAACTACCTCAAGACAATTACCCCGCGATAAATTACCCCCGACAATTACCCATGGACAATTACCCCCAAGGACCAAGGACAATTACCCCAAGGACCAAGTAAGATATTTGTATATTTAATATGGTCCAACGGCAATATTGAATCATGAGAGTGCTTAGTAATAATGTATTACGTAAAACGCTGTAAGAGAGGCAACAACAAACATCGAACTAAAACGGTCTCGTACAAGTTGCAAATTATCTTTATACTTCATTTTTCCCAATTCCATCATGTTATTCATATCTGGTCAGGTCTAATTGATTCATTTTTGTGATACAATAAAATTCGATAAAAATCAATAAATTGTTTTTGAGAGAATACTACGGGTTTTTTTTTTTTTCTTTAACATAATAATCAATTCTTGATAGTTTTATACAGTAACCACATGAATAAGGTGGTGTAAATCAAATAAAATTGAATGGTCTGAAACCATGGTTCTATGGACGGTCATAAGGGCCATAATTAATGACTCTATAAATTAACAAATAAAGTGAAAAATAAGTAATTTATGACATTTGATTTTACGATTAACCTATTTTTTGTGTTAAATTGACATTGGGCTTTAGTTTAATATTTTCTTTGCTAATTATGGAGTATGGAAAAAACTGTATTTGATTATGTCATATCGTTTACAATTTAGGAATTTTGTACTTAATTTCCTTCTTTGACGTTTGACTGCTATCACCCTAAATGGTAAAATTACAATGTCTTATTGTGTGTATTATCTTTGTTTATAAAGTTATAAGTTATAAGGCCACATCTTAATCTGGAATATTAGGAAGGAAAAGGGGAAAAAAGGAAGGAAAAAAAAGAGGGAAAAGCAAGGAAAAAAAGAGAGAAAGTGAGAGAGAGAGAAAAGGAGAAGGAGAAATATAAAATAGAAAGTAGAAAATAATTCGAAAACATGCGCCCGCTTGATTCCAACATCGATGCCGGAGAGGGGGGGGGATAAATGTCCTCGGCGGGGTATTATCCGGGGTTATTGTCCGTGGGTCTGGTAATTGTCCGGGGGTTATTGTCCGGGTAGAGTATTGACCGGGGGGTAATTGTCCGGGGGTAATTGTCCGGGTGGTAATTGTCCGGGGTAATGTCCGGGGGTTATTGCCGGGGGTAATGTCCGGGGTACCGGTAATTTCGGGGGTAATTGTCCTCGGGGAATTGTAGTATTGTCCGCGGGGGGTAATGTCCGGGGTTAACTGTCCGGGGGGGTAATTGTCCAGGGGTAATTGTCCTAGAACCCGCTCGTGTATGTGTTTTTTGTGGGGGTGATAAACTAATGTTACAGGAAATTGGGATGAACCCAAAGGGTGCAAAAATCCACTCAATATTGTGTTTTAAACGCCGTATTAGGGTGCATTTTTTTTAAACTCTTGTAAACCCGTAGGGTCCGGTCCAATTTTGAACTCCTATATTTTAATGTGTAGGGGTCCATGGTTTTCAATGTGAAGGGAAAACATCATATATACATGACCATGTTCGATTTAATTAGACGTTGCTGAGATTCAGAAGACGTCTCTGATACATCTCCGGAAATAGTCTCAAACCCGTCTTAACTAGTCTCAAACTCGTTTAAAGCTAATCTTAAGCCCGTCCCAAACTAGTTTTTAAACATGTTTCAAACTAGTCAAAACCGGTTTTAAACCCGTCTCAATGGAAACGAGATACCACTATACGACCGCAAAGAGAACAGAAATTTCCTATAAAAGAAGGAGTTTTACAACGTTAAGATCATACTACTATCTACAACCCAGAAGAAAACACAATTCAGAGAACGTCTTCCTCGGTAAGAACAATCTTCATTCATTAGTTTGAACTTTATTCATTTGTTGAGCGAAAACCTATATACCAATATTCTGCATATGGTTCTTATGACAAGGACTATTATGAAGTAATACTAAATCATCCCTCGTGCTAGTTTATTTCACCTTGGCCTACGGCCTTGGTGAAACAAACGTGCACTCCTGATAATTCAGTATGTGTCATACATAATTATAATCCAGTATATTGTATTCTAGATGGTCCACTATTTACAAAATAGTTACAATATATATGAAATATAGGATTATCCGGTAAAATTTGGAAATTCGTCTGAAAGACATTCGATTTGATAATCGGGTCGTTCAAAATCAGAACCTTCGCGTCGGGCTCTCAATAGAATTTACGGAGTTCAACTTCCTTTTCCGGCAATCAAATGGGGGTTTTCGCCCTTGGAATTCTGAAATAGTGCATAATATTCGTAAAACAGCCATTCAAGTTTGCGGAGACGTTATGTCATGTATATTAAAATATATCTGTTTAATTGATTCCTATTTTTCTTTCATTTTCTTACTTTAGTAGTCGCCAGGTATGTATGTAACCCTATTCCGTTTTTTTCTGCTTGGCTTCGTTTTTCTTTTTTTTTTTTTTTTTTTTTTTTTTTTTTTTTTTTTTTTTTTTCTTCACAGTGCTAAGGGTGTCTCAAAAACCGTATCCAAATTATAGTTATAAGCAATATCCAACTAATTTTTCCTATTATTATCTCCGTCACTATTACCATTACCTTCATTATTTTATTCATATTATATTATTTGGAGATGTGTTGTAGTGGTCGTATCACTTGACTGGGAATGCAAAGGACACTTATGTCCTCAAGCAAGGCATTTTATCTACAGTGTGTCCCGGAAAGAAATATACACTTTTTTAAATGGCTACAAAATAAGAAATATAATGTTTATTTGGGGGAAAGATTCATACCTAGAGAAAGCTCATTTCCTCAACTAGGCCTTTCATTTGACAAAAAAAAAAAAAAAAAAAAAAAAATTATTCATGCTTCAATGGGCAATGCCCACTTTTGTTAAGGACACAACAGCGAGGCTTCGCATGAATTCGCTATACATTTACCACCTTCCTATGGCACGCCGTGAGCGATAAAAAGAAGTAATGTAAAGACAAAACAGAAATGTTGTCAATTACATTTTTGCATAATATTCATGTTTATTTTGGGTTTATTTCGTCTTTGTTTGCAGATTCGTGCCATTATTGCTCTTTATTCCTTATGGCGTGCCATATGCAGGTGGTAAATGCATAGCGAATTCCTGCGCAGCCTCACTTTTGTGTCCTTCACAAAAGTGGGCATTGCTCATCGATGCATGCATTGTTTTCGGACTTTTTGGTGTCAAATGATAGTTGAGGATATGAGCCTTCTATACATTTGAATCTTTCCCCCAACAACCATACAATTATTATTTGGTAGCCGTTTCGAAAGTGTATAGTTCTTTCTGGGACACACTGTACATCGATTAACACTCCACCCAGATGTAAATGGGGTATCCGATATGATTGAGCGCAATATAGCCGTTCAGCTATGACCGGGGTAATAATGCGTAAAAATAATCTTTGTAAAGCGCCATGAGCGTCTTGCCTGACAGACCTGAGCCCTTTGTAAGAAGTCACCATTATTCTTATCATCATTATTTGTTTATCTGACAGAGAACAATGGTGTCCAAACTACTAATCACTTTTCTGGCCGTGATCGCCATCACTAACGCTCTCGAGATCGAAGATGACTTCAACAATGAGCAGACGGTGGCTGAAGATATAGAGTCCATCGAAAAGGATATGATGGTGCAAGAAAGTAAGTGTTTAGATATGCAGAGGACACGTTTGTGGAGCTGCATATGTGTGAATCGCCGCAACAGTGTAAATGCCGACAGTTGACTTTTGTTCACTAATGATCCCTCACTCATTGTTTGGTAGCTGTTTTAAAAGTGTACAGTTCTTTCTAGGACACACTGTATTAGTGGCATTAAGAAATATCAAGCTCTTATCAAACAAATCGAGCCTGTAACTCTTTTCCGGGAACTTGAGCAGCATTTTCACTTTTGCGGTGATTCACACATTTGCAGCTCCACACACGCCCCATTGGGGTTGTGATTGGCAGAGGTGATGGGGTTTGGGCAGGATGTGTGAGTAAAGGAAGACATCTAATTTTTGTGTTTCGATGACTTTATTTTTCAAGGGATGGACGATCAAGGACGAATGTTTTACTCCCATTGCCGGTGACAAGTTGTGTACACGAGCTTCCCTCTCATTATACTTTCTTGCCCCCCCCCCCCCTTTCTCCGGTCTTCCCTCAATAAAGGTCCCGGGACAATTTTCTGACGCGGCCCTTATCCTTACACGATTATCACTTGCTGTCCTTACTAATGCAATCAACTTCAATTACTCTTCTTACACAAGTCTAGTGTGCAACTAACTTTGAAACTTGCGCGGCATCTTATGGTGGTTATCGTCTCCGCGACGGATAAAAAGAATTTAAGACATCTCCTATTATTTTTTCCGTCGCGGAGACGTCTCTGAGACGCCTCCGCGACAATTTTCAAAACCGTCTCAAAGCCGCTTCAAAACCATGCACGTATTCTGGGGGGCCCTCGGGGCCCGGGCCCCTTGATAGGCGCTTAAGGGGCGCCAAATTGACCTAAGAGGAGCGCCAAAATAACCTTAGGGAGCGTCAAACCGACCTTAGAGTAAGGGGGCTCCAAACTGACCTTAAATTTAGGAGGCGCCAATTTGAGCCATAAATTCGGGGCGCCCATTGATATATATATATTTTAAAAAAAATTGAAGAAAGAAAAATCCCAATACCCGAAAGACCGATTCAACCCTACCCCTTTGGCTGTTATATGACCTTGACCTTCTTGGCGGCCGAAAGCTGAAATTGTTTTAATGGTTAGGAAAACTTTTGTACTTTCCATTCCCAGGCAGGTTTTAATCTGTTAATAGTTTCATTCCCCAAAATTCTAATAAATCGAACATCCGCTGTTAAAAATTGTGTCACATTTTGCTACCCATAGTACATATTTCCGAATATGGGCCTACTGATTGTAATGAAACCGATTTGCCATCTTTTCAAAACAAAAGTAATAATTCCGATCAATATATTTATTTTGAGAGGATGCTTGTGTTACTTTCTTGTTAAATGCATGCATTCACCTGCAATTCTTTACCTACAAAATGTATGTCAAGTAATTAGTCTAAAACTATTGATTCTAAAGAGAAAGGCACTGACCTGATAACTTATGATTGGAAATGAATTGATTTATGAGCATTTTAAATTACAAACAAAAGCTACTCATTTGTTCACTTTTTAGGTGGTACACTCACTTGGCACTGGTATTGCAACATAGCTAAATGCGTGCAATTTTTCATATTTACAAGTCTTTATATTGGCATATTTCATTCATGGCCAGAGATTTTCAGAAAATTTTTATTCTGAAGGAGGAGACTTGTCCCTTTTCATTCCTGAGATCAGTAAATACTCAGACAGGAGCACTTTTTTAAACAAAGGGGCGACAGATGAACAAAGGCCCCTAAAAATGTAATTTTAAGAGGTGGGGATCATCAGTGAATAAAATGCTCCAAAATTAGCCCCAAATTTTATTGTCCGAAACGGATATTTATTTTGCCCCTTTTCTCGTGGGCCCGGCAGCCGCTGAGCAGCGCCAGAAGGACATTGCTCTAGCCCCCTCTTGTTGAACGCCAAACAGGGAAGCAGCAACTACCATTTTTTAATGTCTTTTGGTATGACGCGGTCGGGGCTCGAACCCATGACCTCCCGATTATGAGGCGGACGCTCTATCCACTGAGTCAACACATCGGTCCTTTATTATTAAGGAGGTGTCATATTTCTCCGAAAACTGTTAACGTGTTTTCATTATGCTTGTGGCAATTTAAAAATAGTCATTAGGAACCATCACAAAGGCTAATGAAAGAAACAACACGCACAGAAGACAAAATTCTGTTACACAGTTGCAAAGGAGGATGCGTGGCAAAATCAGACGTCATGAATATCCAGCAAAATATAATAGAAGTGTGAAAATTTTTATTTCTCTTGTAAACGACATAATATTTATTACAAGAATTCAACAGCAATTTCAGAATTCGGTGGAATAAGCTTGCATTAAATCGTTTCTGTAATAAGGGACTAAAATTTTCCTTGGCAACGATATAAATTATTCTATATTCTCCGGGCGTTCCTTATTTTGTTTTTCATTGAAGTGCTACCTCTTTGGTCATTTTTAATTTGCCACAAGCATAATGAAAACAGGTTAACATTTTTTCTGAGAAATGTGACTCCTCCTTTAATAATAATTTTATTCACTAATAATCTCCACCTCTTAAAATGTCATTTTTAGGGGTCTTTGTTCTTTGTTTAAAAAAGTGCCCCTGTCTGAGTATTTACTGATCTCAGGAATGAAAAGAGACAAGTCTCCTCTTTTGGAATATAAAAAAATTTTTACCTCTCCGGCCATGAATGAAATATGACAATATTTAAAAGAATTGAAAATATGAAAAAATGCACGCATTTAACTATGATGCAATACCAGTACTAAGTGAGTGAATGTACTTTTTGCACATACCACCAATACCCCATTCACAGTGGTTTTCAAATTTATCCCGGTGCTGTCGCGGTGCTGTCGCGGGACAGTAACACTGCTATAAACCCGCTATAAATGCATTCACAGTGGAAAAGTTATCCCGGGACAGTCCCGGGATAGATTTCATGTACCCATTCACACTGCAGCGGGTGATTTTTATGACCTCCGTAACAAAATACTTGCATTTCTTTTGTATTTCTTTGTTTTTTTCTCCTTCATTCCTTTTCTTTTCTATCATTTCTTATGTATTTCTTTGTTTTTTCCTCCTTTCCTTTTCTTTTCTATCATTTCTTTTGTATTTCTTTGTTTTTTCTCCTTCTTTCCTTTTCTATTATTTCTTAGGTATTTCTTTGTTTTTCTCCTTTATTCCTTTTCTTTTCTATTATTTCTTAGGTATTTCTTTGTTTTTCTCCTTTATTCCTTTTCTTTTCTATTATTTCTTAGGTATTTCTTTGTTTTCTCTCCTTCTTTCCTTTTCTTTTCTATCATTTCTTATGTATTTCTTTGTTTTTTTCTCCTTCTTTCCTTTTCTTTCTATCATTTCTTATGTATTTCTTTGTATTTCTCCTTCTTTCCTTTTCTATCATTTCGTATGTATTTCTATGTTTTTTCTCCTTCTTTCCTTTTCTATAATTTCTCATGTATTTCTTTGTTTTTTCTCCTTCATTCCTTTTCTTTTCTATCATTTCTTATGTATTTTTTTTTCCTTCTTTCATTTTCTTTTCTATCATTTCTTATGTATTTCTTTGTTTTTTCTCCTTCTTTCCTTTTCTTTTCTATCATTTCTTATGTATTTCTTTGTTTTTTTCCTTCTTTCCTTCTCTTTTCTATCATTTCTTATGTATTTCTTTGTTTTTTCTCCTTCTTTCATTATCTTTTCTATCATTTCTTATGTATTTCTTTGTTTTTCTTCTTCTTTCCTTTTCTTTTCTATCATTTCTTATGTATTTCCGTGTTTTATCCTTCTTTCACTCTCTTTTCTGGAAATTCTTATGTATTTCATTGTTTTTTTTTATCCCGGTGCTGTAGCGGAGTGCCTTCACACTGGAGGCACTCCGCGACAGCAGCAGGACTGTCCCGATGCTGTTACTAAGGTTTGAGCACGATAGTTTATCGCGGTGTTATAGCGGGGCGAGGTTATCCCGGGATAGTTTATAGCGGGTCCGAGCATTCACACTAAGGGCAACACCGCTACAGTCGCGGGACAGTCCCGCGACTGCAGCGGTGTTTGAGGCCACTGTGAATGGGGTACTTTTGTTATTGTCCGAATCTTTTTTTATTTATTTTTTTATTTATTTTCTGGTTCAGATGATAACTAAAAAAATAATGTATTAAAGTACATAAAATTCTCAGCAAATTATAGATCAACATAAAATCTGAGTACAAACTTATTTTCTTTTCAATTTCATAACGTGACGTCATCAAATCATTTGAATTATTTTGCTTTCTGTTGTCTCTTTTTAATCAGGCATAGAGCCGTGATGGCTAGCAGCAGCCAAGCAATAAGACCGTCTTCTAATGTGGTTAAATTAATATCTACAGTCTATTAGCTATCTAATATCAGAAATGAACTATAACATCTAGTGATAAATATATATCTGCACTGCAAAAACAATAGTTTTAAAGATTTGAGTCTTTTGGTGTAAATTGAACACCAGTTGATGTGGTCCTCTATTGAAGCTCGACCCGTGTTAAATCAACACCGGTCTTGGTGTTAAAGAAACATTAGTATTCAGTTAACTTCATCACACACTAAAGCAGAAATTGCTATATCAAATGATATGTTACTTTGATCTGCAAAAGTTCAACAAAGTGGTGTTTCAGATTTCGCATTACACCAAGTGGTGTCTATCAACTAACTATCGAACTGGGTATTAGAAATTTTAACACCAGCGTTTTGTAGTGTATTTTCATCCTCCAATCTAATCACTTCAAACGAAAATATCCTTGCAATATAATAAAACATTCTTGTAATTGTGCATCGATTAACATATATATTTATAAAATATAGATTTTAAAACGTACACTAAGCAAGAGTATACTATTCTATGGATTCATAAGTTAGCAATTTAAGATAATACAGTGAAATATCAACTTAGAGAGAGAGTTTTTTCATCACATGATCAACACTTGACCTTCTAACACAACGTGCAAGATGCGTCTCTTTTTATCTTAGCTGATATAATAAAGAAACGCAAAATTAAACTTCCTGAGTTTCATCTTTCCTTTGTTTTGCTCTACTAGTAATATCATTCACTTCTGAAGTAGGAGTAACCTGAACAAAGCAATTATACAATACGTCAATCAAGGAACGAAAATAAAGCACAAGATGATTAAAAGTGATGTGAAATGAGGGAGAGAGGAGGGAGGAGTGAGAGAGGGAGAGGGAGAGAGAGAGAGAGAGAGAGAGAAGGAGAGAGAGGGGGGAGGGAGGGAGGGAGAGAGAGAGAGAGAGAAGGAGAGAGAGAGACAGATGGAGAGAGAGAGAGACAGACAGACAGACAGACAGATAGTGGGAGAGAGAGAGGGGCTGTGTTTGCTGGATAAGGTGTGTTTATCATTAATGCGGCGGTCACAACTCGTCGTACGCTACGGGGCACGTGCCATCAACGTAGCCAGCGTTGCATGTGCAATGCACGCACAGGTCCTGGGTCAACTTCTGCGATTCCTGCGTTTCTGTAGTATAGGGTATTGTAAAAACTTCCTGCACGTCGTACATGCATTGTACCTGCGAGGTACCTCCGCTGCACGACTTTTCTACGAAATCCATCGTAGGGAGTCGCACGTCGAAGGTACGGCGAGTTGTGACCGCCGCATTAAGGGATGGTCTGGACCCAAAATAAGTTGCTTCTTTAAAAAACAGAAAAATAAGAAAACAGAATAAAAAAGTTTGAAGAAAATCGGACTGATAATAAGAAAGTTATGAGTATTTTTACTTTTATTTCACTTTATTTGTTAAGAAACTGTTTTCCTCATAACTCTGGCCAATATTGATGGCAATATGCTATTGCATCCTATACATATATTGTAAAATCAGCACCCCATGTAGAAAACAAAAAACAAAGATTTTGAGTAGGTTTTCAGTATAGAAAATCGATATTCATGAATGTTGAATTTCATGAAAAATATCTCTTTTCTTATGAAATGTCATTACAATTCTCATTTTAAGAAAATGCATAGATGCAATAGCATATTGCCATCAATATATCTCGGCCAAAGTTATGAGGAAAACAGTTTCTTCACAAATAAATTGAAAATTTATCATAAAACAATATAGAAAATGCATGGCAAGTTGTGCCCCTATGACATCACAGGTGTTGCCAATTTGGTACAGCGATCAATTTTTTGTGCATCATAACGATTTTCATAACTTTCTTATTATTAGTCCGATTGAGAGGGAGAATTCAGACAGAGATAAATAAATAGATTGTTGTTTGCAAACGAGAGGGAAGAAGAAATATTATGAAAGAGTGAAGAGAGAGAGAGGGGGGGGGGGCGGTTGCAGGGGGAACGAGAGGGAGATACAGTAAGCAGTACGTAAAAATTAATGGGTGTGAATGAGCGAATGAAAGAGAAATGTGAAGACACCACTTTCTTCATTCTATTATTCAGAATACTAGAGGCGCGAGAAAAGGTTTTAAAAAACAACAGCAAACAAATACAAATGAAATTCATCAAATAAAATACATAAGAAATCGATTATTGGTATCAGAACTTTCCTATCAAGTACAAATGCTACAAAGATTGTTCAAACCAAAAATTAGCATAAGTGAATCAGAGCAAGGAGTGTGTCTAAAAGTCAACATTCATGCATTAATCAGCATAATTAATTATCATAAAATAGGAAGATTAAATGAGAACTTACCTGTTTGAAATTTAATCTTGATTTTATAAGTAAGTCGTAGAGAAGAGACTACATGTCTCGTATATACGTAAACAAGAAATGATATATCTCCTCTCGTCACACTTATGCCTCTTTGACATATCCATCATCCAGCTTTATATCAACCTCTTCTTTAGTAAAGCGTTTCTTGAGATTCCTCTGAATTCCGGCTTTTCTTAAATTAAGATTCATTTGCAATGCCAAGTTCAAACTTGCAGCCCTGTAGGCATAAATGCAGCTTGCTACATATGAAAGTCAGACGTAAGACTCTCTTTTCATTACTATGTATAGCATCCAGTTAGCTAAGTCGTTTTTTTAAAAACGGACACTACATGTCTCATTAATGACATTAATCAGCTCTGGAATTGGGCGCAGTCGATCAACATGTGATCAATACGTTGATATCATGTACACTCTATAAGTGTGCGTAGCACTAACATTTTAGTAGGCCGGAGTTTGTTTCCCATAATAAGCTCCAGCTCGTTCAGTTTACCTACATTCAATCGAATCTGACGGCCACATTCTTCCCGAAGGCAATTAAAGCCGGTGTGGAGAAACGTCTATCCACGAGGGCGACAATGATTTTAATTTGCACTAGTTAATGCAAAATATTCCACTCAAATGCTTATCGATCCTTCAAATATATGTCAGTTATCCTGCATCAACGGTGAAGTCTTCTTATCTCAATCCTTGGATTTCTTTATAGTCCCGCAAGAGGACTTAAGACTTTCAATATCAAGCGCACTGGATTTCCGCTCTCCACTCTGCGAACTGCGACGAGGAAACAATAAAGACTTCATCATTGTTGGTTGAGCCTTCCATCATAAGACCTCATATGTGCGATTCCGCTCTCTTCCAGCAACAGTACGGGCTTTAAGCCGAAGAATTCAGAGCCGCTCGATTCACCAGTCTGCTTATGTTAATTTGGGCATTGCTACAGTAGCACCCTGAAACATTATATTAGCAAGCGCAAATCGCCCTACACTCGCGATCACTAGGGTCGTCTCAGTGGTGGTGAGTTGCTGACACCCATATGCCCACAAATATTCCCTTAGTTATATTTGTGGCGAAATCCTCCACGTAAGCAAAATAATCCTTTGAATACATCCTAAAGCAGTACTGGATCTACTGTCCAATCTTGTCATCAATTGAACGAATTTATAGAAAATGGTTTGAATTCAACCTGTGGTTTTTCCCCGCCGCAATGTCAAATCGGAGCGGCCTTCTTGATTGCACGGGGAAAGCTCCCCGGCATGCAATATTCTGTCCGCTTTCTGGCCGCCGCTTCAGGCTGGACTCTACTTCACCGCTGCAATTCGGTAGTTCTTTTCTGATCGAATTTTCTTTCCTCGACCATGCACGGTCAGATTCTAGAGATTAATTTTTCTCTTCCGTCAGGCCACACGACCTACGCTGTAATCAAATCTTTCAGGTATGTTTCCATTACTTTTTGTACAGATTGCACATATCAGAATTTCGCCGACATTCTTGCCAATAAATTGGGAGGTTTCAGAAAAACCATCCCACATTTGACAACAACAGCCGCA
>CALNVZ010001721.1:37740686-37752370 GCA_940671915.1 Paracentrotus lividus
ACATGTCTCGTCGGGTTGGAAATGAGATACCGTTGATCACGTGATGTCAAACTTAAAAGCAGTACGAGTCTACAGGATACATACATACAGGAAGATGAAGATGTTGAGAACTTGCCTGAGATAAAGTTACGTAAGTCGCAGGGCGGGAGAGGAGGGATGTAGTCTCTTCTCTACGACTTACTATAAAATCAAGATTAAATTTCAAACAGGTAAGTTCTCATTTAATCTTCCTATTTTACTACGTAAGTCTCCGATCGAGACTACATGTCTCGTCGGGTTGGAAATGAGATTTCAAAGACCTGTAACTCGTATCTAGTACGTATAACAAAATCTGTAAGCCATATTCTAGGCATCAAACAGAAGAATAATTTCATTAATTCCCCAATTATGGCATACAATCATGACTATTGACACACTGCTAGACAAAAACTAATCTCACTCTACTACATGAAGTTCAATGTTTCAATAAATGCTGGGTGTCTTTTCAAGACCCAACCTGCCTAGAGAGGGCCTCCAGGTATCTTACTCCTTATGCTGTAGATATATAAGCTGGCCCAGTCGAGTGAGAATAACAAATGTGCCGACATTATATGGTCTTAATTCAGTGTGCTATGTTTGCTTGGATATGAACAATAATGGGGCTTCTTAGAAATCATTAACAATGCATTTCATTCCCCTTATATTCTGTTCATAATATATCACTATCCAGTGGATATACATTCCAGCGTAACATCGAATCCTGTATTTCCAGGGTTGTTTTAGGGTTTTCTCAAGCAATTCTTGACATATTTATGCCCTCATCATGTAGAAACGGACTAAGCATACATGAGCGACTGTAACCGTCGCATATAGACACTGTTGAGTTGTTTCAGAGTCAGTGCCTAATTGGCTGTTGACAGCTTTCTGAGGTAGTCAAAACCACTTTGACAAGGCAAAGATGCAGGCGGTTTTAGGTGAAAACCCTTTTCATGAATTTTCACTCTTGGATGTGACCCAAGATCCTATCATCCATCAACAATACGAAACATAGGAAAAGCATTTCAGTCTGTATTCAGGTTGTGATGTTTAACTTTTATTTGTCTCAAAAATATTGTAAAAAGCAAGTACACCACATCTTGACTTGCAATAACATTTTATTGATGCGTTTCTCCGCACAAATTCTTGCCATTCTCGATAGTTGATCCTTATTCCATGCTTTCAGTTAATGACTTATGAATGAGGCCTTGCTCTGCATAATCAGGCCCAAGTTACCTGATCAACCAAATACCTGGAGATCAGGCTGGCAATATAATATCTGACTCTCCGAATCTTCCTAAGTCTTCTTCTACAATCATGCTGATTAGCTGGGAACCCTGCCTGTGTATAAATTTGCCAGTTGGGCACCACTATCAAAATCCACAATGTTTATTCCTCATTCTCTATCTTTTGCCAACACAATGGCACTGACTTTAAACAGAGGGGAATTTGCATTTCAATTGACCCAATAAAAAGGCTGTAAAGCATCCACTGCCCAGGACTCCGGATCAAGCCTCCATATTTTATCCGTGACCATACCTGCCAATTCGGCCGATAATTCAGGCGAAAGGCAAACAAGTCATTTTCTGACATATACCAAAAACTTTGACTATTTCTTTAAAAGTGACCTCAGTCAGCATCTATTCCGTACTGTCAGATAATTTTGTGCGACAAGCATCTGCCTCTCTGAAATTCTATCAGTAAAAAATGAGCAGCCATAAGCCAGGAATCCTTACTAGGCTTCATGACAGAGATAATACATACATCTCTATAAACGCCATTTCCGATTATTAATAGCTTTGATTACATTACAGGCGATTAGTGCCATTCAAGCTCAAATAAAGTTGTGGTAGAGAACTTGTCCTGAAGTTGTTCCAATGACATAAGTGTATGGGAAACATTATAATCATTTCCATGAATATCTTCACATGAGAGTTTATAGGGAGATGTTCACTAAATGAAGCCCTATTTGCTTCACTCTCACCCCTGGACTCTGGGCATGTCATTGTGGATTGGTAGTCCTAGGCCTATAGCGTTAATGATTATCAATGGCAATGGCATATTCCTTGCACATTAGTCACTGCATGACATCAGTCTTCTATGAGATCACGTCTATCTGACGTGTCCCTGCAACATTGTTTTCACAGTTTTGTGCTAACTTCATGAGTTATAGTGGGTTTTACAGCAAAACCTTCTACACATGAGTTAAATGAAGAAATCATTCACAATTTCTGATATGGGTAAACAATATCTGGCTCCCAAACATAGGCATGCTTGGTGAGCTTCAATAGGCCTATGCATCGGCAGTGGTATTATCTGTTTTTCAAACACGATGCTCTTTTTTCTGAGGAGAGACATTTCAAACCATGCGGCAATTTGTTGCCTGTTTCTAGCATGTTATAATTTTGCTATCGCCACTATTCATCTACCACCTGTTGAAGAATGCAGGTTGTTACATCCAGGGCTTCAATACTATAATGCCTGGTTCCTCTGATGGGTTAATTTGATCAGCATTTGATAACCACAACGTATTTTCATAAAATAGAATTTATTGTCGTCATTATTTGCTAATCGCCCACATGGGCAGAACTCTTATATTTAATAGAGGGCCATAATGTAGCCTCTGCTGCTTATAATAATGCCTGCCCGAACTGCAAAAGATCCATGGCGAGTCATCATGCATTATATGTCTAATGAATTCGACTTTCTCCAACATTCCCATCAGGCTCATGACAAGACTGACTCAATCCGCTCGTATTCTGTGGGGAGAAAACACTCATAAGTATCTAAATGTCAAATCTAATCAGACTAAATCGACCCTTGTTTCTTGGAGAGGGCGAACTCTCATAATATGCGTTAAAATTATTGAAAAACAAGCCAGAATTTAAGGTCACGTACCAGCCGAAGGGGTTCACGATTGCCTCTGGTCTAAAATAAAATTTCTGGGTGAATTATAACCCAATGATACACAAACGACCTCTTCCCACTTCTATGGTGGGACCTTTTGCCAATGACATAAGTGTATCACTGTATTATATATAACACATTATGACCTTCTTGCTCCTCTGACGGAGCTGCAAATTGAAACGGGTTTTGTAAAGGTCTGTTGGCTAAAGCCCTCCCATTTCTCCCGCCAGAAAATCTGAAATACTTCCACAGGTCGAGTATCCTGATAGTCTCTATATACAGGACTTTATGGCGATGATGCATGATTAGTGTCTTATAAATGCCGGGTGTGAAAAACTCTTATCCAATTCTGAACGAGATTTGGCATGACCCGAAGGCCGCTAGGCAACTTTGGCCCGTAACAAATGAATAATTCCCTCTCGTCCACTTATGCTCTTTGACATATCCATCATCCAGCTTTATATCAACCTCTTCTTAGTAAAGCTTTTCTGAGAATTCCCTGAATTCACGGCTTTTCAAATTAAAATTACAATGGGCCAAGTTCAAACTTGCAGCCCTGTAGGCATAAATGCAGCTTGCATAATGAAAGGATCAGACGTAAGCTCTCTCTTTATACTGTATACATCCAGTTAGCTAAGTCGTTTTTTTAAAAAACACACTACATGCCCTATTAATGACATTAATCAGCTCTGGAATTGGGCGAGCAGCAGAAATCAACATGAATCAAATACGTTGATATCTCACTCTATCTATCTCTCTCCTAACGAATTGACAATCACGTGATCAACGGTATCTCATTTCCAACCCGACGAGACATGTAGTCTCGATCGGAGACTTACGTAGTAAAATTATTATTATTTTTCTTTTTTTAAATCCCGGGGTCAGCGGCCGGGATATCTTGACAGCTACCAAAACACCCCAGTCTGATTAACATGAAAAAGGTTTAGGCTCAATATCACCAAATTCTTTCAATAAACTTTTTTGTTCTCAAAATATTATACCCCATCTCTCTCTCTCCCTCTCTCTTTCTTTCTCTTTCTCTCCCCTCTGTGTCTCTTTCACTCTCTCTCTCTCTCTCTTTCTTTCTCTTTCTCTCCCCTCTGTGTCTATTTCACTCTCTCTCTCTCTCTCACTATCTTTCTCTCCCCTGTGTCTTTCACTCTCTCTCTCTCTCTCTCTCTGACATTGAGTAGAACAAAGGCACAAATGACAATGACTAAAAAGTATACTTTTACAAAAATATCAAATATATATTTTCAAATTGATATGTATTGTAAATTATACACATACAAATGCCTTCAAAATTGAGGTAGAACAAAATCATACAAAAGAATCACAAATAACCATGGCTAAAGGCGCGGTCCCACTGGCTTTTTAGGATGATTTGCGGATGAATTGCGGATTGTTTGTTTTGTTTCGGATAAACGAAATTTGTATGCGCAACTCATGCGCAATTAATCCTCCCGCCAGTGGGACCGGGCCTTAAATAACAAATATATGTATTTTACAAAAATAGCAAATATACATTTCCAAGTGATAATCATTGTGAATAATAAGCATACAAGTGTAGAAATCCATCATTCGTCCCATTGATATTGATTTATCAAAACATTTTTAAAAAGAGCCATCCTAGTTGCACTTTAAGCTTTCAATATGAACTTAGTAGGCCTACAAATATTATGCTCATCTTTGATGCTCATCATAAAATGTTGATAATTTAATTTGATAATTTAATCATTATTATAATTACAACAGCACCATGTATTTCACTTCTTTCATTTACTCAGCAAAACAAAAAATACAAAATAAACTGTCTCATTTAAGAAAAATTGCCTCTCCAACCCAATGAGGTTACATATCATCATCAAGTTTAAAGTTCATACCTCAAAAAGCTTTGTGATATATCGCCATAGGGGACCAATATGAGAGAGAGGCCAGGCTTAACTAGCACATGTGCTATTTTCTGGTCCCATTACCGATTGTAATGTTTTTAATTCCATCTATGTCATGAAATGTTATCATTGGTAAATAAATAAATCAAATCAAATCAAATCAAATCAGACAATCCTCTAACCTCAAAGCTACATACTCAAAAATCCAATACGATTGTTTGGAGATCCTACCTTAAATACATCACAATAAGGAGATCAAAGTATACCGCTGTGATCACAAAAACAAATGCACAAAGTGGATTGTGAAATGAAGAATCTATTTAAATTCATATTGAATTTGCCCGATCAGATGAACCTATTTACGAACCTCAATCTGTTTCGCTCTATTTTCCATTACCAACTTTTTCCACTTCTCTTGTATAATGGGTTATCACTGGTACACAATGTATGTTATTCTACCTTTTCTTTAATGTTTTATTATTAATTGTAAGCACAGTGATACATATGTGTATGGGATCATGGGCCTATGGCTAGAGGTTGTTGGAGTGGAGTTTGTGATAAACTCCATAAGAGAGGAAATAGAACCCCAAACAAACCAGAGTCAGGCTCTACCTGCCTCACTGCAGGTTTTTATCGTTTTGCGATTTTTCGCCACTGGAAGCGTACTGGACAGTCTGGCAACATTACATGGCTGTAGTAAGCAGCTACAGCCTCAAGGGTCATCAGAAGAGTGACTCTTCCTATCTGTGGCAAGAAGGATGAGGTAAGCTTTTCCATGTCATTTCTTTCCCCAGAAAACCAGTACCGGTAGTGCCAGTAATCAATTGCGCACATATGTAACACAGGAAATGTTGAAGAAACGCCTCCCAGGAATGGGGTTTTCCTGAATTTATTCTTGTTTTTCAAGGTAATAAGAAAGATCATGAACATTGTTAGGAATCTATAGCACAAAATCATTGAATATTAAGGAAGAACAACAACAAAAAAAATAATAATCCTTATCGAGGAAAAGAGAAAAACAAAAGACTCATAAAAGAAAGTGAAATACCTTAAGAATTTTATCTATCCCATGCTAATTACTTTAAACTTCCTCGTCAATCATTGAAGACATCGAAAACCAGTTTATACCAAAGTAACAATGAAATATTAGAAGAACCTGAATTATAAAGTGTTAAGAAAGAACAAAGACTCCAAAACACGTAGTGGAAAATTTTTGTGAGAAAGCATTAGTTTTACTGGAAAACTCAATGCTAAACATTTATCTCTTGCTTGTCATACTATATTAAAGAAAACAACCTTGAACACCAGTGTAAGCCAAAGTAACAATGGAATACAAGAACAAGAACGTGGCAAGAAATTATAAGGACGCAAGAAAGAACAAAGATTCTAATACATAGAGTGCAATACCTTGGATTTAAAAAAAAAAATCTGAAAAAAAGAATCGATACTAAACATTTCATCCCTGCTGGTCATACTATTGATGACCTGGAAGTACATATGTACACAATATTGATTACCTCATGGGGTTGGGTATTTTGAAATGGATCTCTTCTTTTCTTACAAACCTGGCCCAACGTGTTCTGTTCCAAGGTTCGGTTCCAAGGTGGTGATTTACTAACAGCTGAAATAGGATAAAAATCAATCCGAAAAGCAAGATCGATTTTAGGCTCCGATTCAATAAGTATTTGGGATTAATTTTAGCAGTAAAATTGATCCCAAATGCCCCAAATGCTAATTGCGATCCATGCCTTTAGTGTGCGCATAGCACCCACCAAGTCTGCACACTCATCAAAACGGCAACCATGTTGATGGCTGTGGCTGCTCAGTGAGCGTTGCGAGGGAGAAAGAGCAACATCTTCAGGACTATGAATTATACGAATATTTGGACATGGCTAGCAGCGAGCTTTGCGACAAGAAAGAGCATTTAGAGACAGAACCAAACTTTTCGATATGTTTGATGACGAGGATACATGTATGATCAAAAGTTTATAGGTTCACTCCTAGATTTGTGCAGAACAAGGTGGGAATAAAGGCAGAGTGCATACCAACACTTCTTCAGATCTTTTTCATTCATTGTTGAGACGCTTGAAGTGATAGGCCACAAGCAACATCTTCAAGACTACAAATTGTATATTTGGACATCGCTAGCAGCAAGCTTTGCGACGAGAATGACAGCAAAGGAGAAATTATTTGCGCTATTAGATTTCTATGGCAACAACAGTGTCTACGAATAGTTTGACGTCAGTCAGGACTAAGCAACATTTGTAGTTAATACATACTGAACTATTGTCATGTGTAAGGGTGGTATCTCACATCGCGGAAACAAAAATGAGACAGATTTGACAGCATGGCATTGTCCTAGATCTATCTCCTCTGTCTCCGCTGCAGATTTTTTTTGTGCCACAGGAGACAGATCTAGTACAATGCCATGCTGGCTAATCCGTCTTTTGTGCCATGTAACCTTTTGTACCTGGCACAAAAGATTTTGTCACAGAAAAAGTGGAGACAGATCTAGTACAATGCCATGCTGCCAAATCTGTCTCATTTTTGTTTACCACAAAGTGAGATACCACCCTAAGAGAGTGGAGATAAAAATAAAGACAAAAATGCATGTGTGGAGGCAGTTCAAAGCAATTGAGCCTAAGAACCTTGGTGAACAAATTAAGCAGTGTTATAAATCCTAGGTGTTGTGGCTAATGGATTTTATGACAAATAGGGTGTAACAAGTACCCAAGTTAAATCAATATTAGTACAAGTACTCCTTAAGGGTGCGTGTTTTCTCCCATCCTTAATAACCCTGGTCACCAGTGAATTCTCTTGCTGATTTGAAAAAAAATAATAATAATTTTTTAACTTGCATGATGGTTGAGAGAGGATGGACAACATCGTCTGTCTTCGCCTTCAGGAATGGGGTTTCCCAGACTGTCCCTGACATACCTTTCTCAAAAAACTTAAGCTATCCCTTGCTAACCATTTTAAAATTCTTGGTCATACTACTGAAGAAATCGAAAACCAGTGTGTACCAAAATGACAATCAAATATTAGAACAAGAACCTGTATTATGAGGCGATGAAAAAGAACAGAAACTTCTGAACAGGTTGTGAGAAAGCGTTAGTTTTTCTGGAAAAACCCGATGCTAAACATCTGTCTTGCTTGCCATACTATAAAAGACCTCGCACACTAGTGTAAACCAAAGTAACAATGAAATATAAAAACAAGAACGTTTCAAGAGATTGGACTTTAAAAAAATTTTCTTGAAAAAAATAATGCTAAACATTTCAACCCTGCTGGCCATACTATTGATGACCTGGAAGTACATGTATAAATGTACACAAATATTGATGACTAGGGGGGGGGGGGGAATAGTTCACTAACAGCGGCATGTAAAGATACATCCTTACTGAGATAAAAATGAATTTTAGGCACTGATTCACCAAGCATTTGGGATTAATTTTAGCAGTAAAATTGATCCTCTACATTTGATCCCATATGTGATCTATGCCTTTTGTGTGCATATAGCAAAGTCTGCACACACATCAAAATGGTAGCCATGTTAATGGCTGTGGCCGCTCAGCGAGCTTTGCGGCGAGAAAGAGTATTCAGAGATAGAAAGAATCCTTTAGATAAGTTTCAGGATAAGGATATGATCAAAAGTTATAGATTCACACCTAGATTTGTGCAGATCAAGGTGGGCATAAAGGCACAGTGCATACCAACACTTCTTCAAATCTTTTTCATTCATAGTTGAGATGCTTGAAGTGATAGGCCACAGGCAACATCTTAAAGACTACGAATTGTACAAAAATTTGGACATGGCTTTGGAACGAAAAAGAGTATTTAGACCAATAATTTCAATATGTTTGATGATGAGGATATGATCAAAACTTATAGGATTTCAAGAGGACCGACTTATTTATCTAACCTCATCGAGAATGACTTGCATCAGAATAATTGATAGATTGATTTAATAAAGGTTGATGGCAATGACAGCAAATGAGAAATTATTTGCAGTATTAGATTTCTATGGCAACAATCCGTGCGTGCGAAAAGTTGGACGTCAGTCAGGACTAAATCTCACGAGTGCTGTGAGAGCAGTCATTGGCAATTCACACTTTGGTAATGTGTAGAGTGTGGAGATGAAAAACAAGACAAAAAATGTAGTTTTGGAAGCAATCCAAAGCAATTGTGCAATGTGCAAGCAGCATTCAATTCTAAAAACGACTCCAGCGCCCTCGCCCGATCCCCACCCCCCAATTTTAAGGAAGCAACAGAGGGAAAAGAAGGACCCAGTGGTTCGAAAAAAAGACATTCCAGATTACAAATGAACCCCACAGACCACACAGACAGTTGCAGATTTCATAATGAAAATCCCCAACTGTTTGACAAACGGGAGAAAGGATGGCTTAATCTTGCCTCCAAGGGACAGTTGGAGTCAGATGGTGGGGCTCTACTTGACCTGCCTGCCATTGGATGCATTTTCTACTCCTATTTCAAGGAAGTTAGTAATGATAAGAGAATATGTAATGTAACATGTACCATATACATTTTCAACTAGAGGTATTAAACCAAGAAATGAAGGAATTTGTCGACAAGGAGCATGTGCCATGCTGAGGATATGGATAATCAGCTATGGAGACACCGCATGTGTGACGTGAATAATTCATCTGTCTCAAGAGCAGCTGTTTCATCTTGCCCACTCTCACAACAAAATGGGCGAATATCGCCACAAAGAGCATACACCGAGCCCCTTGGAATCTAATTCTTTAACAAAATATTACTATCCTGAACAACTACCTCATTATCTATTTTTGCTCATCACAAAGGGAGTAGACTACATTATCAACTTTATAAATTAAGGAGTTTCTTATCATATAGGAGCATGAACAAGTGTCATGTGTATAATACTTTTTTCAAGGCAATATCAAGGCATGCTGTTCTCACGCGACAAGGTTTACCAGGTTCGGTAAGCTTGCCTACTTGATGATTTGATGATGTAGTTTCATTTCTACTATTCACATTTTAGAGGAGGTAAAACTATTGGAAATGGTATTAAATTTATCCCTCTTTAGGATCCCTCTTTTCTAGTAAGTGATACGCTCAGTACTTAGTCGACACATCTAACCCCCTGGTTAAAACTTGGGTATGTATTTGTTTTGAATAATTTATATCATGCCTCTCTCAAACAATTTCCAGATGGCAGCGATAGAGGCTGGATTCATTGGAAGTACCGGTACACATCTTGATTTGTTGTGTCTGTTTAAAGTGGGTTTAGAGATCCTGAGTGGAGGCAAAGTTATTCTGTAAAGTTACCTCCAATTAGTAGGTCTAGACATATGAGGAGATCAGAGGCCTTCAAAGTTTTGAAGCTGTGAAGATTCTCCATGCTGAGGATATGGATAATCAGCTATGGAGACACTGCATGTGCGATGTTTATAATACTTCTCATAGTCTCAAGAGCATCTCTTCCATCTCACTCACTCTCACAACAAAGTGGGGGAATATCGCCACAAAGAGCGTACATCCAGCATCTTTGGAATGGGAATCAACCTGAAAGACACCGCCAAGGAATGGACCAGGGAATTTCGTGGCATCTTGAACAAGGACAAGGCAAGAAAAGAACTTTCAAGTGCCAAAGAGCACGCTGTGGTTGCCCTTCTGTCATTGGATAGCAACAAGCAGCTGCTGCTGGAGACCATGCAGATGCATGAACAGTGCATGGGAAGTGGGGCCAAACTGACTGTTCATGATCAGACAAAGTATGGATGTGCAAGGTTTCCTGTCGGGAAGTAGGTTTCAATCTTTTTTAGATACTTTCTTTTGTTTATGTGTGTCAGTAGAGGTACGCTTTCATACTGTCAGGACTATCTCGCTGGATACGATTCTTTCCTGGCCTCATTGTCACTGCGAGTATAGGATATATAGGTTCATCTTCTCTCTCCTTTTTTTACAGTATGAGCGTACTCTCTACTGACACACTAAAAAAGTATTGTAAAAGGGAATAAAACTTTACTTCCAACAGGAAATCTTGCACCTGCCTGTACTATTTTGATTCGGTAATGAGAAGTGAATTTGGCCCCTCATCCCATTCACTCCTTTCATCAAGTGGTTTTCTCCTCTGCTCTGTGGAGTCTCTTTTCCCTGGCCTTGTCCTGGAATATATCAGGATAATTATAGGGTCATTTACTTCTCTTGTTTTGACAGTATGAAAGCATACCTCTACCTGACACACATAAAAAAGGTAAAAAGGGAACTAAAACCTACTTCCCAACAGGAAATCTTGCACAGCCATACTTTGTCTGGTCAGATTGACATGTGAGTTTGCCCCTCTCCCCATGCACTCTGTCATGCATTCTGCCATTGCGGTTTTCAAGCTATCACGCGTGTGTTTGTCTCCGATCGACGAGATTGGGCGCCACCAGTGGCACGATATCTCCTCGCTCTGGAGATCTCGCTTTCGAGCGCCTTGTTCTGGAGCGTATACGGATAAATTCATAGGCGTCACTTTTGCATTCTCTCCTTGTATTTGACAGTTATGAAGAGTCCGCCATTACCTTAGCTGACACATCATAAAATAAGTAAAACCAAGGGCATATATAAACCTACCTTCCCAACAGGAAATCTTGCACAGCCATATTTGTCATGGTCTGGACATGAGTTTGAGCCCCTTCTCCCCCATGCACTCTTGCATGCATACTGCCATGGTTTCGACGCTCAGCACAGCCTTGCTGGCTTGATGTCCAACATACCGGATACAGGGGAGCGGCCCAACCAGGGGCATTCTCCTCTGCTCTTGGAGATCTCTTTCCTGGGCCCTTGTTCCTGCGATATAGGATAACCTGATTAGGGTCATTTTACTTTCTTCGCTTGTTT
>CALNVZ010001721.1:37752395-37763183 GCA_940671915.1 Paracentrotus lividus
TCATACTGTCAAAACAAGAGAAGTAAATGACCCTATATTATCCTATATCCAGGACAAGGCCAGGAAAGAGATCTCCAGAGCAGAGGAGAAAGACATCTTTGCATGAAGAGTGCATGGGGAGAGGGGCCAAATTCACTGTCCATTACCAGACAAAGTACGGCTGTGCAAGATTTCCTGTTGGGAAGTAAGTTTTATTCCCTTTTACATACTTTTTTATGTGTGTCAGTAGAGGTACGCTTTCATACTGTCAAAACAAGAGAAGTAAATGACCCTATATTATCCTATATCCAGGACAAGGCCAGGAAAGAGATCTCCAGGAGAATGCCCTGGTGATACTTCTGTCGATGAACAAAAACCAGCAGCTGCTGTTGGAAACCATGCAGATGCATGAACATTGCATGGGTAGTGGAGCAAAACTCACCGTTCACGACCAGACCAAATATGGCTGTTCAAGGTTTCCTGTCTGAAAATTTCAGCCAGCTGCAAAGCTGGGTAGCAGTAACCTAGAAAGCTTACTAAGATTGTACATCGAGAACGAAGTAATAATGAAAGAACTTGTACAGAAGGTCAGAGAGGCAGGGATGATGGTGAATGTGAAGGAAGCTTTTGTCAAGTTCACAAAGACCAAGAACTTTGAGGAAGCAAAGACATTAAAACCAGTCAAGGAAGCTGGCATGAACAGGTTTCAAGGTCTTGACTTTTCAAAAGGCATTCCACCAGCCTTTTTAACCTTGATGAGTGAAGCAGAGAATGAATTTCAGAGGTGGTCAGTGTGAGACTCCTGACGGCAGGAAACAGTCCCACCATGTTCATCGGTGGTGATGTACCTTGCAAACGTACCAGTCTCGGAGGTGGAACCCTTCATATGAAATATAGAGGTGGCCTCACTTAGAAAGGCGAGCCTATCACAGTCCTAGAGATTGGAAAAATGAGCAACAGGGAAAATCTCAATGGCCCAAATTCACGAAGGAGGTTTCAAAACTTTGGACTAAAACCATGGATTATGTCAATTATGTGTAAAAATCAGCGCGTACATTGAGAAAGGTCCAATATGAATGCGCAATTTTGTCACAGCGCACTAGATTCACACTTGTTGATATAGTAAAGTCTACTGCTTTTTCAAATCAATTTAAATAAACCATTGACTAAAAAGTGAACTCATTAATTCAAAACTGTGGGCTCATTATGCTATTAAACCATAGTTACAGGCGTAAATTTAGTGCGGTGTGACAAAATCGCACATTCATATTGGACCTTTCTAAATATTCTGTGCTGATTTAAGCTTAATTATTACACAAAATTTACATATTCCATGGTTTCAGTCCACGGTTTGTGAATTCGGGCAAATGACATTGATTTATTGCTCATTACAATTATATTGTATAAAAAAACAATCTAATTCTGTCTAGCAGTTTGGTAAACCAGGGACGTCAAAGTCAGAGACAGCTGTTTATAGAGGAGCTGGAAGATGACCTCTCATCAGTGGAATCAGATGACATGACATCAAGCCGTGGGAAAAGTCATGCCAAGAAGTGGAGGCACTCTGGGACGCCCTTATCAGTCAATACTTCTGGAACCAGAACTCCCGTTAAGTGTCTCGGGATCAACGGTTTCGCAAAGAAACCGCATTCACCTACATGCATGATGAAAATTGTGCAGAGGAGGCTGGCACTCCTGTCATTAAGCAGGAGTCTGAGACATCAAATCATGTGCTGTTCAACAGAGATGAGGTTCATCTTTTCGACGAAGGATCAGACATTCTAATTGACAATTTTCAGAAGGCTCCGGAGGAGGCTGGATTCGTTTGAAGTACACAAATATCCTGATTTGTTGTGTCTGTTAAAGTGGGTATAGGGGGTCATAGTCAATCAAGGCAAAGTTATTCTGTAAAGTTAACCCTGATTCAAAGGTCTACACAAATGAGGTGATTGGAGGTCTTCAAAGTTTTGAAGCTGTGAAGATTCTCCATGCTGAGGATATGGATAATCCACTGTGGAGACACTGCATGTGCGATGTATATAATACTTCTCATAGTCTCAAGAGCATCTCTTCCATCTCACTCACTCTCACAACAAAGTGGGGGAATATCGCCACAAAGAGCGTACATCCAGCATCTTTGGAATGGGATTCAACCCGAAAGACACTGCCCAGGAATGGACCAGGGAATTTTGTGGCATCTTGAACAAGGACAAGGCAAGAAGGAACTTTCAAGGGCCAAAGAGAATGCCCTGGTTGCCCTTCCATCAATGTATAGCAACAAGCAGCTGCTCCTGGAGACCATGCAGATGCATGAACAGTGCATGGGTAGTGGGGCCAAACTGACTGTTCATGATCAGACAAAGTATGGATGTGTAAGGTTTCCTGTCGGGAAGTAGGTTTCAATCTTTTTTAGATACTTTCTTTTGTTTATGTGTGTCAGTAGAGGTACGCTTTCATACTGTCAAAACAAGAGAAGTAAATGACCCTATATTATCCTATATCCAGGACAAGGCCAGGAAAGAGATCTCCAGAGCAGAGGAGAATGCCCTGGTGGCGCTTCTGTCGATGGACACAAACCAGCAGCTGCTGCTGGAAACCATGCAGATGCATGAAGAGTGCATGGGGAGAGGGGCCAAACTCACTGTCCATGACCAGACAAAGTACGGCTGTGCAAGATTTCCTGTCGGGAAGTAGGTTTTATTCCCTTTTAGATACTTTTTTACGTGTGTCAGCAGAGGTACGCTTTCATACTGTCAAAACAAGAGAAGTAAATGACCCTATATTATCCTATATCCATGACAAGGCCAGGAAAGAGATATCCAGAGCAGAGGAGAATGCCCTGGTGGCGCTTCTGTCGATGAACACAAACCACCTGCTGCTGCTGGAAACCATGCAGATGCATGAACATTGCATGGGCAGAGGAGCAAAACTCACCATTCATGATCAAACCAAAATATGGCTGTTCAAGGTCTTCTGTCGGAAAATCTAAGCCAGCTAGCTGCATAACTTGCTAGCAGTGAGCTAGAAAGCTTACTGAGATTGTACATCGAGAAGAAAGTAACTATGAAAGAACTTGTACAGAAGGTCACAGTGGCATGGAGGATGGTGAATGTGACGGAAGCTCTTATCAAGTTCACAAAGACCAGGAGCTTTAAGGAAGCAAAGACATTGAAACCAGTCAATGCAGCTGGCCTGAACAGATTTCAAGGTCTTGACTTTTCAAAAGGCATTATTTAACCTTTTATGCGTAAAGCAGAGCGTAAAGTTCAGAGGTGGTCAGTATGGGACTTCTGGCAGCAGGAAATAGTCCCATGTTCATTGGTGGTGATGTACCTTGCAAAGGAGCCAGTCTCAGAGTTGAAGCCATTCAGAGAGGCAGCCTCATTTGAGGGAGGTGAGCCTATAACAGTCCTAGGGATTGGCAACATGAGCAATGCGCAGAATCTCAATTTTAAGTTAAACCTTATACGAAGGTCTACACATATGAGGTAATTGGAGGCCTTCACAGTTTTGAAGCTGTGAAGATTCTGACAATAAGGATAATCTGCTATGGAGACAACGCATGTGTAACATGTATCATTCATCACATTTGTCTCAAGAGCAGCTGTTTCATCTTGCTCAATCTCACAACAAAGTTGGCAAATATCGCCACAAAGAGAGTACATCCAGCATCTTCAACATCTTCAACTTCAAGCGGAGCATGAAGTTCCGAGGTGGTCAGTATGGGACTCCTGGCAACAGGATATGTTAGTTTCAATTATATTTTTCAGGGAATAATTTTACTTCTCAAATTTGATTAGCAGTTTTGGGTGGATGGCGAAATACTTTGAACGAAGTATGTACAGTCCTATGTAAAATAGTTGCTACACAAAAGAAATTTTGTGTAGCAATCATACAAAAATGCGTAGCAAATTGCGATGCGATACCAGGAAAATTATTCCCTGTTTTTTTAGTCCCACTTTTTTTGCTATGAATCTTGGTATCCCACAGGTAAACAGTATGATGCTGTATGCTAGAAGCTTATTGATAGATACCCAGTTCTAAAGGATAGGGAAACAAATTCAACGGGATATGACGAGTTGATGAAGGATGCTTAAAACTAGATTTAAGCATGAACAGAAGCACCTGCAGAACGATATCGGCAACATGAAGGCCAAGTACCAGTGGAACAGGAAAGCACCCACTATCAAGCAACCAACACAATTACAGGACATTTGGTTAGAGATGCTGAAAACACGTTTTAACCCTAATAAGACTGGGGTTTTTGGTACCTTTCCAGACGGGGGGGGCCATAATGGGCCCCCCTAAGATCTCGGCCGCCGCTCACACAACCGCGCTTAAATTTTGCACGATGGTAGCGTGTCGTGTAATCTACAAGACCGCGCTGTTAATTTTTCTGAAATAATATCAATATATTTTATATGAATTAATTATACTAATTTATGCATGAAATCCCATTTTTTGCTCTCATTGAAAAAAAAAACGCTTCTAGAATGCTAATTTTGTGTATTATTATTCCTTATAGCACGCCTGACGATTGTACTAGGAAAAAACTCTCGTATTGAAATTAATTTCTTATGTATTTTATTGTTTTATGAATTTCTTATGTATTTCGTTGTTTTTTCGACCTTTTTGTTTTTCTTTGTTCTTTTCGCAAAAATTATTGAAGAACCATAATGAAGCATAAAAATGATAAAATAAATTGATTTCAGCCAATGAAAGTGAAAATAATCATATCTTTATGAATAAGGCGAGAAAACTCCATTTGCATTGACTTTGTACACAAAATCGTGTTTTTGAGCCGTTTTCGGTCTGACGGATATTTTTGAAAATCGTGCAGCGTCGTAACGGTATGACCGATTTTCACGAAAATGGTTTCAAAATATGCGCTAGACTTGAAAGTATAAAGTCAGCAAACGGCGCGATAAAAAAATTTCGCGCAGCAGAATGGTCGCGGAAAATGTCCAGGGGGGGCCATGATGGCCCCCCCCCCCTAGTCTTTTGAGGGTTAAGTATGAACGGAAGCACCTACATAATGTTAATAAAGATATCGGCAACATGACGGCCAAGTACTGGTGGAAGAGGAAAGCCCTCACTACCACCCCCCCCCCCTCTCCAGTGAAGAGGGCCAAAAGAAGTTTTATTCAATAAGTCACTTTTTTTCACCGACCAACAAAATTACAGGACACTCAACGAGAGATGCTGAAAACCTGTTTCAAACATGAACGCAAGCACCTTCAAAATGTGAATGACGACATTGCAAACATGAAGACCAAATACGAGGGAAAGAGAAAAGCCCCCATGACCAACCCCCATCCCCAGTGAACAGGGCCAAAAGATTTTTTTTTTATAATCAACTTTGTTCCAAACTGACCAACACAATTACAGGTCACTTAGCGACAGATGCTAAAAACAAAATTCAAACATGAACGCAAGCATCTCCAAAATGTCAATGGGGACATAGCAAACATGAAAGAGAAATATGGGAAGAAGAGGAAAGTCCCCCCCCCCCCCCCCAACATCTCCAGTGAAGAGAGCTCAAAGAAAATCCCTTCAGGTAATGCAAATTCCATTCTTATTGTATACAACCAAGAAAAATATTACTTTTTATTCATATTCATGATGAATGATATTCTGGTTTATCAGAGCATAATTAAATATCCATCAATTTCACCAAGATGAATTACTTGGTCATATTCACAGCTAAGTCAAGAGTCATTTTGTAGTTAATTGGGAAAAAAAAGCACTTCAGTACCTTTCACCCAAAGTATGGCAAATAATTGCTTTTTTGTGTCCTAAAAATATAATTGGAAAATTTTTTTGTGATAAAACTGAAGACATTTGTATTTTTATTTTGCAGGCAAATCATGCTCAAGGAGAGGACGCTGTGAGCATCAGGAAACATGTTGGGGACCTGAAGGACATGGCCGCCAAAAGTTCCCCACATAAAGTCCAGATGGAGGACAAGTTTCTTCGAACCCTGGCGATCGGCAGCAATTTATTTTGCACCATAGTGTCAAAGAAGTCCCAGATGAATTTCCTCTGCTGAGACAGGCAAATCACACTCAACGTGAAGATGATACCAGTATAAATAAAAATATGTTAGGGACCTGAAGGACATGGCCGCCAAAAGATCCCCAGATAAAGTCTAGATGGAGGACAAGTTTCTTCAAACCCGTGGCTAACGGCAGCAGTTTATGTTGGAAAGTGCCGAGGAGGTCGTGGAGGAATTCGCTCTCTAGCTACAAGATCCTGCGAGTAATATTACATATCTCCCACCCCCCTAAACATAATGAGGATAAGGAAACATGTTAGGGACCTGAAGGACATGGCCGCCAAAAGATCCGCTGATAGAGTCTAGATGGAGGACAAGTTTCTTCGAACCCGGGCTATCGGGAGCAGCTTATATTGCACCATAGTGAAACAGAGGTCATGAAGGAATTTCCTCTGCTGATACAGGAAAATCATACTCAACAAGAAGATAATGTCAGTATAAATAAACATGCTGTGGACCTGAAGGACATGGTCGCTAAAAGATCTCCTGATAAAGTCCAGATGGAGGACAAGTTTCTTCGAACCCGGGGTTATCGGCAGCAATATATGTTAGAACATAGTGCCGAGGAGGTTGTGGAGGAATTTCCTCTACTTAGACAAGACTACTGGATAATGTATTACATATTCCCCCTTTTTGTTTTTCCCTTTCATATTTAAGCTAATCTTTAAATTTCATGTCTATCGGGCATTAAATCGAATGACATTCTATTTATCGTAGCATTATTTGTCAGGGTGGAGGGGCGACAAAACTGGGAAAGCATATTTCACCTAATATGATATGCCTAAAAAGTCTCATAGGATTAACTTTGGCATTTAGTGTCAAACTAAGCTAATAATAACAGGCACGATTGTCCTTTACATTAGGATAGGCAGTCTCAACCAGGGTTCATGCATATTTTGTTTTATCAGGAACTAAAGCAAATTCTTTATGTTTATGTTTTCACAGTTGCTGAAAGACCTTGAGCTAACGTACGGATTAAAGTACCTTGATAATTTACAAATAAGGATTGGAGACAGAGCTGACGGAATCATAAAACTGGCTGAGAAGACAAAAGCGAGCACAGATTTATTACACAAATCTAATACCAAGGTGGAGAATATGTTGGAGGACATGAAGAAGCAAGGCACAGTATTGCTTCTTTCCATAATCATCTCTACATGTTCAAAAGGTTCTCCCAAGTGAAATTGTCTGAAATATGTCAGAGGTGACAGCGGTAAAAACAGATGATGTTGGCAAGGACTTCATGGTACGTGGAGATAGAGAGTTTTACTCCGTTGAGGTAAATTTTGGCACAATAACTTTTTCACGTCTCCTTGATATTGGATCCCAAGAAACGACAGTGGGAGAGTCTTTCTTCCAGCGGTACTTACAACCGGCTGGTCGTGAGTTAAAAGTTATTCCTTCTTCATTTAATCTCGTATCTGCAGGTAGGCAAACCATACTATACGTAGGGTGCTTCGAGACAGATGTACTTGCTTTAGGACGTCTTGTCCCATCGAGACTGCTGGCACTTCGGCTTGAGAAAGTCCATAGTTGTGGATGAAAGCTGGCCATTGCGACTTCTTTCATCTCTGTAAGAACATTGCATCTACATGTACATGTAACGACTGGCAACAAGGATTTAATTTCTTTTGCGTTTCTTACATAAAGATAGCAACTTTTGGAAGTCTTGGGGAGTTTCGTTCTGATGCAGAGGATTGGATCACTACCAAGAGAGAATAGAGCACTACTTCGCTGCAAGTGACATTAAGTGCTGAGAAGCCAACGTTCTATTTTTCTGAGTGTGTGTGGAGCTCAAATGTACAAACTGTTGAGAAGCTTGGCCTTTCCAAAGAAACCTAGAAATTGTATATTTACAGAACTTATGAATATTATTTCTAAACGTAAGCATCCTAAGCCTCCATTTATTGTAAAACGCTGCAAATTTAACAGTCGAGTTAGAAGGCAGGGCGAGTCAGAGGCTGACTACATGGCAAAGCTCTGCCATATTGCTGAACACTGCACATATGGAGACACCCTAGAGGACATGCTGAGTGATTGTTTGGTTTGCAGCATTGATTTGCAAACGAAGAAACACTAATGGCGTGGAGATGTCTAGTTGGCAAAGCGATCATAATGTGTGATGTCTTGCTATACTTTTGCATTTTAAAAACTACATTTGTTTTCTGTATTTATTTAAATCCAATTTTCCAAAAGGAGATCCTTTAAACTTCAAATTACTAAGGTGACTATTTTTCCAACAGAGTGTGAAACTAACCATAAATATATAGTACGAAAAAAAAAATAAACAAATAAAATGAAACTCCATCTGGGATAATCACGTATATTGTATCATTATCATTCCAATCAATGTAATCATGATACTATTGTATTAATGTTTTTATTTTTGTTAGACCGTTTTGGTCACATTTGGCATTCTTGAAAAGGAATTAAATTCTGTAAAGGAACAACTCGCAGACATGACTGAGTTCCATCATGATATCACCGCTGAATGGTTTTACTTATCCTAATACCTTACAACTTTCAAAACAGAGTGTAAAAAAGTTAACTAATATTGCGATAATCTCAAGTTAATTGCAAATTGCAAATAAAAACATAACAGTTTTCCCCTACATGTGTTACTTCAGTGACATCTACTGGCTAAAATGGAGTTGCCATACTCAAAAGTGTTACAAATCACATGTGCCATGGAGCTACCTGATAAGAATACACATGTACCGTTACAGAAGATTTATGGGCAGCCCACCCCATACAAGGTAAACAAGACGGCGAGAATCAGTGGCCGTAAGCAAACATACATTTACCAGCCTACAAAGAACCAGCAATTGTGTGATCGGTGTGGGAAAGCAGGGAGTCACCAAGGGTCTGAGTGACAATGGAGTGATAGACGTGTGGGACGGTGGGACATCTGTCTCAGGCTGTACTGTTTTACAGTGATAGCACTGGCGATGGGGATAAGCCTTCTCCATTGAAAGTTAGTCTTGACGTTACAGACGCGAACGTACGATTCCAAATTGACACAGGGACGTCAGTCACCCTCATGAGTGAAGAGGAGTAGAACAACAGGTGGACGGCTGGAAACGGGCCAAAGATTCGTTCCAGCAGCACAATCCTACAGACGTATAAAAAGGAGAGTATTGACATCAAAGGGGAGTGGTACATGTATGTCACGCCTGCATATGGCAAACAGAGTGCGAAGGCCAGAGTACTATTTGTTAAGGGTAAAATGCCTTCAAGTGTCTTTTCTTTATATAGAGTGGCCACTGTGACTTAAGATACATGTACATTGAAGCACTGCAGTAGAAGTACCAAGCACACCAGAAGTCTTATGGATCCGAATTAATAGGGGGAAGCAAGAACAGGAAATCAATCCATTTTGGGAAGAAGATAATTTCACTTTAAATCTACAGTGTGGTTCTAGGACATCTCCCCCGGAGGACAACTCCCCCGGGGACAACTCCCGGAGGACAGCTCCCCCGGAGGACAACTCCCCCGGAGGACAACTCCCCCGGAGGACAACTCCCCGGAGGACAGCTCCCCCGCAGAGACATCTCCCCTGGAGGACAGCTCCCCCCAAGGACGAGTCCCCCGGAGACAGCTTCCCCCAGGGACAACTCCCACGAGGACAACCTCCCCTGGACAACTCCCCGGAGGACAGCTCCCCAGGACAACTCCCCCGCAGGACAACTCCCCCGGAGGACATCTCCCCCGGAGGATAGGTCCCCCAAGGACACTCCCCGGATTGACATCTCCCCTCACTTTAAATGCTTTATAACTATTGATTTTATGCCAAACCCCTTGTTTTGCTTTCTGTTACAATTATACATTATTTTCGCATGGAGTAACCCTTCTGTAATGACAAGCGAGGATGGAATGGTTGTTTAATATTGCTAATCATCCATTGGAACCACCCCTTCAAATCTATGAATGGCTACTCCTTCCCTCAAAAGGTTGTTAGGTTTGGCAGATTCAGGGGTACCCCAACGAAATGTGACCATCAAAAAAAGAAAATTAATGAAAGTGCAAGAAATAAAAGAAATGTTGAAAAAAGGAAGGATGCTAAATGGGAATGGGGAAATACGAAGCTACAGGAGTACAAAAGAGCACGAAGGGCGAGTTGGCATACATATCTCTAGTCGTCTTCAGCAAAAGGGGGGGGGGGGGTAAGCTTTAATTAATAATTAATCACACCCTAAACAAATAAGAATGAGCGCAAAAGTTTAAACAAGAACACTATTTTTATTTATCAAAAAAGAAATTCACAAAACTCAATTCCAACATCATCACTTGTTTTGTCATTTTTCAAGGAATAATGTAATACAATCATTGTCATTGGGTTTAAGATTTTACAGACAATAATGTTATATCTGAATGGTGTGTGTTCACAAGTATGCACTTGCACAGCTATGCATTCATGCCGTGTCATCGCTATCAAAAGAGGGTGTTATTGCAACTAGTGTTGGTATGAAAATATCTCCAGAAGTAGATGAAAATTGAAACATCTCGGTGTATCAACCAGTTTTTCAGTATTTCCGTCAACATATCCGATAAAGACATTTTTATAATTGTAAAACATTTGCTGAAACAAGCCAAAACAAAACAAAACAAAACCCTTGTATCAAATTATTTACCTGTATTTTTGTCGGTATAATTGAAGAGGTGTGATTTAAAATTTTCCACTTGACGATTCGCGCTTGAAAATCCTTTTTTTTTTTCTTCTTTTTTTCTTTTCTTTTTTTTTTTTTTTTTTTTTT
>CALNVZ010001721.1:37764159-37824062 GCA_940671915.1 Paracentrotus lividus
TGGTGGTTTGTTGTCCTCCGGTGGTGAGTTCCTCCGGGGGAGATGTCCTCCGGGGGAGCTGTCCTCCGGGAGTTGTCCCCGGGGGAGTTGTCCTCCGGGGGAGATGTCCTGATACGCTACAGTGTATATATCTCTTTTCTGTATATACAATGTATATTGGCCACTGTGACTCAAGGCACACATCTGTGGCAGAAGTTATGAGTACACCAGAATTCTTATGGCTCTGAATCAATAGGTGAAAAAAAGGAAGAGGTAATCAATCCATTTTGGAAAGAAGATAATTTCACTTTAAATTTAAATCTCTTTTCTGTAGGCCTATATATAGTGGCCACTGTGACTGCCGATATACTGCTGCCGCAGAAGTCAGCAGCAGTCCAGAATTTTTATTCATAAGGTTAAACAGGTGGAGGAAGGAAGAGGTCCGCTACCCAAGTTGGAGAGAGGAGAATTGCTCCAAAAACCATGTGCCACTAGAAATTCAGGGTGTCCTGAACATTGAACTGCCACAGGACAATGTGCAGGAGTACACTCTGTGCAGATTGCTTATACGTTGCAACGTTGATATTTTTTTTTTTACCATGTTCACGACATTTTATAGGAATATGCATCTATCTCTCATAATATCTACATACATGTATATGTCAGTTACATATTTTAGGCACTTTAGGCACTAATAAAAAGAAATTACTTCCTTCCTATTCGCAGTTACATCATGGGACTAGACTCACGGATGGCCACTACACATGCCAGGTAATGTGTGATGACGGATGGGAGGACTCAAGATGGCGGTTGTGAAGTCTAAACCAGAAAAACAATTTCACTTTAAATTTAAATCTCTTTTCTGTATATATAGCGGCCACTGTGACTCCCGATATGCTGCTGCCGCAGAAGTCAGCAGCAGTCCACAGTTTTTATTCATAAGGTTAAACAGGTGGAAGAAGGAAGAGGTCCGCAACCCAAGTTGGAGAGAGGAGAATCGCTCCAAAAACCATGTGCCACCAGAAATTCAGGGTGTCCTGAACATTGAACTGCCAGAGGACAATGTGCACGAGTACATTCTGTGCAGATTGCTTGTAAGTTGCAACGTTGTTATTTTTTTTTTTTACCATGTTCATGACATTTTATAGGAATATGCATCTATCTCTCATAATATCTACATACATGTACATGTACACTGCCCTCCAAAAGTTTGGGTACACCTGATGTCAGCTCTGTTTTGGATCATTTTGAGGCATTTTATGTCCAGTATTTCAGTCCAAATGATGTTTAAGTACAAGAAATACATTATGCAACCAAAATACTTCATGATTACCACGCCAAGTCTCCTTGGAATTTAGAAATTATTCAAAAATATATGCAAAAAGTGCAAAAACGTGATTTTGCACTAATTCATTTCATTATTGAAAAAAAGAAGATATCTTGGCTAATAACGGTCCTATCAATGTAAAATTTTGTATGGATGTTGAGGCACATGTAAAATATAACCCTGTACTCTTTGTTTGTATTTTAAGACAAGACTTTATTAATTATGCAAATTTATGCAAATTAAAGGTCTATTTTTAGAAATTTATCAATACTTTGTTTAAAAAATTGCTATGAAGCCCATTTTCTTGTTAAAAGTTGCTGAGTATAATACTCAACAAAATTATGATTAAAAAGTTTGACTTCCTCCTGAATTCCTTTGTATTCTTTTGTTTTATTACTTTCTATTGTTTTCGATTGTTTTTATTTGTATGTATTTCGCAATATATTTGGCTCTAAGACTTTTATGTTTCTAAAATGTACCTTGATTGATTTCAAGATATCCAAGATGATGCTTAAAGCCTTTCAAATGCAATTAAAAGTGTTGTAGGGCAATTCAGGTGAATGGTGCATTCAGTACATAAGTGGGAAATAATTGAATTTTTCGATATTTTTAAACTTTCCTAATTACACGTCAAAATAATGGTTCCTTACTTAATAACTATTTATATGAAGACTGAATTATGACTGTTCTGACTGGGGGAGGGGTCCCGGCCAATTTAACCAACTATAAAACATCCATGACTGCTGCACAACCGCTGCCAACCCCAAATATGCTTTTTGGTGACTGTTTCCTTTAAAGCGTATTACAACTATTGTCCTAAGACTGTAAGAACACTGCCAATTGTTTTGTTAGGTGATACAACATTGCATTATTGCATGCCAGGCCTAAATAGAATGTAAGATACTATTTTCCTTTCATTTCAGAAAAAGAAAAGGGCCAAAAACATTAAGAAATACATAAAAGTAAAAATAATCGAAGACAATAGAAAGTGATAAAACTAAAGAATACAAAGGAATTCATGAGAAAGCGCAACTTTTTAATAAAAATGTTGTTGACTATTATACTCAGCAACTTTTAACAAAAAATTTGGCTTCAAAGCAATTTTTAAAAGAAAATATTGATAAATTTCTAAAAATAGACCTTTAATGTGCATAAATTTGCATAATTAATAAAGTCTTGTCTCAAAATACAAACAAAGAGTACAGGGTTATATTTTACATATGCCTCAACATCCATACAAAATTTTACATTGATGGGACCATTATTAGCCTAGATATCTTATTTCTTCAATAATTTAATAAATTAGTGCAAAATCACGTTTTTGCACTTTTTGCATATTTTTGAATAATTTCTAAATTCCAAGGAGACTTGGCGAGGTAATCATGAATTATATTGGTTGCATAATGTATGTCTTGTAATTAAACATCATTTGGACTGAAATACTGGACATAAAATGCCTCAAAATGATCCAAAACAGAGCTAACATCAGGTGTACCCAAACTTTTGGAGGGCAGTGTATATGTCAGTTACATATTTTAGGCACTTTTTTGGTTTTAAAATAAAAAGACATTACTTCCTTCCCATTCGCAGTTACATCATGGGACTAGACTCACAGATGGCCACTACACATGCCAGGTAATGTGTGATGACGGATGGGAGGACTCAAGATGGCGGTTGTGAAGTCTAAACCAGAAAAACAATTTCACTTTAAATTAATATCTCTTTTCTGTATATATAGGGGCCACGGTGACTCAAGGTACACTGCTGCCGCAGAGGTTAGGAGCACTCCTGAATTTTTGAGGCTGAGAATAAATAGGTGGAGAAGGAAGAGGTCCTCAAATCTAAACTCAAGATGCCATCACGCAAATAACTGAAGAAATTGATTAATGTATCAATAAAGTAGAAGGGACAATGACAAGACTAAACAATTCATTGGCAAATACGAATAAAGCTGAAGCAAAGTATTACAAAGAACTAGAGAAACTGAAAGAAGCACAAAAAAATACAGCACTTTGCAGTGTATGCAGAAACGATGATTTCTTTTCGGAGGATACTTTGATGAACGAGTCTCAAGATACGGGACTATCACAAGCAACACTAAGTGATCCTTAACTCCACCACATCAATCCACTCAAGATTTCTGTTCTCAAGGTGTGTCGATGATCATGTCTCAAGACATCGGTACATCACAAGCAACAGCAAGTGATCAAGCTACATGTTCTACACCACAGCTATCAAGGGAAGACTTGTCTCAGTGTCTTTTTGATTCACAAGAAAATTAAAAAAAATGGAAACTTCACTTGACTCCCACACTTTTGCTTATTTCATTTTTATAACTATGTAAATTCAGTTACATATAAATCTTATACCAGTGATCTTATACATAAACATATAACAGTGATGCTCGTGAAAGTACATGTATATGTTTCTGCCATGGACCATGAGGAAGGAGAATTTGAATCTTTATACAGTCTGGTTCAAAAGGCTGGAGAGAGGGCAAAGAGTATGGGCCTCAAAAACTTTGGGATGCAGCGGGAGAGCCAATTCCGGTAATTTACGTGGGTGGTCTTCAAATACATGACCTACATGTATCAAGACCAATACAGTCCCTTTTTGAACACCACAATACACCAGATGTTGTCATTTTACACGCTGACACCAATACCATCGGGAAACATCCCGTAAATAAATGCAGGCAGGCAGATGAGGAGGCCCTACTTTCAACCAGACAATTGCTCCATGACAGCCACATCTGCTTCTCAGAAATCATCCTACAATTATTAAACTTGGCCTTGCAGATACATGTAGTCCACACTCTTTATTTGGGATTGAAAAATTGTCGCAAGACAGTCAATAAGCATGCTCAAGGGGAAGATTAGAAGGAAGTTCTAGCTTAATTTAACATCCAGGGCATGCAGATGGTCTACACTGTCAATCGGCGCTGAACAATAGCCGCAAGACAGTAAACAAGTACGCTAAAGGGAAGGGATGTTACAGGCCTCATTCCTGAAGCACAACATCAACATGCAGGGCATGTAATAGGGTAGTTTCGGCGCCCGATTGCATAACTGAGAATTGACCATGGTGGGACAACGAACACGCGAGCAGACGACGAACTACATGTGTTTCCTATTGCAGTCACGGTGTTTCATGTGACATTATGCTCTTATTTCACTCTTATTTTCAAAATCTGTCATTTGACTATGTTTGTGAACAAAGATCTACATCCATATACCTATTGCCTTGCCATTTAAGAAGCCTGTTGCTGAAAACCTGAAAAAAAATTTCTGAAAAAGTCAAGTTTCGGTTTCAAGCAATGACATGACTGATACACACAATTCTTGCACGTAGCGTATGATCGAACAAGAGTGTGCCGCATTAACGGCAGCACGAATGCACGTAAAGGTTAGATATCTGCAGGTTTCTTGCTACTCTGAATTTGAAAACAACATGGTTGATTGGACGGCATATTTCACGTTATTGAAATGATGATATGATTTATTAACACAGCAATTTCCAATAAAAAACTTATCATCACAGGAATATACAGAAAATAATGGATGGAGTTTTGAAACAATGTAGGAATTACCGAAAATCAGAAAATTATTTTGTAAGAGTCACGGCATGAAAAAATGGTCGATTGTTACTGTGTACTGTCGATGTCTTGTACCATCATGCGGAGGTATTTTCAACCCCCTTTCTAAAATAAAAGTCCTAGTCGACCACTATGAAAATATTTTTTGGGAAATAATGCGGAGCATTTATAATTTTATAAGTTTTGCTTTAACTTACCGGTGTCATATAAAACTTGTAATTAATATGTAGAAACATTACTAATTTGTATCTTTGTAAGTTGCAGACTTTATATTGTGCTGCATAGTGCAACTTAAATCTTTTATTCCAAATTCTCCCTCCTATAGTATTTGTTAGGTTGCATTTCATAGTTTTTACTCCCATGTCTCTTGTACATGTACTTGCTGTTTCTAGGGATCAAGGGTTAAGGCCAATGACCACTTGGTCACATAAATATGTCAGTATGACACATAACATTAGTGGTACATTACACTCTCTTACCCCTACTCTCTCTCGCTCTTTCTGTCTGTCTCTCCACGGTCATCAATGTATTTTACCCAAACAAACTAGGTGTGGCAGTAGTTTTGAGGGAAGAGTGGAATAGGATTTTGTTGAGAAAGATTTTTGGAGTGAGAGCAGGATAGACATGTTTTGAGATTGAGCTCTCCCTGAACACAAAATTTATATATATGTTTAATTGGAGGAAAGAGAAGATAAATCGTTATTTCGTGTTTGGATAATTTCCTTGATTATTACTTGTGGTGTGCTGGGAACCATTTAACTTTGTCCATCCTGTTTTTATCTGACTGAGCGGAGCATCAATAAACTGATCCATTTCTACATGCATGTCAGTTTAATATATTTTGCTACAAACTGCTCCTGTTTTGTGACGGTATTTATCTCTGTTAACTGGAACGCTTTGCTGTAACATATGTGATATTATTGTATTGGAACACTCATACTTTGTATCTTGTAGCTGCCCTGTGACAACTTAAATGCTTTGCTGGAATAGTGGAACCGACATATTGTAAACTGCTGCTGAATTCTATATAGCTGCGTGAGTGACATCTACTTTTGCGAGAACTGTTTTCAAGCGTGGCCATCAGTAACTCTTAATAATAATACAATTAAATGGGATTCCCTGTGATGATGATGTGTTATAATTGTTGATGTTGTGTATGTGTGCCAAGGCGTTATACTGTGTAATTATTTCTTTTATTATTCATGTATTTTATACCTTCATTAAACCTCAATTAACCCAGAGGTTACTCAATTCAATTCAAGATTGTCTGATTAATCATTTTACACACCTCTATTACTTGCTTAATTATTAGATCGTAATGTTTGCTTTTGATATGGATTTTGATATGAATTGAGTGTTGAGTAGAAGTGTGTTGTTTTATAAATACATGTAGTTAATGTAATTCTTTGTCAGAGAAATATGCACATTCTTGCATCTCTTTTAATAACGTTTTAGTAACTGGTCTTTTTGAACCCCTACATAAATTGGTGGCAGCGGTGTGATAAGTGTTATTAAAATTCGACAAGAGGTTTTGATACGATTTATTTCTTTTCTCAAGTCTTCTAATAGTACAGCTTATTTTCTATCAAACCTTCCCTCGTTCTAAAGGCTTAATTCATTTTTAACAGATTAACGCTAAATCCAAGTGCCAACGTCATTAAGATTCGAGAACTGTTTCCATTATTTTATTTTGGTTTTGATAATTGAAGCTATATTATATTATTTGTCTGTGATTTTTGTATTTGTTAAGAATTCCTTTAATCAATCAGAATGAATCCCCCAATTATTACAGATCAAGATAACAGTATCACACCAGGGAGTTCATCACCTACATCTTCCCAAAACAAGACCACAATGCTCCCTTTAAGTTATGTACCTCTTTACATATCCATCCCCACATTCACTGGTAGCTGTGTTAAAGGTTTGGGAGTGCAAGGGTGGATTGCCCAAGTGGAGGCAGCTTTCCAATCTTGGCGGACACCTGATGACCAGAAGGTTGGGGTAATTCTTCACCACCTTGCGGGTTTGGCCAAGAGGGAGATCCTAGTGCTCGTGGAGGCACGGCGTAGAACAGCTGCCCAGATATTCGAACATCTGAAGAGGGTGTTTGGCGATAAAGAGACGATCCCGGCGCTTTTGGAGAGGTTACACAGCCGAAGGCAACAGCAGGATGAGACCACCCAATGCTATGCACTGGTGTTGCAAGAGCTTGGTGGGCGTATCAGAGCAATTAATAAGGATTATGTAAAGGACCTTAATGACCTTGTCAGCAGCTGTTTTGTAGAGGGATTGCATCAAGGGCCTGTAAAGGTAGCCATCTGGAAGTACTGGCGCCAGAACCGGGGTGGCAGTTTTGACAAATTGAAGGAGGAGGCCACAAAAATAACCGAGGAGGAGGAGAATGGCAACATCGATGAGTTCCACAAGGTCGAGGGTGCCATCTACCTAGGGGAGGAAGCTCATGCCTAAAAGAAAGATACGGACACCAAGGAGCTCATCCGCGACCTTACAAAGGAAGTGGCAGCTTTGCGTTTAGGGTGGACGAATTGACAACGAACAAGCAACAGAGACTCCGCCAACCATTCACAGGTCAGCCATTTGACTCCAATAGGCCACTGGTTTGTTTCAACTGCGGTAGACCCGGTCTCTATTAATTACTTAATTATTAGTTCGGAATGTTTGCTTTTAATATGAATTTTGAGATGAATTGAGTGTTGAGTAGAAGTGTGTTGTTTTGTAAATACATGTAGTTAATGTAATTCTTTGTTAGAGCCATATGCACATTCTTGCATCTCTTTTAATAACGTTTTAGTAACTTGTCTTTTTGAACCCCTACATTTTGTTTACCCCCGTAAAAAAAATGGAGTGATCCTATAATTCTCGAATGCCTTCACAGAAATAGATTGTACATTTTGAACAAAAAACCATCAATAATAAGGTAAAAATGTACAGAAATATAAAAATGAATAAAGAATTTGGAAAGGGAAAATATAGGCAGATCAGGAAGTCTAATCAAATAATTATTGCCTACTATGATCTGTTTAGATTAGGCATTATTAGGCATAGCTCGGCATGGATGGGCACTCTGAAAATGAGTCGTTTTGCGTATGAGGCGGCAAGGTTGAGTTAGGAAAATGACCAAATCAACTTATAAATTCATATTTTTAAGAGAAATTATATCATATTTTCAACATGAAGCTAATTTTAATAACAAGGCAATATATCCATAAAGGTAAAGAGGGGTTTTAAATCATAATCATCAACAAATGTGGAAAATAAGGGTGAAATATGAACATGATGTTGTGCAAAATCATGACTTGTAATGGGAAATATGTACTGTTCGTCATCTGCTAGTGCATGCTCCCACCATACTGTTGTCCTACCCTGAATACATTACGAACCAACCCCATTGGTCCACACTCTCAGTTTGCATTGAACAATTGTTGCTTGAAATTAAATAAGTATGATCGAGGGAAGGGTAGTATATACATTGTTCCAGGCCTCATTCCTGAAGCACAACATCAACATGCAGGGCATTAAATTGGTCTACACTTTCAGTTGGCATTGAACAATTGTCGCTTGAAAATAAACAAATAGGAGCACCATCCCTGGGATACTAAGACTTCCCTCCTAAAATCTATCCCCGTAAGAGAGGTACAATATAAGAGGGGTGGAATGAGAACATAGAGTAATAAAGCAATGTAGTCAACCTACCAGACCTACATGAAGTTGTTTTGATTTTCCAATGACATTGCCAGGCTACGCAAATCATACAGAAAGATTTGAACATGGCAAGTATCAATGCAGAGGATATGGATCAATTACTCAAAAGCAAATAATGAAAAACAGAAAGAGAAAAAAAAATCAAGCATGCATTCTCTATCTTTGAAAAATACTGCTCAATATGAAATGTCGAAAACATGAGCGGCGTGGAGTTCGATAATCTTCTGTAAGAGTTTAATGCAAGAGCCTGAAGGTGAGTTGTACTGTAAGAAAACAATGCAAGCAACGTGGAATGTAAAAATGGTCCTGTGCACCTTTTAGTGTGTAGCAGCCAAACTGATGTTTTGATTTATGTTGGGATATGGATAAGAGATGCACATGTAGAAGTGTTACTTATGTTTTATTCAGTGTTAGATATGAGATCTGATTCTTTTCTGCTAAGTAGGAATTATCTTTATCTCATTTCCTTTTCGATTAGGTCTTGTTCTGGATCTGGAGTCTATAGGTAGTTAGGCCTAGTCTAAAACGACAAGGTATATAAAACAAAATTAATAAAATGACTGTGGATATTATAATTTCCAAAGTGCTTTTCCTACCAGCCTTTCTATCATCCCAAGACCTTGGGTTAAGATGTGATAATAAAGTATATGGGCCTACCATTTTGCCCAAGTAGGCCACTCCTAAAGTACTGTATTCTTCCAGACAATTATCAGTTTTTAAAGAAGAGCATCAACAAGCTAAAAAAGTGTACATTGTATATGTACTTTTATCACCATTTCTAACATTTGATCTATCAGAACTTTTGGCCGTTCCCACCCCACAACTCTAGGCGACGAATAATCAATCAACCACAATGTCTTCATACGTGCTCACTGTAGTGGTACTACTGTTTCTTTCATTCCAGGCTAATTGCCTTTGATTTAACATCCCATACATGAGGACTGCTGAAGGGCAGCTCAATGATGCAGCAATAAAAGACCTATTGAACTTGTTATACCACGATCTTGGAGCAAGTATTGTTACCCCTAAATCTTAGAGCTGACTCAACTCAATGGTTTCTAAAGAAGAACATCCGCACGATTGATTCCCTGTTGGATTTTCAAAGATCCAGAATAACTATTTTGACTTATTTTAACCTAGTTTGATACATCACGGCAATGGATGATGTAAACGTGAAACAGACTGACACCATTAAATTCCTGAACTTTCCTCTAATGTGAGGCATTTTACTATAAACTCCATGACTATTCCATGACTTGATAAAGTTGAAACTAAATTTCCAGGTCTTCCCTGATTTCCAGGTAGAATGGAAACCCTGTTTCCATGGTTTAAGAAATGAGCATACACATATTAATTGTGCACCATTGTGCCATAGTAGGGCACTCTTGGAGTCACCCACTGATTATTCCACAGACTCAACATACAATGGGTTAAATACATTTTCTTATAACATGTACAAACCAATGTACAAGTACCCTGTTTGCCATCTTCAGTCATCGGAATCTGCACTCCATCGGTTCACATCCTCCCTCATGTAGGAGTATGGTAGCCTTGCCTGTGTGCCGCACTGCTTCCGTCCATCTTCCATTCTCCCAAGGGCTCTCCCGGACGTCCTTGCCTCCTTGATGTAGGGCTTATACCTGCTGTACAGAGCTCGGGATATAGCCACTGTATCTCCTGTAATGGAAGAAGAATCATTTAGTAAGTGTTGTACAAACTAATCTTTCCTGCATGGCGCACTGCTTCCGTCCATCTTCCGTTCCCTCCAAGGCTATCCCGGACGTTCTTGCTTCCTTATTGTAGGGTTCATACCTGCTGTAGATTGCTCAGGATATCGCCACTGTATCTCCTGTAATGGAAGAGGATCTTTAATAGGGGCTGACAACCTATTCTTGAGCAAGTGATTTTCGAATTCCAGTAAGACCCCCTTTGGTCTATTTTATTTTGTACATATTGTATTTATTCATTATCAAAATTTACATACGATTACAAGCGTAAATGTTGAGAATGACATTAGGCAAATAAAATCCTGAAAAAACAATGAGAAATTAATGCAATTAGTAGATACATATCAAAATAACCAGATTACCCTATCTGGATAAAACATACCGATTCATATGTGTTTACCATGTTTACATACAAAATAAAATTATATACTTGAAGAAGAATTTTCACTCTCAATACAGCATGAAATAGTTTTTTCATATTTGCCCCTTGCCAGTGAAAGTTGTTTGATTATTCTGGTATATCTTGTATGTTATCATACAATGTATGTCAAAAAAAGATAATTAATTAATGGTAGTTTACAGATAATGGTAATTTTTTTTCCACCAACACAAAAACAGGTCAGTACAACATAAATTAAAAGACATAACAGTAATTCTTATAACTTGTGGAAAATAAAACGAACAGCAATATAAACTGTCCGTTTTTATTACTTATAATGACTGATGGTAACATTAAGCACTTACCAACAGGTTGAATGGGGAATTTCTCTTTGCTGTACGTCCACTGTGTCTCCATGATGAAAGATCGCATGTTGAACTTGCCTTGGTCATAAGGTACTTGTAGCTCTATGCATTCATCCAAGAACTGAACAAACAGCTCCCATCGATTGTAATAATACCTGTAATAGACGGAGACTGTGATTATTAAAGTTGTCACAAGGTAACCGACAAATTTTACTCAAAAAACTCCCCCCCCCCCACAAAAAAAAAAAAGACAAAAAAGACAAATAAAATACAACACTTACATACATACACTTCTTCCAAAATACCCTTCAAACAGTGTATACAAATTAATTTTTTTTTTCCATTTTTTTTTTTTTTTTTAATATTATCAATACAATACGCATGTATATGAAGAAAATGCCAAACTAAATCAAATACTGGTATTTAAAACATTTCCAAATGTAGATTCACATACGTGAACATTTATATGGCTTTTTGGCTTTTTATTGTAAGTATCTTGTATTACTTGGATACACAAATGATGAACTGCAAAAACAAGGTTCGTACTTACGTTCGAAGTAATCCTCCCCACTGCTTGTTTGCGTAATCTATGTGCTGTACAAATGTAAAAAAGAAAAGAGAGGAAAAAAAATGACACATCATAAGGAGTGTTCTTGTGATGAAGTTTACAAACCTTTACCAGCACAGGTGACCCCTAATATATTAATATGACCAAGTTACAAATACAACATATCACACATAATTTCAAAGGCATGGGGATGTCAATTCTGTCATTTTAAATGCTAAATGTTCTTGACTCTTGTTCGTTTCTCCTTTGATAATGCTCCACGCTGTTTTATAACATGCACAAATGAACATAGTTTGACAAATGTGCGAAGAGCCATTTATGGCACACAGCAGGTCAATAGTTTAATGGGCAACAGAATGTTATTTGCTACTCACTTCTCCTTCAGGTCCCCAGACAGTGATTTGATTTCTGGCATTGTATTCGTACAAAGATTCTTCCTAATAAAAAAAAGGAAGAAAAGCAGAGAAAACAAATAATATGAAGTATGAGACAACAACAAGAATTTATTTAAGTCTGTATGGTTAATATCTACATGTATGCAGTACATTCTTCCTAATTGAGTAAAAAAAAAAGCAAAGAAAAAAAGTATGTGGTACATATATGGTTAATGTCTATGCAGGCCATCTTTGTGTTTAAGATCAGGGTTCCCAGCATTTCAAGAAAACAATATTCCCTGATTTTTCCCTGATATCTAAAAATTCAAGATTATTATCTAAACCCAGTTCCAGTTTTGCGTGAGTTTTTTTTTTCTTTGTCGCCATGAACTATTTGCAGTATAAAACACTAGTCTGACTGACTACCGCACTTTCGATTTGTGGGCCATTCAAAATTCCCTGACTTTTCCCTGATTTTGAAGCATCATTATCAAATTCCCCTGACTGTTCCCCGACTGGAAAAAAGTAAAATAATTTTCCGTGATTTCCCTGATGGGCTGGGAACCCTGAAGATCAATGCAAGGAAATCTTATTTTTCCCCACAATACAACCTTCACGAAAGTAAATAATTACAACAATATTCATTTTATTCACTTTATATCTAGAAACAACAAAAAAAATCGAAAAAGAAACAAAACAAAAAATATGTAACATATGTAATTGAAGATAAAGTAAAGCATGGTCCTCAAGTAACCAAGAAGTGGAACTTCATTCAGTGCATTTGGGGCTTTTGTTTTAGACATGCATTTTCCTTCTTGTGTGCCTCTCTACAGCTCTTGATAATGCCATATGAATGTAGTTTCAATATTACCAAAGACCGATATCCTCCTAACATACTCTGAACAAACAATTTCGAAATCTATTTTTCTATCACCTGCAAGTGATTTTTTTTTTTTATTGAGGAATATTTAACAAGCAACTTACTTTAGCATTGGTTGCTAGGGATTTTGCATCCTCCAACCATGTCCCTAGCAACCAGCCCTGATGAGATGACGTGATGTTATCCATGTCGAGTATCAGGTTTTTAAGTAAAGTGCCATTACCTCTGTAGCAAAAAGACATGTAAGGATAGATAGAAGAAATCAACGAAGGTTCTTTAGCATGAAGAGGTCATGTCAGTAGACCTATAGAATGGTGACAAGACAAGACAATTCCTCTGTGCTTTATTTCGTTGAAGTTATAGGATTAGAGTTAGGAATGCAATAGGGTTTTTAGTTAGGGTATGGTTTTATGTTACGCCAGGAAGTTGGTCATTCGATTTACTGTTTACAATTTATAGCCAACCAATTATCGCCAAAGCAAACGTCGTGAAATCTACAGAATCACCTGTATGTTTAATAAGCTGTGTTGAAAATACTGCCTACCTGCTGCCCTCAAACTTCTCAAGAACTATCACCCAAAATCACATATAAACCAACCTAAAAATAAATTATATTTGTGGCTGTTCCAGTTAGTATTGCATTTCATTTCTTTATTATAATGAAAGTATGATTTTCTGTTATTCTTGTGCTCATGATAGACTTCCATATTAAAAAAAGCTCTTCATTTTATTGTCCAAAACAAAAGTGAAACGGAAATTATTTTGCCAATTGATTGTGTGCTCGGCAGTATTTTATTAGCTCTTCACCTAATAAAACCAAATTGGACTAAATTGTAATTCAGTAATGCTCATTACCTGATGGCTGTTATGTTCTGTGCATGGAAAGACTCCATGATCTTCTCATAGAAGTCGAAAGCCAGGTCCTGTAGAACGTTCCTAGTCACATCCACCAGATCATACCTACAATGAGAATTTACAATCAAAATGTGTCCATTTTTGTAATAATAATGATAGTTGCAATTTATATAACACCTATTCATCTCTAAGCACTTTACAATTATAATTACTTCAGTCATAGGATGCTATGTTTGTAAGTCTTTCTGACACCTGTCCAATCCTAATGGGATCATTTTTTTTATTATGGCAGCCATTACAGTACACTCATTCACTTCCTACTAGGAATAGTATTTTCTTGCGGTACAACATATAGCTAGAAAATGTTATATATGAGTATCCAATAATGTTATGTAACATTGAATAGGGCTGAGGTCTTTGTCCCGCGGTGCGGGATGGTTCGAATAAATTTGGCAGAGGAAAGTTATTGAATCGTGAAGGTTAGGAATATTCAGAAATGCATAAAGAGGGAGACGAAAGGGTTTGTAAGTCATTCTAGCTTTATCAGACGACCAAACGACATTTCTACGTGAAGAGAGAGAACGGACCAAGCCAACATGGAGACCAACGACGTAGCAAATTTCGTTCGTGGAGAGATATTAGAATCACAGAACTCACTGTTAAATAAACTGGAATCTCTGGTTTCCAAGAAGCTTAATACGTTCCAAAAAGACATAAACGAAGCGCAAAGAAACATAAATGAAGAACAATTCACAAAATTCGAAGAGTTATCTTGTGCAACCTACAAATTCAAGAAGAAGGGCAACGAGGAGCAACACAAAATAAATTCAAAAATCTACCAGAAGTTGAACGAAGCAGATCTACAGCCAAACAAAGAAGACTTAAGCAAAGCAGTAACAGGAGCCCAAAGCAAAATAGCAGAGGGTAAGCAGATTATCGAACAGAGACAAAAGATAATAAAGTTAGCGGATCAATCCCAATACGGATGGCTTAGGGTCGCAGAATATGAAACCAATGCACTCGCCGAAGATTCTGGCGACGAGAAAAGGATTTGGAAGACTGAAGCTCGAACCAAGCACAAGTTCAGTCAAACATCAAACAAGAAGATTTCAGTTCAAAACCATTTTCGGCCTTATCCAGTTAGGCCAACAGAGAGGCAGCCAACGCAACAGGCAACGGCGTCAACATCAAGACCAGGCACAGGCACCGATAGCCAGTAGGATTTCAAAAGGAGAATGGGAGCACGTTTTGCCTATGGAAAGTTCGGACATTGGCGCTTTGAATGCCCAGAGACAGCACAAAGCAGAGAATCAAGACAAAAGATAAGTTCAAATGACTTTCTAATTCAGTTGAATAAAATTAATGATCAGAAGAATAATGAATTTGCAAACTATCCCCCGAATATTGAGTTCAATATTGTGATTTGTCGCATGTGAAATTGAAAGTAATGTACACATGTATGATGGATGAGAATATACCCCATTTACACCTGGGTAGGGAGAGGCACATAAGTAAAACACTTTGCTCAAGGACGCAAGCAAGTACCGGGTCGGGGAGCAAACCAATGACCTTTGCATCCCCAGACAAGTGATACAACCACTAGACGTCGACACATTCAAAGCAATATTTAGAGACTTTGAAAACCACTACTCGTGTGCACAAAGTATATGGAGGTTGAAAGAAGAAACCATATCATGGAGAGCAATGAAGCCCACTGTTTGTGGATGAATGGGTGGGTTATTAAACCTTGATAGTGACAAGTTTGACAAGATGGTAAGAAATCCAAACATTATAAAATCGCTCCAAAAATGCACTTTGTACATATTTTTCCATTGATGATACAGACTGTACCAGCTCAAAATGTAAAGAAAGAGTTGATAGATTTTAACTTCCTGAACTAGAAAAAAGGTAAAAATATTGACAAGTTGGAATTTTAGATATCGATTTGGATTGAAAACACCAAATATCGGGTGTATCTGTTTACAAGAGATGGTCAGCTTGAAAGGATCTTGTTAGTTTGATAGCTCAAAGAAAAAGTGGTTCAGCGTACATGTAGCTCTATGTATGATAGCAACAACTTCACACATTGAGCTAGACCGAGCCACTTTGTCTACCATATCTACATTGAACTTTGCATTCTGAATTTGAAACAATGGTACTATTGCTCGTAACATATGAATGAAATAGTCAAAACAGTAACAAAAGGTGAATACGTGAATGGATAATAGGGCTTGCTCTGTATGTACTCTACAAGAGACAAGGAAGAAAATTATGCAGGCTAATTTTTCCCCAAAATAAAGAAATAATTTCATTTATTCACCTGAACAATGTACTTGCTCCTAGTGTTGTAGAAGCCTCAAGAAGTAAATCCCATGCTATGGCCACCTCAGTGTAGTCATACCATATCTAAAACATAAAATAATTCATTGTAAGACAATGCAATGACAGCCAAAATGTAGCAGCTGCTAATTCCACTGGCATGCCTCTTTGGGCCATATTTGTTCTAAAAGTATTACCGGGGGTATACAAGATATAATTTGATGAAAGGAAAAAGTAAGCACAAATTTGTTTGTGATATAAAAATCCGAATATTTCTTACTCATGGAAAGCTCAAACATTTGAGAAAAATTACTATACTCTCATTCATTTTTATTTCAGCCACTAAGGCTATCGTATAATTATAATGAGAAGTTTTTTGCTCAAGAAAGCGCTTTTCCAATTATGTATGGACAGTTTTCTGAATGTAAACAAATGCCATTTCCATGAAAGCATTGATACCTCCCCTCATTCTTATCATTATTTGCTGCTCTTCTGAACTAAAATATGAATACATAACTGTATTCGCTGATATTTTCGAGTGATTAATTTTTCACGCTGAGCGGCCTCAAAACATATTCACGTGTTCTTAAATTGGCGCTGCATGTTCGTAAGCTGGCAATTGAACCCATTCAATACATGCAGAGGAAATCATGCCTATTTGCGGGTTTTTAAATTCGCGCCTGTTGCTCTTTGCACAAAATCCACGAAAATTAATGTACAGTAAAACAAGTAATAACAATGACAATAGTACTCAGGTTTATAAAGTGCCCTTTCCATTAAGATACAAAGCACTAATTGCTGCATCAGAGAAATTCAAAAAGAGAAAGAAAGTAGGGACATGAAGGATAGAGATAAGATTTGAAGTAGGTAAGAGATACATGTGCTATTTCTTATAATTAAAGGAAGCATATTCCAGAGATGAGGAGGAAGTGTTGAAAGGAATTGAAGCTAGCCTGTTTCTAGGACTTCAGAATAACAGGGGAGTTAGCCAATGCAGATCTAGCTGAATGAAATAGAAAGAAAAATATTTTGACTATAACCTTTGATGTCATTTTATTATTAGGCCTCCTGACAGGCACAGTGAAACATGGTCTTCATCAATGCCTGTGTTGTTGTAGACTGTGGCACATATGATAGCCCATGCCTTCCCTGCCTCTACACTGTGCGCAGACTCTCGGGAGTATCGCCTCCCAGAATACTCTTCAATCCTACAGGGTGAAATAATATTGATAAATATGTATAATAGTATAAAGAAAAGAATTTGACAATAACCTTGGATGTCATTTCATTATTAGGCCTCCTCACGGGAACAGCATAATTGTGGTCTTTATCAATGCCTGTGTTGTTGTAGACTGTGGCTCGTAGGATAGCCCATGCCTTCGCTGCCTCCACACTGTGCCCAGACTCTTGCGAGTACCGTCTGCCAGAGTACTCCTCAATCCTACAGGGCAAAATAATAAAATGCATTCCAAGTTATTATATGAGAGACATCCTATAATAAGGTACAAAACATCATTTACAAAGAGCCCTTTTTTTAAAAACTAGTTTAGGAGGCATCAATTTTCTTTTTGCCTTTATGAATCCTATTAGTTATATCATAAATCAAGAAATCAGAAAAAAAAATAATAAAACAGGCATAACACATTTAATTGCAGTTTTTCTCCTTCAAATTCTCAGGAGAGCTGTGAATGAAAAGTTTTACTTTATTTAGAAACATGATAGATTTTTCATTGAAGTGAACTGTCCACTGGAAAGGTTGCCATGGTCATAGCTAGGGTAATAATAAACATAGTTCCCTAAACATGTATTGAGATATTTCTATAGTACATACATGTATACCTTATACATGTACCTGAATACATGTCAACCATATTTACCAGTAAATTTAAGCACATATTGACAATAGAAGCAAAGCACATTTATAAACCCAGAATATTCATTATCACTATAAAGTCTTAATCATGATATAATTATTGATATTCAGGAACAAAGTATATTCATTATTATTCACCATTTGGAGACATTGGTACTCTCTGACCTCAGTGTCATTTCAGTCAAGAAGTTGTACATGACGTAATTTTGAAGGATGCCCTCTGGTGTCAATCCCATGCCAATCATTGTTGAGCCTTTATATTTTCTTGCTTTGAACGGGTCCTGTCAATGCAATCACAGAGAATAAATCAACAACACTAATCAGTTTAACATGGAAGGCTATTATCAATAGATTTTTTTTCTTCATATAAATAAATACATTCAAATTGCACCATTGTGAACATTCCTTATAATCGTTTGAGAAAAAAATGCCACTATTTGGGTTTGTACCTGTATACAGAAAAGGTACTATATACAAATGATTATTATCATTATTTAATTTCTGACGTTAATTTGCCCTTTGACCTCCGTTTGTATCAAGCTCTTCGGCAATATATTTAAATTTGTACCATAATATTAAATACAATTTTTCATATTGATGCTAGTAATTCAATCACTATACGAGAGAAAACATAAACCAAATTAATGCAATTTTAATTAAAAATATCTGACACACAATGCACCTCAAATGTAGATACAGGTTATAAAAACATAATATCAACTGAGTTGAAAAATCAAAAGTCATCATATTCATTGAAAACATATAAAGCTATAGGTGATGGGGTAATCAAACACACAAAAATCATAAACAAAGATAAACTTACAAAATCCTAAACCAAGATAAACCTACCAGGTTAACAGCATCCAGTTTGCCATAAAGACCAGTGTTTCCACCAAAGTTATGGAGCATGCACCATTGAAGCTGACCATAGAAGGATTCGGTGGAATGATAGACGAACGAGCTTCCGCAAAGAGATCAAGCACGATCATACGACCCTGGAAATGGAACATCCATTAATAAGACACTGAATACTGACATCAATCAATAATCAATGCATAAGACACAAAGGTAAACAGTTGTTTAAAGGCTATTTGAATTTAGCTCTTCCTTAGTACTTTATACAGGAGGTGTGATAGCTTGATGGTACATGACTAGTATATTGATGTTCTTCATAGGTCAAAGCATGTCCTTGATTTGACACCAAATCAATGCACTTGAGGTATTACATAATTGTTGTCATAAAAGCTTGGGATACAAGTTGAATATCCTGGAATTAATCACAGCAAAAGTCAAAGAGGACAGAATCTGTCCCCCCCTCCCCCTACCCCTTGGGTTACCAGAAATCTGTTCTCTGAGAAACCCATCCTTGCATGAGCCACATCCCTTTTGAATCCCCCTCAATAATGCCCTGGTTCATGTATACATCTCTGATGGCCTCCTATAAAATACTTACGATTGGGACACCCTGTAGTAGAGCCTTAATCTGGGTGGGACCCCAGAAATCTGTTCTCTGAAAGAGCCATCCCTGCATGAGCCACACGCCCTGCGGATCCCCCTCGATGATACCCTGATATACACCCCTGCTGGCAGCTGATAGGTAAGCTGGATCACTGATGTGTGAGAGAGAAAACAATGATACATAACTAATGTAATGTACGGTACAGTGCACCAACGGGCTATCTGAATTTTTTGCCATTTTGAGACAATCAGGTTTACAGATTTTAAATATTTTTACCAGTACTTATCACTGCAGATAGCTTTATATTGTTTATTTTTTTGGATGAGAGAAATCTCTCTCCAATCAACAAAACATGCGCCAACGAATTGAAACACTCTTGATCAGCAGGATCTCATTTCCTACCCGATGTGACATGCAGTCTCGATTGGATATAAGAAAATATATTGTGCATTCTGAAAATATGAGTTGGTCTTTCATAAGATAATGTTAAAGATTTAATAGTCCCTGAATAAAATTAATAGTCTACACAAGCGAGTAAATGCGGAGTAGCTGGTAGTAAAGCACCATTCTCCAAATGCTATTACTATGGAGGGCTATTCTTCCACCATAGTTTAAACATTTATAAGGTAAAGCACACATACAGATATAGAGGTCTTGATTTCTTGAATAGAAGTATATAGCTACCTTGATTTTGGTTGGTTTTCATTGAAAGTATCAGCACTGTAAATATGGTCGGTACCATTGAACTCCTCAGACATCTAAATTTGGATTGGGAAAGTGAGACAAAAGCATCAGCATCTTCAGTCCAACTGGGTTGAACATCACACTTATTTGCAATCAAATGAGCTAACCTCCATTCAAATACTGTATTCGTGGAAATATTCGCAGTACATTAATTTTTGCGATTTCCTATGCATGTATTGAATGGGTTCAGTTGTGAGCTTACAAACATGCAGCGCGAATCTAAGAACCTGTGAACATGTTTTGAGGCCGCTCAGCGCGAAAAATCTATCGCGCCAAAATAACAGCGTATACAGTGCTGCGAAACCAGAAACATTTATGAATTGGAGCCAAAAGCATTTTTTTGTGGCATGAAACTCTTGCGAATCGCCTTGTCAACCTAATTGTACAGTATTCAGTATTGTAGTGGAATTCAAAGCATAGTGTAGATATAGACTTTGGCGGGCATTTCTCTTTTCAAGAATCTTGCCTGCTTGTGAAAAGTTACACGAACGCCAAAATGTTTGGTTTTATAGCAGTAAAAACTGATCTCAATCAATTGCAATCAACAGTTATTATGAACTCAATCCAGTCTGTACTTTACTAAAGTTTGACATTCGCAATATTGTCTTACATGAAGCTCTTGAAAGCCACCTTATTTTGTTATAAAGATCTTGGACAGTGTGTGTGTTTATTGGCATATTACTGGTCTTTTTGAAATGTTTTATCAATACCAGACCTACGCATGTATATTTATCGGAACAAATTATGATGCAACTTGTAAACCCAAGGAAGAGGCACTATACCAAATACTCATGATTATTGACTTTTACACTTATTCAACAACTTGATGTTCCCTATTCCAAATTTTACCTGATGTGATACATGAATCAAGTATGTATCATAGATTACAGCATTGATTTTAATACATACCTTAAATTATGACAAAAAACACCCGTCGCCCTTATTGAGCAACATAGTAATTTCTGAAGAGGGAAATAATACACTATTTGCAGCCATCACAAATTCTCATTTTACTTTACTGAGATAAAAGTGGGTGTTTTTAACTTCATGAATTAATTCTCCTTCTTTATTTTTGAAACATTTCTGTGCTATTTGCACCTCATTTCCTTTATTTCTCCAATTTTATCTCATCTTCACTAATAATAGTACATTATGATTAAATTGTTTCACTTTACCACTTTTATTCTGAACATAATTACCAACATCTGCCTATTACTTACAGCATCAATAAATGCCTTCCCAACTTGCTTGAACAAGGGGTCTTGTGGATCCAAAAGAGCAGTGCTGGTGGATATATGACAATAAAAAAATAAAAAAAGTTGGCACACAAAAAGCACAAAGTGAAAATACATTGTATGAACTAATTACATAATGTTGCAAATGCTAGATTGCACTTTCAAAGTGCTAGGAGTTAATTTTTTTTTTTTATAATTGACTAAATGCATATTCTCCATTTGATATTCAAGTCTGGTTTTCTGCTTTTACTTTTCACTTCTCTGAACGCCCCTTGTCCTAGAACTTCCAAATAGAGTAACAACCTTGATTACCTGTCATTAAATTGTAGCTCTCAAAAGTATGTGAAAGAACATAATGAATCATAAATATTGCTATACATGTACACAATCTGTATAATTGTTTTTCAAATATTCTAGCACCAGCAAAACATTATGATTTAATAATTTATCATACAATTGCAGCAAAAGTTGACCATGCCAGACAAAGACTGTGAACACCAGCATTCACATTCGCAACAGGGGCTATCCATCAATGTTTATATTCAAATAACAATAGATTTTCAAAGTACACCTGGAACAGAAATACCAGAGATTGGAATCATAGATGTACAACATTTGTCTAATTAAAGTTTAATATATAAATTTGACAAACATTTACGTGAGCTTGACAGTAATAACACTAATCAAATAAGTTGATACATACCAGCAATACTTTGGAGCAAAATGTCCCCAGTCATCAAGATAAGAAATAGATGCATTAGGAAAAACTCTGCGGGAGAATAAGTGAAACATACAACATATCATTTTTGTTGCTTCTAATCTTATTATAACTATCTGACATGAAACACATTAAAAGGAATTTTACTGATGAATCAGCAAAATTTCTTGATTATGATAAGGAGCACAACACTTATTCCCGTCACTAAGTTGGACAGTAAGAAAATTACAACAGCCACATGGTATAGCTACAAGGAATTTAACCAAGAGCAATAAATGTCTCCTCTTCATGACGATTTAACATGTGTCTTAATATCACAGTACCTTAAAATACAAACAGGGGAATCAAGAGAAATTTGGAACTTGAGGATCTATATATAAAACAACTTACTTGGAAAATGACTTTGGTACATGTCCAGCAAAGGCTGGTAGAACAGGGATCATCCCCAAGTCCCTCATTCTCCTTACAATCTGATGCTGAAGAGCAAGTTGGTTGGTATGCCAAGATTGTGGTAGGGGTCCACCCCACCCATCGATGTTACCCATCCGTGCCCTGGTGGTAAAAATAAAGGGGTTAAGAATCATTTGTTTAATTGGTTGAAATTAATCTTCCCCAGGACCCTCATTCTCCTTACAATCTGATGCTGAAGAGCAAGTTGACTGGTATGCCAGGATTGAGGTAGGGGTCCACCCCACCCATCTATGTTACCCATACGAGCCCTGTGACATAAAGAGTTAAAATCAATTACATACTTGAAACAACCATTCTGATTGGTTCACAGTGAGACTTTTCTGCAAGAAGGCATATAACAATGATTCCAATTTGCCATGCAATTGATACTAACTCTTAATATGGGTCCCCCCCCCCTCATTTGCAAAGGCATTTTCTCAAATTCCCTGAGTGACTTTTCCCTGATTTCAAGGGAGAGTGGGAACCTTGTTCAGGTAGCTTAGTGCATCTTCTGGTGGCTTGGATATGGTGTCAATTTATGTTGAAGTGTACAACAATTATGCCAAACACTTAGTAGACCAAATGGGTTTTGCCTGTTTTTTTTTGTTTGTACAATCATAGAATTGGACCAACTTCTATTACACCAAGTGGATATAGACTGATTGAATTAAGGGGTATACTATGCCAAGAAGGCTGGGCCACCAAAGTGCTTGTCCTGGTCCTTCTGTTCCAGCCTCATCTTGAGGTAAACCCTCTGACATATAGCCTCCTGTCCGTTGAACAGAACAGTTCAACTTGCATCCTCATGTAATATTTATAACAATCACACTCAAAATCATTGAATATTTGTTTATACCATGCCAAGAAGGCTGGGCCACCGAAGTGCTTGTCCTGGTCCTTCTGTTCCAGCCTCATCTTGAGGTAAACCCTCTGCCATATAGCCTCCTGTCCGTTGAACAGAACAGTTCAACTTGCATCCTCATGTAATATTTATAACAATCACACTCAAAATCATTGAATATTTGTTTATACCATGCCAAGAAGGCTGGGCCACCGAAGTGCTTGTCCAGGTCCTCCTGCTCCAGCCCCATCTTGAGGTACACCCTCTGCCATATAGCTTCCTGTCCGTTGAACGCCAGAGGGAGGTTGATACCATTAAGTGCCATCCAGTCAATATGCCTCTCCCAACGGTCCCAGTCCCACCAGGCGAACGTGTAGCTGACGGTGCAGACATTCTGGTAGTATCGGAATCTGCGGATACAATAAAAGAAAAAGTGCACCCATTGCCAAGTTAAAGGTCACGACTTTATGAATCACTATGAAGATAGAGGATGAAAAGGGAGAGCAGATTAACCAATTTTCTCCCTTTTTTAAGGGAATTCTTTTTAGTTGTTTGTTTGTTGTTTTTTTTGCATTTACTTTTTATAGTGAACACATTTGTACACTTACATGTAGATGTAATTTTCTACACTTTCCCCTACTCTTTTTGGATTATCAGCAGATAATCTTTTATCGTGTCCTGGGTGGAATTACAAAAAAATTTATAACAGTATAAATTCAAAATACCTGATATTATACATGTCAGGTGCAGTTGGATATAAAGGAATAACTTTCAATAAGCAGGTCCCCTTGGTGTCATTGCCTACAGAGTTGCTATAATAGTAACTTAACCATTAATGGTAACTACCATGGTATCACTGTTCAACATCTTATCAAAATTAAGTATTCCATGTAAGTGAACATTAATGGCAAATTTTAGGCAATAGGCACACACAAATAATAAGCCTGATCATTTCTCTCACCTGTTTGGACTGGTAACCCTTAGCAAGGGTTGAATCACAGGCCATTGCCCATCTGGAGGCAGGTAAAGTTGGTCACCATCCCATGAAATGTGACAATTACAGTAATGGACTAGGTAATGCTGGATACCCCATACAGCAGCTACTCCAGTCGTACCGGTAACATCAACAGTCGTTCCATCAGCAGATATCTGATTTAGATTGTCAACAAAAGAAATGAATTATTCAGTTTGGTTTGATTTAGATTAGGCTTGATTTTACCTGACTGCTAAGAGAAGCAATTAAATGCTTGTAAGTATTAAAGCAAGCAGAGGACCTACAGCTTTATGTCCTATCCCAGGGACTTGGTATTGGGGATGAAAGCCTAAAGGGGCTGTCCCACTGGAGGCAATCGTTGCTGCGACAACTGGCGATCTTGCTGTTGTGAGTGTGGTAGCAAATTGTTGTTGTAGCCTAGCTTAGATAGAGTCGTATGTAGGTTTATAATCGCCATTTTAAAGATTAACTCCTTATAATGAACAATGGTTCCACAAATCCAACCATAACCAATAATGGTCAGAAACCCATGTCTTCTTTTTGTCGCGTCTTTCACGCACTGCTTTTTAATCATAATTTCCGGGACCAATTGTAAAATTCAAATCCAACTGGTAATGACACATGCCACTCATACATTATGTATGCTAGTAATGATCCATTCATAACCTACAAGTGCGAAGATATGCGCCCTTGTATCAGTCCAAATGATGTGTCACTCACGTTTGAAAATGGCCCTTTAGAACATAACTAGTGCTTTGATCTAATCACCTCAAAGGTATCCAGCTCATCACTACTAATAGCTGGATCAACAGCGACTCTGAAGTTCTGATATCTTGTTGGGAGAAGTCTCTTGAGAAGTTCTTGTGCTGCAGCTGTTTGAGTGGAGACGCTGGCCTGGGGTTTAAGATGTTTCAGCTCCTCTTCAAACCCTACAAGGAAATTGAAAATATGTCAAAAACAATATTGGCCTCTTTTATGAAAATAGGAATTTTTCACTGGCCATGTTCACTTCAGTGACAGTCCATGTAAGCTACGTCTTTCAAAGTTATATTATTTTTACAACTACAAAATCATTTCAATTTCAGCCTGGAGTACTTGGATAGTTTTTAAGACAGTCTAGACCTATAGGAACATTATTCTTGGGGAAAATACCTTTTGCAGTAACTGCCATGTCAGCAACATAACCACATATCACAGCAGTGATGAAAATAATTTGCCAACTGCTCCCCATATTCATGACCTTAGAGTGATGCATTCCACTTGAATTTCTGGTCCTGCATAACACATCAAAAAGGCGCAAAGAAATATGAATTAATTTCATATTCTTATTCATCTTTCAGGAAAATTTAGGCACAATCATACATGTACAAGTAGATCTATGTAAATCAAGGAATAACATGAAACTTAGGTCTTAGAACTATTTTACAGTAAAAAAAAATCAAACTGGCTTACACAACTCCGAGGAATAGCGTGACTTACAACACTACTCTCTAACTCATAAAAAAGAAGAAAGAAAGTAAAAAAAAAAATATTTTTGATCTAATAATATCTGTTTATCTATATATGGTTGCAGACATAAGAAGACCCCCAAGGCCTTCTAGTCCGGCAGCCAAGGGGGGTAAGGTTGCATTGGAATGTTATAGTTTTTTTTTAAACTGATTTTGACTGGTAAGACCTTCTATTTCTTTAACTAATTACACACATCCTGTGAGCCTCTGTCAGCTATTGAGCAATTTAAGATATACGCGAAATCCAAATGGCTTGCCGGCGGCCATCTTGGATTTTCTATTTCCTTACTTTAACATACCTAAAATATTCAAAATCTGGATATAGAGGTTTTAGGGGTGGAGAATCCAAATCTGAGGTTATTTGGGGATACAAGCATGTTCTCGGTGGCGAAATATAACAAAAGTGGCATTTTCCAAGATGGCCCCCATAGACATGCAGTATATTGACTATATAGCCCCTACACAGGAATACCTTATTTAATTCCCCCATCTAAATTCAAGTGGACAGTCAAGTTGGGAGGATGGGCATAATGAAGAGAATTCATTGTGCATTAATCTTGATCAAGAGCGATATTTAAGATACCTATGTTGCTGATATATATATAATTTAGATATATACATGCCTTTAATCGTCTTCAATATGGATCCCTCTGATATGACAATTTTCTTCTTTTTTTTTTCTTTTTTTTTTTTCCTTTTTTTACTACGCTTCTTACTGAAAGTAATATCTTTGGGATGACGCAACATAATGATCTATTGACATCATGCAGCTTAATATTTAATGAATCAAACTGTGAGGAGGGGACCATGGTCAATATATTCCTCTCCATAATGAAATGTTTGACATAACAGTGCTTCAATCCATCTGAATTGCTTTAAAACATTGCACAAACTGCTGTAACAGTGGTTTCATATGCTTGATTATTTGCTCATTGTAGTGCAGATACAAATTACTATTTATTATTATCTTTACCTATTACTGCGAAAACAAGATGAGAGTGTGATGGTGAAAAAAACTAATTGAAACAATTTAAGGATTATCTTCATTAGAAAAAAATTAATGACTTGCTTCAATAAGCATAATAAGTTTCTTCCAGCATTAGGCGCAGACTTTTTTAAAAGCTGTAGGCGAAGGTGATATAAAACTCTGTATCTGCTCTAAAACTTAGATAAAGCTAAAACTAAAATTGTACTTTCTTAAGGCCTGTCACATCAGCCTTGCGTGTGAGTTACGGGCGAGTTGCGAGCAGAAATTTTCCAGCACGCAACAAGACTTCAGCGGGCAAACAAGGATTTCACAAGTTTTGCGTGCGTCTTACCTGCTGTAAGCGTTTAACTTATGTCTAATTGCGTGTATTGCGGTGTGACCTGCGGGTCAGGAGCGTGCACGCTTTGAAACTGATCCGTGTTAGTTACGGGTGACATACGTGCGCTACGTGGATCTGCGACCTAACAGCGTGTTACTTGCGTGTAATCTGCGAGCTTGGAGAAACCATTCAATTTTTAAATAATTCCCTGGAAAAACCCTGCCCCTTGAGACGTCATATATTTTTGGCCGCAGAGATCCGCGGGCAATCTGCGTACTTCGAGCGGTTAATAGCGCGTGATTTGCGGTCGATGCGGGTGTCCTACTGGTGTCCTACTGGTATTCTGCGTGTAATCTGCGGAAATCACCAGTAAATCACTCGGAACAAGTTTTGAGCATGTTCAAAACTTTTCTGCGGGCAAATCAGACTTGCGTGCGTACCTGCGGGCAACTGCGTACGAGATACGTGCAATATACTGTCAATGCGGGCGACCTGCGAGTAGCAAAAATTGTCACCCGCAACTCTTCCGTAACTCACACGCAAGGCTGATGTGACAGGGCCTTTAACTTCAATGCCCTTTTATTCATTTGATTCATCTTCACTGACCTCTGGAAACATTTCTAGCAAATCCTTGTTTGGGCATTTTGACCCTGTTGAGCGGTATGATGGCATTACATGGATAGAATACTGTACAGCCTATGAAAATACTGTACATACAAGGCATGTCTCTACATTGTATGTACTTGGGCAGCATATTAGATTGGGGATGCTTGGACGAGCTACATGTACATGTACTTCTGCTGAGACCGTAATAGGTAGTAGAGATTTTGCATTCTGTACCATTAATATGCATCCATAATCGAAAATCTTTGGGTCTGGGAAATTAGGACTGGGTTCAAGGGCATTCCTCCAGATCCAGGTTTGCAGATAAGCATGTTATGTTGTCACCATTGTCATGGTGTGAGTATACCCCTGGTTATACTCCTTTCGATCACCATATAATCCAACGTGCCTCTGCCATTGACATGATTGATGAACATGTATTATGGGGTTGCCCATAGCAAGCTCCAATACCGTATATCCTACTGACACCATGAACCTGCATCCCAGGATTGTTTCTCATGAGCTTCCACATAGTTCCCTTTCCAATGCTTAAACATACCCCCAACTGTGTCCCAGCCAGTCAGTGCATGACCTGGTAGCAACAGGAAAATGATGTCTTTCAACTTGTCGACTGTGTCAGGTATATGTCAATGATGATCCTGTCTTTGATTGTTGACTCCAGGCACTGGTGACTCCATCACTAAAAATGATAAAAGACCTTGCTCTGGGTTATAATGAAGCAAAAGGATATACTGTCATCTGCGATTACTTGCGTGAAAGTTCCCTCATCGGTTGCCAGTTTGATGGCTTGCTAGCTGGACAATAAAGCTGATGGCCTTCTCCCCCCTATTCTCATCACTACCACCTCCTTTGATATAGGAGCACAGAAACCTTCTGGCAGATTGTGTTCAAATTCTCTCACATCTGCTTCATTCCTATTTCATGAGCAGCATTTACTCACTCTGGATCAATACGGCCTTTCACAACATTGACTATAGTTTCTGGATGATCCTGTGACTCAAAAGTCAAGTTCTTAGACAAACCATGGTGACATGTGTTGCCAAATGAACATTATATTGAGTTTCAATATCGATGAACTTAGACGTATGCCGGTTTCTAGAAACGGGGCCGAAATTTACCTCCGATACCGTTTCTGTTGGTCTTGTCTGCAGATATATGAGATGTATTTTCCTGATTGACAAAATAGGTCTTGAAGCAGATTTCGACGAACTTGCAAGCTGAGGGTCCATGTCTTCATGGTTTCAGGTTTGAGCATGGTTTTGATGATGTCGCTCTTGCCAAATCCATACCTCATGAAGGTACTCTCCATAGACATATTGCTCCAGATACCATATCAGAGCCCTTGATTATGGTGCTTACATGCTCACCTTGCCAGAAATTCCGAAGGACTCTTCCAGACGCTTTCCTTGAGATGTGACATGACGAGTTGAAAGAATATCTTGAGAGATCTAATTTCCAAGACCAACAGATTACGGATACACAAAGGAACATAAAAAAGGTCTCTACTATCCTCAAACTTATGAGCTGCAATGCATGTTCCAGAAAAATACCTCGCAGATCCTTTGCATGCAGACTGTCGTAATTATGAAAATCTAGCCTGCACAGAATTTTGATAATGTAGTGGCACCATAACTTGTCAAAATGCACAAACCAGAGAGGCAAGAGATGTTTCCAGTAGTCCAGTAGAAGGAGATGAATCAGATTAATGCACAGGCTTTGTATTAAATATGAAATAAAATTTGACCATTTGCTTTTTGTTGGAGCAGATACACAGTTATATATAACTTCGGCATTTAGCTGTTAAAGCAAGTGGCGCCTAATGCTAAATAAAACTTATTGATACAAGTGATTATCTTCATGTTTGTTCTTTCTTCAAATGAAGACAATCATCGACTTGATTAAATTAGTTTTTCAGCATCATATTATCAGCTTGTTTCAACTGTCATAGGCCTATAGGTAGAGATAATATTAAAGAGTGTATCTGCTACAATGAACAAGAATCAATTAAGCGCTTTAAATGATTTTTACAGCAGCTTATGCAATGTAAAAGGCGATTCCGAGGAATTAAAGAACAGTTATGTTAACCTCTCCCCAATCAGTCGGTCAACCATACATGTACGCCCATTCACTACATATCACGAAAAATTGATTTATTTATAAGGGGCTAAGCTCGGGGGAAAACGCTAAAAATCATTGAAATAGTGGTCTTTAGCATTTTTTTTTCGGGGGAAATTTCCCTGAATTATACTTATTTAGGGGTATAGTTTCTGAATCTTTTTTGAACATTTTTGAAATAGAGTCCCAAATATGGTTTTATAAACCTGTTATTTTTGGCGTTTCCCCTCCAAAAGCTTGTAATATGGAGTAATTTTATGCTGCTTCCCTTCCAAAAGCTTGAAAACAGGCAAAAGGGCACAAGTTTGATGCGGCTTCCCAACCCCCCCCCCCCCCAAAAAAGAAGGCAAAACAACGAAAAAACAAGTGATAGGGGTATCTGTCTGAATCCTGGACAAGTACATATGAATGTATTGTTCACTATCCGAGTTGGGGGGGGGGGGTGGTGTCAAATTATTACAGAGTGGAATATTTCTTCCCCTCCTCACAGGTTAATGTACTACATGTATGTAGGCAATCTTAAGCTGCCATTAGATTATTATATAACATCATCCCAAACAGATTACTTTCAAAACAAAGGGTAGTACAAAAACATCAGAAGGATACACTGGAGATGATTAATAAGCCTATATCTATATCAGCAACATATGTATCTTAAATTTTGCACTTAATCCTGATGTTATTTCATTTAGTGCACTATGAATTCTTTTGATTAGGTCTATGCCCATTCTCCCAACTTATCAAAATGAAAAATGGAGAATTAAAGTGATTCATAAGGTATACAGGTGTATATAGTCAATTATACTGCATGATCTATGGGGGCCATCTTGGAAAATGGCCGCTTTTGTTATATTTCGCCACCAGAACATGCTTGTATCCTCAAAATAACCTCAGATTTGGATTCTCCACCCCCTAAAACCTCTATATTCCAGATTTTGAATATTTTAGGTATGTTAAAGTAAGGAAAAAGAAAATCCAAGATGGCCACCGGCGGCCATTTTGGATTTTCGCGTATATCTTAAATTGCTCAATGCTGACAGAGCTCCAGCATGTGGATTGTTAAAATAGAAGGTCTAATCAGCCAAAATCAGTTTTAAAAAAAACTATAACATTCCAATGCACACTTAGGCCAAAAGTCAATGGGCTGACTGCCGGACTATTCGTGGACTTGCACAAAAGTGGTAAGATTAGGGGTTGGGTGTCTGGACAACAAAAATAAAGCCTCCAGGCCTAGGTCTGATAACTAGAACAAATACGAATGAGGATTAACCCACTTCTGACTGGGCTTTTCAAGAGGAGATTTTGACTAGGGGGAGGGTGGGGGTTAATTTGACCCCCCCCCCCCCCCCCCCCCCGAGATCTCGGCCGTGGATGGTCCGATCACCGCAGAATTTTGCACTAACGTCGCTGCACATGTAAAGGGTATCGCCGATATATTTTTTTCAAACAAAAATTCGCATATTTAAAGGGGAATCCAACCCAAGGAAAGAATCAACCTTACAGGAAAGAGGAAAATGAGAGGAGCAATCTAAAAAAAGTTTCATCAAAATCGGTTATAAAATAAGAGAGTTATGGAAGTTTGAAAAGTCTAACAGTTAGTTATTCCTTCTATGGGGATCCTCAAATTGGCATCATCGGCTTCAAAATGGCCGATCTCATGGACAACTCTTCATTCATTTTGTACACAAATTTTCAGATTTTCCCCATTTTCTTTCGAAATATATCTTACCTCCTTCTGAGCTCAACATATGTTGTGTGAAATATATTTTCCCATGACATATTTTTAGCTCAGAAGTAAAGAAGACAAATTTTGAAAGAAAATGGGGAAAATCTGAAAATTTGTGTAACGTTAGATCTACAAAATGAATGGAGAGTTGTCCATAAAGATCGGCCATTTTGAAGCCGATGATGCCAATTTGAGGATCCCCATAGAAGGAACAACTAACTTTTCAAACTTCCATCTAGGTCGAACTGTCAACTCTTATTTTATAACCGATTTTGATGAAACTTTTTTTAGATTGCTCCTCTCAGTGTCACTGTCAGTCTCAGACTCACTCAGACTTGTCTCAGTCTCATTTTCCTCTTTCCTGTAACTTAAGGTTGATTCTCTCCTTGGGTTGGATTCCCCTTTAATTTATGCTAATTTTTGCATACTCATGTATGCAAATTAGATGCTTTTTTATTGAAATCGTTAATATTTCATTAACCATGATTGATACACAGACCTCCATGCCATGGTTTAACCCCGCCGCGACCCGGCCGCCCGCACCTGCCACCCGCCTGGCCTGGCATAGAGCTGAATCTGTGGTGGCACACGATGCATTATTTGCAATAGACAGTCGACTTCTGTATCTTCGGCTTCGGGGTCTCCTTTCAAACATTCAGTTCAGATTTGAGATAATAATTTCAAACGAAATATTCTAAAAGGTTTAACGTTAGAACAACTAATGTATTCATTTTCAGCTAATTTAATCGAGACTATATAGTAACTTACGTCAACTTCGTCGTCAGATGAGAGTCAGCATGTCATCATAGATATGCATAATCGACGCAAGATTTACTAGTAGTCTCTAGCTCTAACGTTAGAGATTGTATGTGGAGTCTATTTGTCAAATGAACACTCAACATAAAAATAAATCACACATTTAAAAACAAATTCCCCTGTCGATGGAAATAGTTTAAACTCATATATCAGAGTCAAAATGAAAATTAATCTTGGTTTCATTGTTATTCAGATAATTAGTTTGCAGCTCAAACAGGACTTATGACGGCTGGAAGGAAGACTATATATGCAACAAGACTACGCAAATAGAGCCAAGACTACGCAAATAGAGACATTGGAGGCGTCGCGCGTTGCGTCGCTGCTGTTGCGTTTATTTTGAATTATTTTGATTTATCTATTGGATATTTTGGGGGGAAAAAAAGTTTTTGAAGTAAATTTGGGAGGATATTACTTTTGGAAATCATTACCGGAAATATGTGGCAGCCCACTGAGGGTAAGCAGACATTTTGGGTTTCACTGCACTTCTAACACCATTTTATATCATATATCACTCAATCTTGTATTTCCCGCCAAAACTGCACGGGACCATACTCGACGATGGATCCCCCGATTCAATGTTATACCTCTTTGATTGGGGATTCCGAATCTGGCTCCAAGATACAGAGGGTGAATTTGACACTGTAATTTCCATACCGGAAACGTCTTAGTAAAAAACGAAAGCTACGTAGCGAAGGAAGTGTCATAGAAACTCCTGCGCATGGACAGATTCGTTCCTCTGAAATGTACACTGAAATTGACCACACAGTGTTTAAAACCCCAAATGAAGAGCAAACCCATAGACTTGAAACATTTTATTGTCTCAATTGATCGAGAAAAGTCCCTACAAAATGTCAGTCTTATTGTAATATCTAAGGCCAATACACACATGTTGTGGAAGGGGCTCCAGAGTTCATAAAGTCAACCAGGACGGGAATCCTCATCAAATGTAAAAACATCAAACAGTATCATAGATTGGGTGATATAGATCAAATTGGCAATGAACCAGTTAAGATAATAAGAACCGAATCAAACTAAGGGTGTAGTATCAGGAGTGCCAACTGAAATGACTGAAAGTGAACTTACAGAAAACTGAAAAAACAGAGAGTGTTGGAGTTACTCGAATCATGAGAAAAATAAACAAAATCAACAATCTGAAAATGAAAGAGAAGCACAGATTGCGACTCCAAACAAGGGCTAAATCCTTCTTTTGACTCCAAATCTCTCCCCAACGAAAATAACACTGTGCTACCAAAATGCTTGTTAAGCCATACATACCAAAAATAAGAGGTGTTTCAAATTGCCAAAGATTTGGACATACTATATCGATTTGTAGAGAAAGACAGAATGTGTAAGGTGCGGGGAGTGAACACCCTTTGAAAGATTGTAACAAAAAAGACACGCCTAAATGCATAAATTGTGGGGGGAACACTCCCGCTGCTTTCTTGGCTGTGGAGTTGCAAAGAAAGCGAAGGAAGTTCAAAAAATAAAGATTGAACACAAATTGAGTTATTTGCTCACGGAGTTGAAAAAGTAAAAGAAAAAACAATCAAACATCAAGGAGTTCACTCATCCCCACGTGCCGACTCAACTCCCCAAATATAGCTGTAGCAGAACCTAAAACCCAAGTGACGGTTACATGCACAGATACATCAAATCCATTGACACATCATAATGAACCTAAACCTGCCCAAACAACTCCCCAAATTTCAACTAATGACATTCTGTCACAAGACCAATTTCTAAACGTCACGAGAATTTTTTAACAACAGCCTCTAATGAAGAACTCATAACTTTCTTTGTCAAACTTTCTTATCAACTTTGTAAAGATCAATCTGAGGTAGAGGTCTTTGTCAACTTATCAAGGCAGCTGCCGAAAGACTTATAATAATACCAGCTAAAGCGAGCTGACTCAACTGGTCATGTTCGCGCTTTCTAAACTCCATGGAATGCCAGGGCCATGAACGACACATGAGATGAGTTAGTATGTTATCTAAACTCTCGAAAAGAAACAGTACATTTATTATGTATTCAAGAAACATGGTATAACTGGTAATCAATCAGTTTATATTCCAAATTACTCATGTTTTACAAAAAGTAGGGACTCACGAGGAGGGGGATGTGCGTTTTATGTTCATGATTCTTTAAGTTACGTACTATCCTCCTTAAGCATAGATATGAAATGCAACTAATAAACATATATATTGGTAACTCTACAATTTCAGTTGTAAACTCTACAATCCATGTAAGCAGTTGGAAGAGAAGATATGAAATTATTTATTGCACTACTATTAGACACTAAAAAAGGTGATAATAGTAGGCGATTTTAATTCTCATCATACTTTATGGGAAGTACTAAAATGGATAGCAATGGGCTTTTAATTGAAAACTTCATCATTCAAAATGATATGTTTCTTTAAATGATGGCTCTGGGACCAGAATGACCCTCACTCAGGTAAAACATCTTGCCTAGACCTATCATTAATCTTCTTCGCCACTGCAAATAAATGTGAGTGCATGTATTACAGACAAATTTGGCAGTGACCACTTTCCCATAATGATCAGTATGTATTTAAAAGACAAAAAACAGCGGGATATAGACAATTATCCAGACGAAAGGTGGTCGTTTCAAAAATATATAATTGGAAATGTTTCAAAAAAAGCCTGCAAAATATCTTTGAGTCCTTCACTCATGATTTATTTGAAGAATCAGAAGTACCTTTTATATATAATTTATTATGACATGTTATAAAAGATGCATTGGACTTCGGCTCCTCGTGCGGGTAAAAAACAAACATAGCCCTAGTCCCATGGTGGAATCAGATTGCTCTAATAAAATTAAAGAAAGAAATAAAGCTAAAAATAAAAGTACGCAATTAATACAAAGAAATGTAATATGTAACAAAAAGAAAGAGAAGCTCAACGAATAATAAGGCAAGCAAAAAATTATACTGCAATCTACTGTTCAAAACTAGATCGATTCCTCCTCTTGCACAGATCTGGCGGTTTGTGAAAAGATTAAACGGTATTCCACACACTGTCTAAAAATATAGCCACGTAATTTTGTAGGTGACACCAGCATCACAGAATGATAAAGAAAAGGCAGATGAATTTGCTCGAAGTTTTTCTAAATACAGGATGAAATTAATAGTATATCATCTGGACGAAAAAAATAAATGCAGACATGAAACTCCTCCTCAGATGTGGCATATGAATCTGGTAATGCCAATTGAAACTATAAATAGCTTATAGATCTAAGATAAAGTATGATCAAAAACCAAAAACGTCGAAGCATCACTGGTTGAACCGAGAATATAGCTTTGATGTCAGAGAAATAGTTCCTGGATGTCAAAGCGGACTTACATATAAATCTACATAACAAAATATGGGAACCCGTGGCGAAATTCCAGATCGAATGTAAGCCACATCATTTTAGTCGAGTCCTGAAACCAAATAAGGGATCCTTCAAAACAGTTTCAATATCGTCCTATTTCTCTGCTGTCCATACTCTGTCGTTTTTTATTAAAATAATGGATACCATGGTGAAGGGGAGATTGCAATAGTATATGGAAAAACATAGCATTTCTCTCTCATTACTTAAAATGGTTTTAGAAAGGGACGAGGTAATCTGATATATTGTTTTCATTGAGAAAATGAAATACCAAAACATTTAGCAACTGGTATAAACGATGGCAGTATTCATGACATACGAAAAGGCCTTTGATTCTTTATGGACAAAGGGTTGATTGTAAATTAAGTGAAATTGGACTTAGAGGAAATATACTTTGCTATTTGCAAAATGTATTAACCCACCGAACAATACAAGTTCGAGTAGGTAAACAGTATTCACGTATATTTAACACAGATATGGTCTCCCAGGCAGCATTTTAAGTCCAGAATTATTTAATATTATGCTCCAATGATAATACCTGTCTCTCCTGATATACATAGTTTATTATTGCAGATGACTGTGTCATTTGGAAGTGGTCGGTAATGATTTAAGAGAGATAGTAAACATATTCAAGAATACCTAAATCTACTAATGAATGTTCTTCTCATGGGGATTAAAAATATCCCCGAGAAACTGTACCCATGTTGTTCTCTCATTCGAATAGAGAAACTATTTTCAGATATCACTTGGGGAAAACATACTTACCCCACGGAAGGAATATAAATATCTAGGTGTGATTTCGATACCAGATTAACTTGGAAACCATAATAGATGGTATCGTGCAAGAGTGTAAGAAAAGAATAAATATTTGAGTGTAATAGCACATTCCAAATTTTGTAATAATGTTCAAGAACTGTTACATGTATATAAAGCCATAATTCGCTCACTAATGGACTATGCATGTGAAGCATATGATTCGGCTTTGACTAGTTCAGAATATATTAAACTCCATACAGTATCAATCTTTGTTAGTATGTTCAGGAGGTAGAAAGGGAACATCCCTCAGGACTTTACAAGTTGACTTGGAGATATGCCACTGGATTTGGAAGAGAGATGCTTTCTATTAGACTTAAAAACGTATAGATAGTACTCCAAATCACCCTATGAAAAAAGACTTGCAAGACTGCTGGCAGTTTTAACTTTTATAAAGGAAATTAACCAGGGATCCCTTCGGACGAAGGTGCTAAACTTGCCAGATGACCTTTTTGTATGATACAGAGAGTATGTGCACATATACCATTATGCCCTTTTGGCACTATATATCTCCATCTGTATCTACGGACCTTTCAAATGTTATTTCAAAATGTGATAATGTTGAATTTCAAAGCAAGCAAGTCTCGAACTTGATATACAGAAATGGAATACTTGTCTTCACATCTTTACAGATGGCTCAAAATATCCAGATACAGGAAGTGCTGCTGCAGCAATTTTTGTTCCCTATTTTGATTACACAGAGTCAAAGAGACTACAAAATAAAACATCATCTTATAGGGCAGAATTAGCAGCGATATTCCTGGCATTAAACTGGTTAAATCAGATACCAAACCTGTATACAGAGCGGTCATATTTTGTGACTCACTTAGTGCAATAGAAGCAATAAGAAGTAAAAAAAGAAGAACAATTATTCATGAAATATTAATGCTGTACTCACAGCTATATTTCAAAGGAACCGAAGTGCATATGGAATGGGTACCAGCCATTGCGGTCTTAGGGCCAATGAAGTGGTAGATAAGGCAGCAAAGCATGCTTTAACCCATGCTCATATTGATATTGAGAATAAATTAAATAAGAACGAATCAAATAGTATTCTGAAAAGCCCATTTCCAGCGAAAATGGCAAAAAAGATGGGATGAAACAAACTCCCCTTTAAAGGGTATCCAACCCTTGATTTCAATGAAGTACAGATGTACCTTGAACCACAGAAGTAGTGAATCAATATTACGCTGTTTAAGAATGGGCAACATAGGCCTAAATGATAACTTATTGTTATTTAATAAGCATGAAACTGGGCTATGCTCAAATTTGTGATGTAGCAGAAACAACTACACATTTTTTAATTGAATGCCCAAAATACTTGATTGAGAGAACTGCTTTTGGTTGAAACCAATTATTATGCAGAAAACGACATTGTCCGTTTGTTGAGTTCATCAGAGAATGAACACCAAAAAGCATTGGTGGCCTTCGTGAGAAGGACACAGAGAATAATTACTTATTAAACGTCGAATTAAAATACTTAACACAGGATTATTGTGCAGCATAGGCCTATAGCCACAATTCAGGGAGAGAGGTGTGTAATTTTGTTTTTCAGGAATGACTGCATGGGACACCGGGTTCTTGTCTGACCTGCCGTGAGTTTCTCCCCAAAGAGTGCTGGGTTGCTGCACAAAATTCTGATACTTGAAAATTGAAATGTGATCTGAGTGGTCAACATTTAGTTTGAAGTAGTATTCACTTTTAATTGAAATTATATATTTGTCAAAGTAAGCCTGTATTAAAACGTGTGCCTATTTCGTTTATTTGATATACAACTCGACAGATTTACACAGTCGATAGTTCAAAAAGTAGTGAGCTGGGTTGCTGAATTTGTAAATAGTATAGTGCATAAGGTTGTGTGCGTGTATGTGTATATATGTGTATATATATATGCAATATATATATATATATATATATATATTGTACATAATTTTATGTTCACATGATATATCATGTTATATTTGATAACCTTTCTTGAATAATTAATATTTGTGTGAATTTATATATGTTATGTTTTATTGACCCATTTGGTTTATAGGCCAAAGTGTTAATATGATTAATGGGCCATGTAATACCACTTTTGTAAAAATTAAGTAGAAAAGTAAAAAGAATGTATATATGATTGTAAAAAGAAAATATATGTTTCAGCCTATTATAGCCCTTTAAAAGTACTAACTGCACAGTAGTGAAAAAACCCAAAATGTCTGCCTTTAGCCTCTTAAGATTTATTTCCTTTTATGATTACATGCTTTATTGTCATTTCGGAAGATGAGGTGAATAATATAAAAACATGCATCACACGGTCCTGACTAGTATTGGAGGGGCCTAGGCTGAATTCAGCTGAGAAGTCTGCTCAATGTACCGAGCCGGACTGGCCAGAAAATACATTGAAATAGGCAGTGACTGGAGTGCTGACAGCTTGTTTGTATTCCCTTAAAAATTGCTACAAATATCAATTATCACGATTTCCAAATTTTACTATTACAACCCAAAATAAAAATATAAAAATTAAAAACAATAAAACATTGGCGTGAATATTCAAAATTGATGACATGCGCCGTTAAACTAAACAAACAACAACAACATACAATGGCGTGAATATTCAAAATTGAATGACATGCGCCGTTAAAACTAAACAAACAACAACAACAACATCTCAAATCCCAACTAACCTCTAGGAGCAAGGGCCTTTAATCAGCATTTTTTGCTGGGAAGGTTTGAAGGTCCTTTAGTAAAATTTTGCGCTGATTCCAAAAATGTCACTCTTACTGACCGTACCCGTGACACTTCGGCCATTTTGGCCAATTTTTGTCCAAAATGACCATTTGGGCATTTTGGTCACTTGTGGTCAAGGGTATTTTTTATTTCTATAATTTTTGCCGATAAATGGGATTTTTAAGACCATCTGATGTAAAAATGTGCGCTGATCTAGAAAAAGTGGTTTTATTGACTCGGTGGGTCATTAAAGGGGTCATTTTGGTCAATTTCGGCAAATTGTCATTTCTATCATTTTGGGGCCAAAATTACACCAAAATGACCATCAGAGTCATCCAAGTGATGGTTTTCCACCCCCAAACCATTTAAAAAAAACTTCCTTGGTCTAAAACAATACTCCCATACCATTTTCCAAAAATATTTGGACAGCCCTGGTCATTTAGGCCAGTTTGACCGTTTTGCAGGATTTTGCTATACAGGCCTATGTATATGTAGATGTATTATCCTTTCGTTAACTCATTTCACTAAAGAGTTGGCTAGTGGTGGGAAGTGGCACAATTGATGTGATTTTTAAAAATAGAGTCTTATTCAACCTACCCATAAGGTTCTGGTCACTTATTGGTCACTTATTGGCCGAAGGTTGACCATTAGCCCAAATGAAATAAAAATATGATTTACAATAAATACAGTGCCTAAAATATAGTTAGACTGTGTCTCTAAGCACTTAACAGACATTATTTTTTATATCATCCCGGTCATCAGAAACAGATTTACCCCGCACACAATATGTGCACATTCTCCACTCCCTTCTTAGCATGCTGACCATGAACTATTAAAAGAACCAAAAAAAATGTTTGATATTTGCTTTCACAACAAAAGGCATGCACAAATATGAGAAGCCCGAAAATCTGTGGTATTTACTGTGATTTAATAATTGTAATGTCCACTGTGGCGGTTCTTACCATTTTATCCGCACTGACCATTATATATGCAAATGGTCAGTGTGGGTCAAAATGGTAACAACCGCCAAAGTGGATACAAATAATTTACCATTTGCCCGCACTAACCATTCCTATATCATGTATATGCAAATGGTCAGTGTGGGTCAAAATGGTAACAACCGCCCAAGTGGATGCAAGTAATTTACCATTTCGTCTATAACGCAATTCTTGTATTGAGTTTAATGTTTGTAGATGCTCATCCCACTCAAAAATTTCTGGCCACTTTGGCCGCTTTTTGGTCAAAGGTACGTAAGCACTATTTTATGTCATTTTTAAAATTCTAAATAGAATAAGATTTCAATCACTAAGCGTATATTGTACATTTGTATATAAAGAATAACAATCGTGTTATCGCATGAGTTATAAGCACATCACAGTAAGAGTTAATTCCAAGCTGATCATACTAATTCAAGATGACCAATAGTGTAGTTTCCATAGCAACATGAATTCTATATAATGTATTTTTCATATGACTTCAAAATAATACACATGTCCGTGATCTGATGACGATTTGGAATATCGCAATTGAAGAAGAATGTCATGAAAATGTATTTCAACGACTTCAATGACTTGACCATTTTAGCAAAGCCAGTTATTACATTGTATGTTGCTTGACATGTGTCATGAGCGAGTCTAGTGTCCTTAACCAAGGCTCCAGCAATGCCTTCCTCTCAGGAAAGCATTTCAACCAGGCGAGGAGAATACATATCCTCCTGGAAACTATTAATTAACTGGCAACTAATGAATTGTAACGTTAAGGGTAAATGAGAGCCACAAATATTTGGTCAAGATCTTGAAGGATGTCTAGTGGGTCATCTCCATCTCCTAAAAGGATGGAAGAAAGTGCCTACAACTTCTTCAAGTTGTCTTTGATCGTTAATGCCTAGACGCCCCGGTGGCAAACAAGGTTTTAATTGTGTGATAAATTGCATGGACGTGGTTGACATTATTTACTAGTCATTAGAGCCGTGAGAATCATGTTGATCTTTTCACATTTCTTGATAGGAGAAACAACGTCTTCTTTGATGAGAACTGTCACAATAATTACTATGCATGCCATTATGTGCCTGTATATACTATCTTGGGTCCTGTACATGGATTACCATGCGGCCACATCCTGAAATAATGGAACAACTTATACGAGATGGCTTATCTGTGTCTTAGAAGTTGTCATCGATTCGTTTGCATGGCAGCTAGTTGACCAATCTGTGGACACCTCCATCATGATCATGGCTGCTACAGGATCTCGATGACCAAGCAGGGAATATCTCTACTAAAATCAGAGAGCAGGCTAGAAGCATTATTAGTCAGTCATCTTTTTGACTTGGCAGAATCCTTCACTTAAATTATAAGCAAGGGTCTTTCTAACCTTGAAGGGTATTTCATATATCCCCGAAGGAATGAGTTTGTACCATTGCCCAGGAGGTTTAGAATGTCGTTCTTCACATCACCAGGCATCTTTTATCTTTCTGCTAGAAAGCACAGTTCAGTATTATTAGTCAAAGACTCTTCAAGTGAACAACTCTGGTGTCAATATCTTGCACTCGTTCAAGTCTCCACGGAACTTCTTGTCCTTGGACCTACTAAGTTCATGGCTTCGATCAAGACCACTCTAAAGAGAGCTGACTGTAAATGGAATTTCTTGTTACTCCCTGATTTTGGTGGAAGGATGAAATGATTGTTCGTCGAGAACAGAAACAGACAACCCATGTATTATTCCAGGATGAGTGGTATCCCTGTACAGGACCCAAATATAAAGTATGTACAAGCACATAATGGCATGCTTAATTGTGGCAGTTCACTTCAAAGAAGACATTGATTGTTTTTCCTATCATCATGATCATGAATGTGAACAGATCAACATGGTTCTCACAGCTCTACTGAACTGTAAACACAGAGTCAACCATGTCCACTCATTTCATCCCAAACTGGATTTACACCATGTTTGTCACACTAGTGTCTTTGCAGAAATGATCAAAGACAACCATGACGGAGTTATAGACACTTTCTTCCAGGAGATGACTGAACATCCTTCAAGATCTTGACCAAAATATCTGTAGCTTTCATTTGCCTCTTCACATTACAAGAAGACTTCAATATGTTATCATGAACGATAAGTATTCAAGAGGACATGACTTCTCCACCCTAGTTGAAATGTTTTCCCGATAGAAAGGCAATGAGGACATTGGTCATGTTGGTTTATAATACTGGACTCGCTCATGCAGGACACATATCTAGCAACATGAAAACCGCCTTTGTTATAATGGTTAAGTCATAGATGACATTTTAATGACATTCTTCTTTAATTATTATATTCCTTGGGGATATTTCAAATCGTCAACAGATCATGCAGATATACAATTATATAGTTATATGAAAATTAATTATATCACTATCTAGATTTCATGTTGCTATGGAAATCATTACTGGTCAGCTTGGGTCAGCATGATCAGCTAGGAATTTTCTCTTTCTGTGTTTTGCTTACACGATCATGCCGCTTTTACAAGTTTTATTCTTTGCATACAGTTTTACAATACAGACTGAGTGATTGAAATTGTATTAAAATAAAATTTAAAAAAATGACATAAAATTATTGCTTAACTTTTGACCCAAAAGTGGCCAAAATGACCAGACTTAATGTTTGCGACAAATAATCAGTTTTAACGCGGATTGGCATTAACAAACATTGAAATCAAGACAATTAGTGCATTGTAGACTAAATAATGGATAACTGTATACACTTTGGCGGTTGTTGCAATTTTAGCCCACATTGACCATTTGCATATAGGAATGGTCAGTGCGGGTCAAAGTGGTAAGAACCGCCACAGTGGACATTACAACGATTAAATCACAGGATATACCACAGATTTTCAGGCTTGTCATATTTGTGCATGCCTTTTGTTGTGAAAGCAAATATCAAACATTTTGTTTGTTCTTTTAATAGTTCATGGTCAGCATGCTAAGTAGGGAGTGGAGAATGTGCACATATTGTGTGCGGGGTAAATCTCAGTTTCTGATGACCGGGATGATTAAAAAAAATGTCTGTTAAGTGCTTAGAGACACAGTCTAACTATATTTTAGGCACTGTATTTATTGTAAATCGTATTTTTATTTCATTTGGGCTAATGGTCAACCTTCGGCCAATAAGTGACCAATAAGTGACCAGAACCTTATGGGTACGTTGAATAAGACCTCTATTTTTTTAAAATCAGTATCAATTGTTGCCACTTCTCCACCACTAGCCAACTCTTTAGTGAAATGAGTTGAACGATACATCTACATAATCTATATAATACATACAGTCTGTGTCAAAAAAAATGGTACAGTCGGAAAAAAAAAATTTAGGTGTGAAATATTTTCAAATAATGTGTGTATGAGGTACCAAAATAAAGCCAAATAATTTTCCTTGCTGATGCGTTTTGTTCCGTATAATTTGCTTTCGTAAAACAAAAGTTATGCTAAATTTTGTGCGACGAGGAACAAATCGAAATTGAGCATTTTATGGCCATTATGCGAAACTTATACACAATGGCATGGGACGGCGTGCGAGAAATGGATTTTTCTTGATTGTAGAAAACTAGTCATATTTAAAAACTTACAACACCAAATGTGATGAAAAAAATTGCAGGTGAAAGCCTGATCTTCCTGCTTTTTGAAAATATCAAACAATAGCAGGCTGTGATTAATCTTCATACTATAAAAAAAATGTTTTCCACTTGTACCATTTTATTTGACACAGACTGTATAATACATCTACATAATATACACGTGTATACACTAATACATGCATAGGACTGTATAGCAAAATCCTGCAAAATGGCAAAATGGTCACTTTCGGTCGAACTGGCCTAAATGACCAGGGCTGTCCAAATATTTTAGGAAAATGGTATGGGAGTATTGTTTTAGACCTAAGGAAGTTTTTTAAAATGGTTTGGGGGTGGGAAAACCATCACTTGGATGACTCTGATGGTCATTTTGGTCTAGTTTTGGCCCCAAAAATGATAGAAATGACAATTTTTGGCCGAAATTGACCAAAATGACCCCTTTAATGACCCACCGAGTCAATAAAACCACTTTTTCTAGAATCAGCGCACATTTTTACATAAGATAGGTCTTAAAAATCCCATTTATCGGCAAAAATTATAGAAATAAAATACCCTTGACCACAAGTGACCAAAATGGTCATTTTTGGACAAAAATTGGCCAAAATGGCTGAAAATGTCACGGGTATGGTCAGTAAGAGTGACATTTTTGGAATCAGCGCAAAATTTTACTCTAGTTAGAACCTTCAAACCTTCCCCAGCAAAAATGCTGATTAACGGCCCTTGGGTCCTAGGGTAAACATCTATCATATTTGATAATCATAACTGGCATAGGACGGGATGCACGTAAACTGCTTTTTTTTTTCTTCTTTTTTTTTTTTTTGGTAACTTGGGGGGGGGGGGTGTTGAATAGATCATCCCCACGAACAAAAGAAATGATTGCGTGCAGCTGCGCCCTAATCATCTTCCTCCAATTAGGAAGGAGTCAGCTTCCTGCTCCGCTTCCTGAAATCACGAGCGCGTGCGTAGGCTAGGCCATCAACAGCATCATCAACATGTATCCTGACATCATAATATCAACAACATAATCACCATCATCAAGACATTACTAGCACCATCAACAACATTATCACCACGATACAGCACCATCAACATCATAATCACCACTACTTAGGTCCATTATCTACATCATGTGACCAGCATCATCATCATCATTCGCCCCACCAATAACACTCGCACCATCAACATCCTTTGCAATACAGGGGCCAATCCAGTGGGTATAAATAAGCTAAGATTTTTAATAAAGACCCATGATTCCAAGCTCATTTAAAGTTCTGCTTTTCTTATAGCTTCTTATATAACATATAATTACAGACGAACTGTTCACCTTTCCAATAATACCTTTCTTGAATCAAAATGTAAATGTAAAGTTTAATAATTGCAAATGAAGATGACAGGTACAGAATCCATGCAATTAATGCTGTCCCTGCTGGGCCCAGAATAGGATAGTGACATCCACTAAGTCTTTCATCCTTTGACAAAAAACTTTGACAAATAGATGGATTTGTACCTGCCACCTTCATTTACAATTTTTTCGGTTAATATGCGTTACATTTATGCTTCGGATCGAGAAAGGTATCATTTTTAAGGTGAGGAGTACATCAACCATATATGATAGAAATAAATATCCAAAATAGATAAGCTGGGTATTGGCCAACAGCCCCTCCGTAAATAGATTACCTTTTTTTCTATACTCAATAATAATAACGTAATAATTTTGCTCGGGCTGTAAATATTCCAATTATTAGTAAAAAAAAAATTAATAAATTAAAAAAAATTAAAAAATACTTCTAAAATATGATTAAATTTATAGGGCCCATATTCATAAATCCTTGCGAAATAAATCAAGTTAGTTGTCAACTAATTACATAGGAAACAGTCCATAGTTACTTGGTAATTAGGCCTATGAAGATTTTATGAAAATGAGCCCTGGTCGTTTGATCTCACAAAATTGAAAGATGCTTCAGACGACAACATTTTTCGTTTTTATCAAAGAGGAATGCTTTTATTCAGGGGATATTCCAACATTTATTCTTACAAAATCTTTTTTTTTTTTCTTCTTCTTCTTTTTTTTCCTTTCATTATGACATTTATAATGTCATTTTAAACTGGAAAAGAGGAAGCAGCACAAAGAATTTTGAAAGTTATTTTCATCCTTTTTACCGTCTTCAAGGCCCTACAAGCCCCTTATGAAATATTCAATAATGCACCTTAATTTTAGCGAAGTGGGGACAACCTTTAGCTTCAAGGTATTAACGGGTAAAAAGACAAATTTGCTACCTCTGGCAGAAAATTCACAAGCCATATTTAACCATACCACATATTATATCCCTTATCTAAGATTGTTTGCATTGAGAGTGTACACAAGGAGAAAAAGAATAGTTTAACTAAGAAAAACGTTTCTCAAGAAATAGTTCGTTTTTCTTCATGACGTCACGCATAGTAGGCCTACATTTTTTCCCTAGGGAAAAACTGGACTATACGTTTTTCCGACCCCCCCCCCCCCCACCCTATTCACGAGTTGCGCAACGCAACGCAAGCGGTGCTACTCTGCTGCTTTTACCTGAATTCTCCACTGCATGCCACGGGAAACTTTCGGCGAGCTGCACTGACCAGGTGCGCTTACATAACAGACGATGTGAAATTTTTGAAAAATTGATTTTATCGGATCCAGAAGAAAGGTAAGCATAGACTATATAATTTTGTTCATTAAAAAAATTAAAAGGAATGGTATTATAGTGGAAGGGATATAAAACAAATATACAATGACTCATTCTCAGAACAGGTTAAAACTATTCGCACTCAGGAACATCACATAGTACTATTCTCTCTCGGGCCGATGGCCCTCGACAGAATAGTACTATGTGATGTTCCTTCGATGCGAATAGTTTTAACCAGATCCTCGATTGTCATTGTATATTTGTATACTATACCCTACCTTTACCCCTGGAATAGTACATCAAATACAGTCTACTCCAATTACTGTGAAGAAATCTGGACAATGCAAGTCAGTACCTCAGTAAAACAAAATCTTGGTATACAGTGTGTCCCACAAAAAATGCTAATGGCACTTTAGATGGATATAATATAAAAATTACAATATCATATTAATTCTTATTCTACACCCCTAAACTACAATTCATTTTTTGCAAGTGGATCAAATTTGATGTGATACGGTCCAATAATCACAAAAATATGAGCATTTTTTCATCACTCATCAGGACACCTCTCCATCCAAGTTTTGTATTAAGTAGTACCGGGTATATCGAATAAAATAAACCCAAGTTTGATCATTAATATTTTGAAAAATATTTCAGTAGTGATTATGAAAGTTATATCACTGTAAAGTGCAACTCATTACCATTCTAATAATGTGTCCTTTAGCTCACCAATATCACGCATCGCTGAACCCCATTGTTCTGAAAAAGTCTTGCAAAACTGTGAGTGTTCACTTTCATGCTCCTTGAGGTGCGTTATTCAAAGGAAACCCAACTTTGATTATCAATGAACGTGAAAGTGAACCACTCACATTTTTGCAAGACATATTTAAAACAATGGGGTTCAGTGATACATGATATTGGTGAGCTGAGAGAGGTATTATTGAAATGGTAATGAGTTGCACTTTACAGTGGTATAAATTTCATAATTACTACTGAAATATTTTTCAAAGTATTAATGATCAAACTTGGGTTTCAACACATCCGGTACTACTCAGCACAAACTTGGATGGAGAGGTTTCCTGATGTGTAATGACAAAATGCTCATATCTTTGCGAATCTTGGACCATATCACATAAAATTTCAACCACTTGTAGAAAACGAATTGTAGTTTACTGGTGTAAAGATATAAACAATATTATTTTGTAATTTTAATTTTATATCCATCTGAAGTGCCATTAGCATTTTTTGTGGGACACACTGTACTGAACACATGTCATGGGCACATAGCCTACTTAGTAATACATGAGCACATGTGGCACTCAATGAAATGGGAAATAAAAATGAAATGTGATATAAATACAAACAGTATTTTTCATTTACCCATCTTTGTACAAACATAAGGAATATCAATCAAACATCTACCTTAATCTTAATCATCTTGATATACCAGCCTTGTTTACAAAAAACAAAAAAAAAACAAAAAAAAAAAATGTTTACAAACACAGAGTCTGAAGTAAGAGAATAATGGCTGCTCTTACACACAGACAGTGGGTTTGGAGGATATTCTCCACCCAAGACAGTAATTTGTTATTCTGTGCTTGCAGACTAATGACGGAACACTTTTATACGGTTTTACATAATTATTTTTGAAAATGGCTTGTGTGGTAACCCTAGCACAAAACATTTTAATGCAATTACAGTGGCAGATCCAGGCGGGGGTGCAGTGGACGTGGCCACCTCTTCCTCTCCAATTTGAAAACCACTCTTTGACTGTAGGCCTACATGTTAAAAGGAAAAAGAAATTGGTGCTACTGCAATTCCGACAAATTTGTACAACAGTGGTAAAATCTGATGACATTTTACTGAAATTTTATTATGACATATTTTCTTCATAATTGTGGGATTTACAAATTCTCAAGTGTTCTGCAGACATTATTATTAGGTCTACATCTGCTGTATCAAACTCTAAACATGTTTATGGGCTTTCATACTTGACAAATTACTAGCTTGAGCAGACTTCTCCAAGGATTAGATGGTCTTGATACTATGCTTCTTAAAGCAGCCTCTCCTATAATTTGTACTCACCTCACATCCCTCTTTAACCGCTCACTAGATACTGGGTACATTCCTGATGAATGGAAACAAGCCAAAGTCACTCCCATTCACAAGGGAGGTGAGAAACATGATCCTAATAACTACAGACCTATATCTGTTTACCCCGTGGTTATGAAGATATTTGAAAGATTAGTCCACACCCAGGTTCAGGACTACTTTTTAGAACATAACTTGTTACTAGTGAACAGTCTCGGTTTTCGGAAGAACCACTCAACAAGCACTGTTCTAACCTACTTAAGTGATCATCTGTACAAGCAAATGGATCAGTGTCGACTGACGGAGTTGTGTTTTTAGACCTCAAAAAGGCGTTGACTCAGTCGACATGATCTATTGCTCATAAACTTACCTGTAAGGAATCATGGAACAGAGTATAACTGGTTTGAGAATTACCTAAAAACATCGTTCGCAGTGTACCTCTGTAAAAACATCTTCTCCGAATTGAAAGAATAGTACAAGCAGGAGTGCCCAAGGTTCAATCTTGGCCACTCCTGTTATCATATAATGAGTGAATGACATGTCCAATGTTCTGAAGAAATGTAAAAATCATGCTCTATGCTGATGACACTGTATTAGTGTTTAGGCGCCAAATGTGCCGAAGAAATTGTAACAGAAACAATGCAGATCTCCAAAGAATAAGTCAATGGTTAATATCAAATCGACTTACATCAAACCCTGATAAGTCAAAATTCATGTTATTTGGTACCTCTATAAATTGAAAAATGCAAACCCTCTAAATGTGAAGGTTGATAATCACGTCCTTGAAAGAGTCACAAATTCAAATATTTGGGTACGTGGTTGGACGAGTCGCTCACCTGGCAAAGCAAGTAGATGTAATCAAGCAAAAAAATTGGCTCACGCATTGCCTTATTAAGTAGACTGAGAAAGTACTTAACGTCGATAGTGCCAAACTTCTAGCTAATGCCTTGATAACACCCCATTTGACTATTGCAGCGTGTCTTGGGTAAACTGTTCACAATACATAAAGAACGTTCTCATTACCCAACATAAAAAATGGCGAGACTGGTCCTCAAATGCAATTTTATGACACCTACTGTGATGAACTGAAATGGGTAACCATTGAACAAAGATGGAAATTCCACAAATGTAAGTGTTATATAATGCAATCAATGGAGAAAGCCCTAACTATATCTCTGATATGTTTACACTAATAGTGTTCATACTCACCGCACGAGGGTGCCACTTCACAAGTTGCTGTGCCAATGGTCAAAACACAAATGGGAAAAAAAATTTCCACGAAGGGTCATTTTGTGGAACGGGCTTCCTTCAGCCCTTAAGAATGCACCAACTAAAGAAGCATTCACGACTCTATCTGAGACTAGCAAAAACTCATGAAGGGCTTTAATTGCGTATATTTTGTCCTCTGATGCTAGCCAATGAGTGTAACGTGCATATAGGATATATATATTATTGGAGGGATAGGCAAACCTTATGTATTAAAAAAAATTGATATGTAGTGTGAAATTCTTAATGAATCTTATAATGTAATCTTATATGCATGTAATATGTTTAAAGATAGTATGTGAAAAAAAATGAAAAAACTGGTATCAACTAGAATTATACTTAATAGTGCCAATGAATTGAATAATATAATCACCAAACAAAATCACCATCATTCTTTATGATTGATTGATTTGATCATAAATCAAATCAATCAGACCCTCTGTGTGTTCTTACCTTATTTTATATAACAATCAAATAGTATTTTAGAGATAAATTTTAGGTTATCTAACTTAAGCTTTTTATAATTACTTTTGATTTATAAATTGCACACCTCCAAAATTTCCTTGAATTATGCTGAATACCAATACTGGTTCTTTTCAATTACCCATATCATTTCACTTCTTCCATGTCTATCATGGTAAATGCATGTAAGGTAATATTGTCAATTTCATATCTTGTTTACATGTTCTCGTTTATACTTTTGTGTTCCTATAGATTGTTTATGTATGTACTCATGTATATGTGCAGGGCCCTGGTTGACAACAGTGTTCAATCACTGAACAGGCTACCCTGGGTAAATAAGACAAATAAATAAATAAATAAAATAAATAAATAAAAAGAGTACACAAAAGCCTCCTCTCCTGTGCGTGTTCTTATACAATATGATCGTGCATTATTTCTTGTAAACTTTTTTTTTTTTTTTTTTATAATTTTGTCTTTAATAAACAATCAAACAGAATCACAATATATACAAGTAATCATTACACAATTGGATAAACAAAAAACAAAAACAAATAAATCAGCAAAAATAATAACATAAAAAGGGGGCAGAACAAGACTCAAATCAGTACAACAGGGGTCTTAAATACATGTCCTTTGTACAAAAATGTATTGTCGAGGGTTGCGGATATTTCTTGTAAACTTCTTTTTACAAATACAACACTGACGAATTACTTGCTTCAGCAAACTTCATGCTACAATGCTGCTGTATCAAACTCTAAACATGTTTAGAGTTTGATTGTGCACATGGCTTTTCTCAAGTGAGCATTTTTAGAAGTCAATTGAGATCACCCTTCCTTAAAAGTCCCTGACCGGACAGAGAAATGAAATTGCCCAAAACGAAAGCTAATATGCTACATAAGACATCAATTCCAAAATTAGGCCCTTTAATTGTCCATCTAGAAAGTATTTAATTAAAAAGATGACCGAACCTCAACCAGGCCATCCCTCCCAAATACTCGAAAAATTACCCCTAATATAATGGCGAGGGTGATGACCTCAAAGGATGTTAACGGAATGCTACAACATTGCAAGCATTGCATTTGCCCTTTCATTTCATAACAATAGAATTCTAGCACACGGGCGGTCTATTGTCCTGACATAGCAATAGCAAACGTGTTTTCAAAAGGCGAAACCCAATCATGCCTGGCCGCAGGACTGCTGTAACATTCCATTAACATCCTTTGACGTCATCAACCCTGCCATTAAATTAGAGGTAATTTTTTTTAGTATCTGGGAGGGGTAGCCTGGTTGCGGTTCGATCATTTTTTTTCTTAAATACTTTCTAGATGTACAATAAAAACGCCTAAATTTGGAATTGTTTTATTATGTAGCAAATTAGCTTTCGTTTTAAGCCATTTCATTTCTCGGTCCTGTCAGGGACTTCATAGTTCATACTAAAGATGTTTTCAATGTTAAGACATGAAACATAAGGGTGGTATCTCACTTCACGGAGACGTCCCCACGACGGAATCATTTGTGCCCCGTATTAAAAGTATTAGAAACGTCTCCAACCCTTAGGAAACTGAGGAGACTAAGCTTTGGCAAAGCCATGCTGACAAATCCGTCTCAAATATATTTCAAAGTAGTTTCCGCGAAGTGAGATACCACCCTAAATGCACACCTTTTAGGAATTTTAAGAGTTAGTAAACAGTTTATTTGCAAGGAGACACATAACTCTCCATGAACACAATACTCCATACAAGCCTTTTCATTGTACATTTTGTGAGAAGAAGTGCGTTATGCAAGCACAACTGTTTGAATCAAATGCTTCGACATGCATCTGCAGAACTTATCATTAGAAAAATGACCATGGAATGTAATATATACATAGTTCCTGTTGATACTTGTAAAACTCGTAATCGGAAATGGATCAGTATACACTACGTACACTGTACATCTTATCTTGATATTTAATTCCTTTGGAAACTGATCCATGGATTTAAAACATTTCTTTGTATAACGCAATATGTTGCGAATCAACATTCTTAAACATGTATGATTGATCAGTGATTATGATTAAGGTTGATTAAACCATATAAATATATATAAATATATAGATATATTATGATTTGTTAAATCACTTGCCTGGGTAAACTTTTCCAAAACGGACACTTGTAAGGCGTTTCTCCTCTGGGTTTTCTTATGATTTTAAATAGATGCTTTCTGGCAATCTTTGAACAACAAACAGTGCACTCATGAGGCTTCCCCCTCCGGTGTGAGCTGTCACATGATAATAATAATAGTAATAATAATAATAGTTACATTTTTATAGTGCTTAATACATATATCCACCTTGGAGTTTCTAAGTGCTTATAGTGTTAACTATTGGTATTATCAATTTTAGCTAGGCTACCCAGAAAGGTTATCACAACATTCAAGGAAAATTCTTCCCACCAGTACCCATTCACCTCACCTTGGTCCAGTGCAGCACTTCGTGAATAGATTTCTTGCTGAAAGAAATTTACGCAGGGTGTGGGATCCGAACCTGCGACTCTCTGATCGAAAGGCGAGTCAGAACCAAAAGTGAACCACAACGATGATGGGACAGACTACTTGCTTGACCAAACTTCATGTAACATTGAGAACACTCAAAAGGCTTTTCTCCTGTACACGTATGTTTCAATTTTCATGACTTAATAGATTTTTTAAAAAAGCAAATTTCATGTTACACTGAAAGCACTCTTAAATGTGAAACGTTTCAATCAAAACACTCATTAGAAAGCCTTCCTCCAGTATGAGTTCTAGATCATTTGTTTCGTAAAATTTCATGTTCCACTAAAACCACTGATGAAATTTTCACAAGTGAGTACTTTGACATTTTTAACAAGACCACTCATTTTTGAGAATGATTTATTTCAACCAGAACACTGATGAGGCTTGATTTTCTTCTATGACTATGTGTTTTCAAGTGACGAATGAGAGCACTTTTACGTGAGAACCTTTTACTACAATAAGAACACTTAGGAGGCTTTTCTCCAGTGTGTGTGTTTCAAGTGTGTATTGAGATGACATTTATGTGAGAAAGATTTACTGCAATAGATACAGAGGTGAGGTTTTCCTTCTGTTTGTTTTCATGTGACAATTGAGAGCATTTTCAATTATAAAGTTTTACTGCAATAAGATCACTGATGAGGCTTTTCTCCTGTGTATGTTTCACTGGAGTAAATCCATTTTCGATTTCTATTCATCAGGGGGGATGGCGCTTTGTATTATTATGTAACATCCCCCCCTGATGAAAAGCATTCTTTACGGATTTACGCCAGTGGTATGTTTTCAAGTGTACATTGAGATTACTTTTCTGTGAGAACGTTTTACTGCAACAAGAACACTGCTGAGGGTATTCTCCTGTGTCTGTTTTCAAGTGTCTATTGAGAAAACATTTATGTGAAAACATTTTACTTCAATACGAACACTCATGAGGCTTTTCTCCTGTGTGTGTTTTCAAATGATCATTCAGAGTTCTTTTCCATGAGAACATTTCATTACCATAAAAAAACTGATGATGCTTTTCTCCTCTGTGAGTTTCCAAGTGACTTTTGAGATGACCTTTCAATTAGAACGTTTCACTGCAATTAGAACACCAATGGCGCTTTTCTCCTGTGTGTGTTTTCAAGTGTCTATTGAGATCGCTTTCCTGTCATTATGTTTTACTGCAATAAGAACGCTGATGAGGTTTTTCTCCAGTGTGTGTTTTCAAGTGTCTATTGACAGTACTTTTCTGTGAGAATGTTTTATTGCAATAAGAACACTCATGAGGCTTTTCTCCTGTGTGTGTTTTCAAGTGACTTTTGAGATAACCTTTCGATAAGAAGGTTTTCCTGCAATAAGAACACTCATGAGGCTTTTCTCCTGTGTGTTTTTTCAAATGATCATTGAGAGTACTTTTCCATGAGAACATTTTATCGCAATAAGAACACTGATGAGGCTTTTCTCCTGTGTGTGTTTTCAAGTGACTTTTGAGATTACCTTTTGATAAGAACGTTTTACTGCAATAAGAACACTGATGAGGCTTTTCTCCTGTGTGTGTTTTCAAGTGTCTATTGAGATCACTTTTCTCTGAGAATGTTTTACTGCAATCATAACACTGATGGGGCTTTTCTCCTGTGTGTGTTTTCAAGTGTCTATTGAGATCACCTTTCTGTGAGAATGTTTTACTGCAATAAGAACACTGATGAGGCTTTTCTCCTCGGTGTATTTTCAAGTGGCTAATGAGTTCACCTGTACGCGAGGACTGATGAGGCTTCTCTCCTGTGTGTGTTTTAAAGTGTCTAGTAAGTGTACTTTTCTCTGAGAATGTTTTACTGCAATAAGAACACTGATGAGGCTTTTCTCCTGTGTGTGTTTTCAAGTGTCTATTGAGATTACTGTTCTCTGAGAATGCTTTACTGCAATATGAACACTGATGAGGCTTTTCTCCCCTGTGTCTTTTCAAGTGAGCATTAAGATGGCCTTTCTGTGAAAACGCTATACTGCAATAAGGGCACTGATGGGGCTTTTCTCCTGTGTGTGTTTTTAAGTGACTATTGAGATGACTCTTCCATGAGAATGTTTGAGCGCAATAAGGGCACTGATGAAGTGTTTCTCCTGTGTATGTTGTCAACTGATGAATGAGATTACTTTCCTTTGAGAACATTTTAGTGCAATAGGTTAACGGATAGCAGTTTTGACCATCATCTTCTTCTGATGTTATTTGTTGGTAGTTAGGGCCCTCGCTGCTACTCGGCAAGCTGAGACTGTCATCTGTGGAGAATGAGGAGCCTTAGATCAATTGAAGTTTACATATCCCTATCCAATTCACCCAAACATTATCATGTACAAAATATCATAAAACTTGTTTTAAAAAGTAACAAAATACTTGTGATACCATGATCCATTTGGTATTTTAAAAAAATGACTTTATGATGCTCTTTCATTACAATAACATGTCATCAGCAGCTGAAGAATATATATCTAAATGTCACTTCCCCCCCCCCAAAAAAAAAAAATGCTTTCCAGAAAAATTTGTTATCAATTTTCGTAATATAAAAAAAAAAATCATGTTTGATAAGCTCTTAAATTCTTTGATACCAAATTGAAGATACAGTAAATTTGATGATGTTTGGTAAATAAACATATTTCATTGAATTCCCTGAAAGTATGTAAACTTCTGACCCAACTATATATTGGACGGGGGGAGGGCCTAAAAGGCCCCCCTCGATAATTTTTTTGATAACTTTTGAACGCGAGAAGCTATGGTCAAGATATTTCATGACTTGAACCTTCGAATTTCCCGCATCTTTTAAGACCAAATTTGCGATGCCCGGATACCCGGTTCATGAGTTACGCATAATTTTGTACCTGTGCGTCAAACCCAAAATTGCTCAAAAACGTGATTTCATGTACAAAGTCAATATAAATTGTATTTTCAGCTAAAATTCATAATTGAGTGATTACTGTAGCTTTTATCCATAATATTAATTTGATTTGTTACTATTTATGACTGAAATAAGGTTGCCAACAAATAAAAAGGTCGAAAAACACAGATATAGCCTACATAAGAAATTCAAAAAAACAATAGAATACATAAGAAGACATTTCCATACCTAATTTTTTTTTTTAAGTGCATTTGATCATAATTTCGCAAAAAGTCTTTAAACAAAAAATTAGCTCTTCAAGAGCTTTATTTAATGATTTACAGCCAAATTCTAATTTCATGCATAAATTAGCATAATTAACTAAAAATGTATTTGAATAATTTTTTAACAATCAAATATACAATTCTGTAGATTACGTCATGGGTGACGTTTGTGTTGATTTTCATCGCAATTGCGCGATCAACAGCTGAGATCTAAAGGGGGGCCTTTAGGTCCCCCCTCAGTCTTTCCAGCCTCCAAAATACCCCAGTCTAATTAGGGTTAAGTACTAGTAATCAATACATTTATGAAAGAATTGATATTTAAAGGTAGTAACTTGCTTAAACAAAGCATTATTAAACTTTCTGCTGCATATATAATTTTTGCTTTGTTAATGCCACAATCATAAGGGATATCAACTAATGTTTTTCTAATATCCAGCCAGGGTATTAGGTCCATGATTATAAGCATTCATGAGGAGGCATAAATAGTAATTTTTCACTGAGGCAAATTCATTCCTCTTATTTGTAAACTAATGTACTCATCATGATGGTCCATTATTATAAATTGTCAGCTCAGCTGGCCCTCAATTATAATGGTTGCCATTCTGAGGCAGGAAATACCATTTCAATCTCCAAGGTATTTTGTACCTCTATGGGTATACATGTACATGTACCTTAAAATGTTTTGAAAATTGTTTGATGTATTAAAAATAACAGGTCTGAGCCCTGTTGCATCAAGACTTACCTCAATAGTAACTTTGTCATCAATGGTATCTTTCAAGAAATACTGCATTTTTATTGGCTGTTGAGCAACGTTACCATGGTAGTTACCATTGATGGCAAAGTTACTATATTCAGTCTGTGTCAAAAAAAATGGTACAGTCTGGAAAAAAAATATTTAGGTGTGAAATGTTTTCAGATAATGTGTGTATGTGGTGCCAAAATAAAGCCAAAAGATTTTCCTTGCTGATGCGCTTTGTTCTGTATAATTTGCTTTCGTAAAACAAAAGTTATGCTAAATTTTGTGCGATGAGGAACAAATCGAAATTGAGCACTTTATGGCCATTATGCGAAACCTATACACAAAGGCATGGGACGGCGTGCGAAAAATTGATTTTTCTTGATTGTAGAAAACTAGTCATATCTCAAAAATTACAACACCAAATGTGATGGAAAAAATTGCAGGTGAAAATCTGATCTTGATTAATATTTTGATTAATCTGTGTTGATTAATACCCTTCGTTCAGTCAAGAAAGATTATTACAATAATTTGTTCAATGATGTTAAGGGTGATATTTACGGTAAGACTTAGCGTACATCACATCAATGAATTGCTAGGACGGTCAAATAAGGCATTTATTCCACAAGAAATGGATATTTAATGGTGTGCTTCTATCATCCGCCAAGGATAGTGAAAGCTTTAACAAATATATTTATTGATATGCCCAGAATATCTCTATAGAAATCTCAAAGTACCACATATCTCATCATGAATATAATGAGAAACGATTGTGAAGATAATTCTTCTTTGTTTTAAATCCGCTACAAAATCTGAGATCCTTAATATGTATCGTCTTTAAAACCTTCTAAATCGAGTGGTTCTGATAGATATTCACCTCGAATATAAAGGAGAGCATCACCTTTTGTTGATCCTTTATAAAATCATTAATAATAGTCTTTATCTCAAGGGGTTGTTCCAGATAAAACTAAAAGGTAGACATAAGTTGGTGCCGGATAGATTATAAAAAATCTGATCGTAAAAAATGTCATAAATTATAGACCGATAGCATTGTTACCAATTTTTTCAAGATTCTTGATGACAATAATTTCATAAACGATTTAAATGAGTCTTATCGAAAAGAGTTATCTTGATTCCTCAAACAGTGTGGACTTTCGTCAGCGCTATCTCCACAACAAATGGAGATGTGTTATACTTATTGAGTAATATAATAAAAGCATTATTGAGGTAACAAATATTGCCTGGGAAATATTTAGACCTGAATCAAAGGCATTTGAATACCATTGACCATGATATCCTGCTCAAGAAACTGGAAAATTATGGGATTCGAGGGTGTAGCACTGTCATGGTTCAAAGCTATTTGTGTGACAGACACAATTTGTTGTGATAGATAGATCTAGATCCAAACACGCTTCTATTAAGTATGGTGTACCTCAGGGTTCTGTTCTAGGTCCCCTGTTATTTTTTATCTATATAAATGATATAATACATTCACAACATTATTTCGTATTCCCTTTTTGCTGATGATACGAGTCTGCTGCTGGACTGATAAGAAAGTAGAAAAACTTGTTACTAGTGGCAAATCAAGAAATTAAGAAACTGTATGCATGGTTCTGTTATATATATATGCTTAATCTCCAGAAAACTAAAGTGCTAATTATCCGTCTAAGGTAAAAAGTTCCAGATTCAAAGTAATTTTCTTCAAGTAGGGGCCATGATGAACCTAGTTCAAATCTGTTCCTTGGTTAAATAAGTATTGAGCACTAATCCTGGAAAAACAATACTTTAGATACTGTTATATGCACAAAGGTGTCCGCAGTGTAGGTGGTATTTACAGGTATAAAATTTATTTTAACCTGAAATGAATTGATACTACAAATGAACAATAGTAATATTCTACCTTACTGACATATTGTAATGTTGCTGGGGAAACACTTCAAGTCATTCTTGATAATATAGAGAGATATTGCAAGAGAAGGCAATTCGACTTATAACTAATTCTCATTATATACATCCAAGTCCATTATTCCTTCTCTTAAAATGTTGCCACTAAGTGAGCTTGTTGTCATTCAATTGTGTATTGTTTTGTTCAAAACTGCAATCATTCCTCATGAGTGTACCTTAAAATTTATTCCTTCAGATAATTCGCAAATCCATAATTATAATACCCGTCAAGGGTACTTATTCATCAACCTTATTAGACAAATAGAACATGTCACTCTGACCTCATATAATATCGTGCATAAAGAATGGAACACATGCTGCTTGATATAAAAAATAGTACAACATCTTCTATGTTAAAAGGTTATCCAAAACTTACTTTCTTGAAAGGTTATGAATATTCTTCTTCAAATTGTATTCTATACTGATCTACATTTATACTGAGGACCTACTCATAGATGTGAAATGTGATGTAATGCTGTATGGTGGAAGTGGATCGCTGTGATTGTATTTGTGGTGTGTTTGCACATTGACTGCTGCATGTTTGTAAAATAGTTCATAGCCTAGCTTAGCATTTTTCACCTTATACTACTATTCTTTCTTTAGCTAACATTAGTACATGTTTATGCAAATATTGATTATATATGTGTCTGATATAATGTACATATCTTACACTATGTTAACTTTACCATGTTTCATTTCATGTACTTTTGATCTATTCTGTAGTTTAGTATCTCATGTATATCATTTTATTATTCACTACGGGGCCCCACTCACAAGCCCAGCTTCTAAAGGGGTCCTAAAACCGAATCATATACGTTGTAATCTAACTGATGTGTTATTGTACTCACTATACATTTATATATGTATATTAATGTGATTACATTGTGATGATTTTGGTTTTGAATAAATAAACTTGAACTTGAACTTGAACTTGATTTTCCTGCTTTATGAAAATACCAAACAATAGCAGGCTGTGATCAAACTTCATACTATAAAAAAATGTTTTCCACTTGTACCATTTTATTTGACACAGAATGTATGTAACTCTTTATGCAACAGGGCCCTGAA